>CM068314.1:39258207-39410707 GCA_034766995.1 Acanthacorydalis orientalis | reverse complement strand
AAATAACGACGATATGCTGCATGTCAAAATAATTGAACATTGATTTTCAAAATAAAATTCAATTATTTTGGTACGTCGTTCCGCCTTGTACCTTACTATGATAAATTCCTAAGTTTCATTTATACAATTCTGAAAAGAAGAGAAAAACATTTAAACAAAAAAATTATTAACTGTTCAAACCCCTTCGTTATTTCTGCACCATTGTGAATAAGAAGTAAATAAAAGAGACCTCTAACATATGTTCCCTGGTGCCACATGACAACGGTTATTTAAATCCATTTAATTCTTAAAATCTGCATTACTAATATACATAAAACTAGGGCTTATCTTACAGTACGGAGTAATGTAGCATTCAGCATATCTGAATGCTACAGTCAAGAACAGATCTAGATTTCATTTTAAAAGCGTTGTGATGTAAATTTATGTCATGTATAATGTGAAATTCTAAACAGTACGCAACTTTATTCGGTTAAACATTTTTGAGCAATTTCACATCCTATAAAACGGAAATTATTTTCGTAAATGTTTATATACATTTACTTGATTAATTTTTTTGTTTTATGTATCAAATTACATAAATATATACACACCGGCGTATAAAATATTGAATTTATTTTCATACACAATGTTACGTCGAATAACAAAGCATTCAGACTGAAAATCTATGTATATGAATTTAAATACGAATAGTAGACATTATTTATAAGCATTACATTTTAAAAGAATTTCGAAAATGTAATATTTCTTGTGTTATTTAATAATTACTTTCATTGTACTAAATACGTTTTTTAATTTTGATTATTTTTTTTAATTCTGTTAATCTAAATATGTGTCCAATGTAGTTTAAAATTTTTAATTTTAAATTGAATTTTATATATTTTATAAAAAGTAAAAATATTATTTTTTTTATAATTAATTTTAAAATATAATTTTAAATAGAGTAAAAATGTATATGAGAATATATTCTTGATAACTCTGTCTCTACAGAATTATGTTGTTTATTACTAACTTTTCTTTATTGTCTTAAATATTTGGCAAGTATTTTCGAAACAACTAATTTTCAAAAAACTCTTAATGAACGTTTCAGCTAATTTTACTAGTTGATCTGAATAACATGTAAAGAATTGAATATTAAGAAATAAGTATGTTGAATATATAAAATGTTCAAAATTGTATCAAATATATTAATTGAATTCAATTATTATATCAATTAATGAATAATTTTATTGTAAAATAACTCTTATTATTTCATGGAATTAATAATATGCAGAAAAATACAAAATGTACTGTGAATTGAATATATTTCTTTTCAGATGTGTAATATCCTAGTAAAATTTGCTTACTACAGTACAGAAACTTTTGCATGTATGTATATATATATATATACACGCTTATGTACGTATGTATAAATTTATAAATATGAAGTATATACTCGAGTATCAAAAGCAGTATATGCTCAAGTGTATTTGCAATGTTGTGAAGAGGTATTTTTCATACTTTTCGTATCCCTCTGGAACTTTTGTTCATTGTAAAATCCATCCAGTTTCATTTACGAGGATATAATTACGTTTAACTCTCTGTTCTGTACATGACGTGTCCATATTTTTAACATTGCGGTTATGTATATATTTTTTAATGGTAAGAAAAAAAATCCAAGCAATTTCCATTACTCATAACAATTATGTCAATCTGGCAAGCAGGCGCCATAGTCCGACCTAACCATTATTTATAATTATTAATAACAATTTGATTATGAATTGAATTAAAACTTTAGAAATGATAATCTGTTATTACGAATGATTTGTTTTTGCTATTCATAAGTACTAATGATATTCCTAATTCTATATTATTAATAACTTCTAATATAATATTTTTTTGTTCACGGATGTTAAGGATGATATAGAATTATTTAAAATTCAGTCATATGGATATGAAACAATCTTATGAGTTAGATAAATTGAAATGTATGTCTGTCACGCTCGTTATTATTTTATGATTGCGTTGCATGTAAAAGACTAGTCTTGTCGTGGTAGCCGCAAGGATTGTCAGCATATTCTATGGTGATTTCTATGCCGTAGGTCTTTTTATAGATATCGAGATAAATTCTGTTGTACTTTTAAGTAGTGGTATTCAAACGTTTTTCTTTTTTGTATATGTCATATTATAATTAAGTAAATAACATAATAAAATTATAAATAATAATTTATTATTGATATAAATTTTTTTTTTAATTAAGAACTGTTGTGATTAAATGTGTATATTAAATATATATATATATATATATATATATATATATATATATATATATATATATATATAGACTCATAAATTATAGTTTAACAGCTTTAACAACTAAAACTCCAAAACTGTTGCTATTGAATATATTATTTTTCCTCAAATAAAAGTTTAAAAAAATTAAACGTAAAAACTAAAATTTATTTGTTGAGGTGCTATAATTTTAATGTTATTGGCACATTTACTAATTTAATCCCAAAAAAATCTTATACAAATTTTTCTTGTATTTATACTTTTAGTTTTTTGATATTGGCATATTTTTTCCTAGTCTAATAAAGGTGTTCACTATTCGGAGGAACAAATAGTTTAACTTGGTGGAAAATGTTACATGTTCTCTCTTTAGTCATATTTAATTGTTTAGTAATTTATTATACTTCTATAGTTTTTAATTTTTGAACAGTTTTAGTTTTCGGATTTGAAAGTAATCAATTTACCTTTTGTTCTTTAATATATTTCATTAAGTATTTTTGTATCATGTAATTTTTCAAACAAAGTAAATTTGCTTTGTAATATAAACTTAACTGAATTCTACGAAAACTAAACACAGAAATATTCAAAGATTTTTCTCGAGTACACAACGAAATCATAGATTTAAAATAACAATATATGTATCAATCAAATTGGAAAACAAAATTTCTTCAAAGTTATAGAATACATAGTGTAAAAATTTCATATTTTTTAATTTGGATAGTTTATGTCATTGGATGTTTGAGTTACCAATATTTATCTATGTATATTCTATGTATATTTTATATGTATATATATATATATATATATTTATGTATATATATATAGAGAGAGATAGAAATAAGGAGAGACAGGCTTTCTTTGAATCATTTTACATAACTATTAACGTAATTTTTAGCATTTATTATGATTAAAACTTTTAAAACATTTTTTTGAAAAAAAAATTTCTTAGTTTCAGATATTAATTATACGTACGATATTATTTAATATTAATAACTTATTTAATTGTCTCAACTGTATGCTTCATTATTTATTTAAACATATATAAACAAAAACTTAATTATAAAACTATTCTTAGCACACATGATATGTAAATGCTTTATATATATATATATATATATATATATATATATATATATATATATATATATATACTAAGAAAAATGTTATTTGCTTTCTCCTTTTTAAAAAACTTAATTCTTGGAAATTGTATAAATAAAATGAAGTCATATTATATATATATATATATATATATATATATAAATGTACATTTATTACTTCATTTATCTGTAGATTAATAAGATATTTATTACACTTTTTTGATACATGTATTACAATTTGTGACAGTAAAGAATGCCTATATATATATATTGAAATTAAGTGTTAATTTTATGTAACAGTCAAACTATGAATGCGTTTTATACAAAAATAAAGCAAAAATAAAAACATATTTAACAAACGTGTAGATTTATCAGAGGCCACGGGTTGAAATACCACTAGCAGAGCAAGTTTGCGAAACATAGTAGACTGTAGCCATAGTCTGGAACATACAATCATGACTCTAATTATGATTGATCGCGTTTGATTTCACGGTGAGATACAACCTTTCTAGTATTTGCTCAGGGAAAGAGATTGTATTTCCAAAACCTATAATCAACTTTTTCCTTAGGTTACAAAAAAAAACTACTATATGTATATGACTAGTACGCCTTCCTTATCCTGGCTTAAAACTTTACATAAAAGAGATTGAAATTTGTTTATACGAACTTTTAACGAACTCTGAAAACTTATTATCCTATTATAAGTTCACTGAAAGTTCAATATAATTACTTTTTTATTGTGCACATCTACTAAAAGAAATTATATGCAAAGTGTCTTCATGCATATCATTAGAATGTATACGTTTTAATGAAAAATAATTTACATTACATTTTTACATATGTTTAAGAATAAAATTCTTTATATTACGGATCACACGGTTGCGATCGTAGTGAGTTCATGAGGACATTGAGCAATATGTAAATACATGCATTTTCAATTAAAATAAATTATTGAAATAAAATAATTATATGAAATTACGTTTCATTTAAAGGGGGAAAATATTTAAAAATATGTAGTAAAAGTGTACTTTTTTATTCAATCCTTTTTTTTAGATATTTAGATTTCGGTAGAAAATACAAGAAATATTTGTTTATGTGTTTTTGTTTTCCTTTCGAATTTCTAAGAATATTTATTAAAATATAAAATTATTAATTTCATTACGAGAAGAGAATTTATTAAATTTATAATATATAATGCTATTTCATAATTTTATTTCTTCAGAGTAAATGTTGAGAAAATAAATTATTGTTTTTTTCTTGTTTAAAAATGAATATTCATATATATATATATATATATATATATATATATATATATATATATATATATACATATATATATACAGTGTAAAATAGAGACAGATAGCGAAATAAAATCAACGTAAGTACATTATAAAAACATTAAATAGAAATTAATTATTGTTTTAATAAAATATAAAAACACGATTATAACATTTATGAGGAAAATTCATATTACGTTCTTCATTTGAATAATACGTTTCTGAAATACAATATATAGTAAATAACCTTTAAAAGTTTATTGATCGAATATATTTAAATATATTTATTGAAAGTTTATTGAACAAGCTATTATTTGTCTAACAAGAATGATTAAATAAAATTATCATATGTATAAAAAATATGTTTTACGTCAATCTCGTACCATATTATATATATATATATATATATATATATATATATATATATATATATATATATATATATATATATATATATATATATATATATATATATATATATATGTAATTATAATATAATTGTAAACAACGAAATGTGATATTTCACTTCCATTATAGCACACATAAAATCCTATCTGTCATAAATGACAAACACATATTATATGCATATAGTGGTCAAGAATAATATGAGACAGGAACAAGGACGTAGAAGCTCAGCAATGGAGGTCAAGCCATATCTGCACCTGCCATCGGTGTCAGAACCACAACTACTTGCTTGATTCTCACACAGCGGCGTCCGCGTAAATACCTGCATCTCGCTGTTAATGTTGTAATATTCATGAATAAATAATCTGTTGTTTGCAACAATGTGATATTGTTAATGCTTAAAATTGTAACTTTTTAATTGTGAACAATGAATCACAGTAGAAGGGTTTTTACGTATTATACGGATTTTGTATTTTTGTGTTAATTAAACTGAAATTTATTAAAAAAACTTGATTACAATTTTAAAATTCATACGGAGTTTTTTTTAAAAAACAGATAATATATCTGGGAAATTTATTAATTTACATTTATAATTAACCGATTAAGATATGAATAAATTAATTCAGGAGTTAATATAGTAAAATGCGATTTACACCTACAAGAAAAATTTAATTGCTAATTATTAAATCAACATGATATTTTAATATTAATTAATTAATTTGAACATATGTTTTAAACACTTCTTAGATGGTATCATATTCAGAAATACTACAACCCTTACTTTTCATATCGTTTAAATAAAAAATGACACTAAATTGAATAGTTAATATTAAACTGAGAAACATTAATTAAAATTGTATTTTGTATTCATTGTATAATTCATCAGTTAATATCTTCGATTCATTTTTTATCTATTATTATATGAATTATATACACATAGAAAGAGACATATATATATATATATATATATATATATATATATATATATATATATATATAGGTAGATATTGATAGATAGATATAGATAGATAGATAGGTAGGTAGATAGACGACTAGTTATAGTAAGTGCTGCAAAATCAAATATATTTTCTTATAACCGTTATAACCGTTACTCATTATATCAGTGACAGGTAAATTCCATCTAGATATTATCTTTTTCTATGTAAGCACAATAATAAAATAATAGTTAAATAAATTCTGTTGGAAAATAATACATGCATTGAATAAGAAATAAATATACAATTAGAATAAAATGTACATAAATACCTAGAAATAATATAAATATATTTATCACTTTAGCAAATGTTATAGTGCTTTAGTTAAAAGAATTTTGTATATTGGAAATGTGAAGTCTGCTGTCGTCTACTATTCCTAAAAAAATAGGATTTATTGTCAATTAAATAAAGAATACAGTTCATAAAAGGACCAAATTTGCTCTTTTTATCTGCAAAATAATGTCGTTATAAAAGTGAATGTTTATATTCAAATAAACGTGAAATAAAATACATTTGAAAATTTTTCTCACTTATAGAAAACTCGTTATATCTTTTTTGCCATCAATGAAGTTGACTGTATATATATATATATATATATATATATATATATATATATATGTATATATATTTATTTATATATATATATATATTTATATACATATATATATATATATATATATATATATTTATATATATATATATATATATATATATATATATATATATATAAATTTATATATATATATATTTATATATATACATATATATATATATATTTATATATATATATATATATATATATATATATATATATATATATATATATATATATATATATATAAATTTACATATTACCGACGAACTTTCATAAAAAAAGATAGTAAACATAAGATAAATGAAAAGGTATATAAAAATAGGTCAAAATAAATTGAACACGAATCATGTTATAATTAAAATTAAATAAAAAAAATTAGTTGATTTTGTCATATATTATAAATCAGAAAGTTCAAATATGTTGATTAATCTGTTATAAATTCAAGGATAAATCAATATGATAGCAGGAATTTCTTTTGAAATAAACTAAAAACACTTATTGCATATTTCCCACTGAAGTTTTTTACTGTAGCTAAGCACTTAAGGTTAATAGAATTCGGATAGTATTTCTTCCATATCTTTGATATGACAGTATGTCTTAACTACAAGTCAGTATGGCTCAACTAGCATCATCCTTTCAGTCAAAATACTGAATGCCTTAACCTTCATTTGTTAGAACATTTTAGACACGTATTTAAAGGTATTAAGTTATAATGGTTAACAAAATTAAGTTATAACAAAAATTGTATTTCTGTCCGTATTTACATTATTAATTACATAAACAATCAGGGTTTCGTAATATAATCATTTAAAAAAATATAATATAAAAAAAGTGTTCTTTTTAAACAATAAAGATTGTATATGTATTTAATATTATACACTAGTACGACTAGCATGGCTTGAAATGTTGAAGTTCTACTAACAAAGTCATGAATCAATCAAAATAGCATATTTTTATTGACTTATATGAAATTTAAAATTGTTCCATACATGTAGTCTGTCACAAATCGAGAAGTACCTTTACACTTCTAATGAAAATATATTATATCTCTCTATAATTTTCTAGTATGTTTTCATACTTGTTCCTATTAGTTAGGAAAGATAAAATAACTGAACTTTGATGAATTGCTACCATAGAGAATTATTATTAAATAATTTAAAAAGAGTTGATAGGACTTCAGGAACATTTATTTTTAATGCACTCAATTAATTCATTCCGGTACTTTATCATTTCCTCTGGATTGTCGAGCTTGTAATATCTATTCAAACATAACAAACAGTCTTTCACTGCATGGTCTACATATAATGAATTTGAACATATTATTAAAATCCCTTCTTACTATTGAAATATTCTAGTAATGGTTTCACCAGCGTTAATTAAGCACTGCATTTTACGTTTGATTCATACTCCTTAGTAAAAACTTGTTACTAAATTGACATATGTTGTGATATTCTCCCTTATTATTATCATCCCAAATTTTCTTTTAAAATTATCCCCACAGAGATAATTTTAAGAGTACACACCAGTATTTACATCAATGTGTTGATTTTATCTATACTTCTATAGCATAGAATGAATGGTTTTAGTTCATTTTATTTTTAACTCGATTGGAAATACTCTTCGATGCATTCAGAACTGTTCGCAGTTCTTAAGAACTCTTTATATATTATATTGAAGTTATAGGATATCAAATGCCTGTTAAATGTTTCTGTATTTTGTAATATAATTTTAACAAAAAAATTTCTCCGTACAATGGATTAAATAACATAATAATTAATAGTAATTAATTTTAGTCAATACTGAAATAATTCGAAAATGTACGATAGTGATATATAAATTAACCGTATTAATCAAATAATTGAATACTAAGTTACTACTTATAGAGCTTTTGTATATTTTTAATGAACTATATCATAAAGAACAAGCAAAAATGCGGATATATATATATATATATATATATATATATATATATATATATATAAATTAATGTAAAGAAATAGAAGCAGAAGAATGAAAGTGCTCAGGATTATAATTAAAGAATGATTTCATATGGTTTTTGGTGATTTTAAGTGTTTAATTTTACGAAAAGATTTCATTAAATATTTCACAGTTGATTTACATAATGATATGTAACAATATTTGATCACATATTTGAACATATACTTTTGTTTAACTTGCGCATGCATATTAAAATCTAAATAAAGAAATTAATATAAATGTATAAAGTACCAGCAATGACAGCTTATATTAAAGTATAGTAATACAACTTATGGTTGCAAACAACAACATTGCCGGAGGCTGATTGAGGCGTGTTCTGCTGGCGCCCAGGAACACGCAGGCCCCGTTCGACTGGCAACAGAAAAATAGCCTGATTGCTATAATTAAATACCATCCATGCGATGTGAAATAATATTTATACATAACGATGAACGCCACGATGTGTCAAAATATTTAAATAATTTTTGATATCATATTCACATAATCGTGAATAGATTGTTTTGTAGGCAAACCGTATTTCTTTGATATTTTAATTATGTACAATTTAATTTGAATAGAATGGTTATAATTTATACGTTAATGCTTTATCAGATGCCGTTGTTGATACTTCCGCGTGTGTGAGATATATTTGAGATTTTTTTACTAGTTTATGTATTGTGTCACGAACGGATTAGTTACGTTTATTTTTATAACATTTTCAGGGTTTTCCATTTCAGTACAGTGAATACTAGGTGATCTATATCCTTTTTACTGCAACGAATTTAGAAATGTTAATCATATATATGGTAAAAAGTCTATTTATACGCGTTTACGTACAAACACATGTAAATTATTTAGAGTACATACTGATTTTCTTTTCGATGAAAGTATCACTTCATCGTGTTCATGTCAATATAATTTTAAAGTGACTTTTTCGATGTGTATTTTGGTAATATCGACTTTAGTTTTATTATTAATTTTGATTCAAATTGGGCTATTGAATTAAAGATAAGGAAGAAGCAAATAAGAGCAAAATTTTTGTATGAATTCAAAACGGGTGGTAAAGCAGCATAAACTGCTCGTAAAATAAACGATGCTTTTGGTGTGGGTACTGTTAGGAAACGTACAGTGCAATGGTGGTACCAACAATTTTGTGCTCAGGAGAAGAGCCTTGAAGTTGAAGAAAGTCGCGGACGTCCTTCTTCAGTTCATAACGACCAATTGAAGACATTTATTGAATCTGAACCACACACAAATTCGAGAGCTTGCACAAAAGTTAGGCGTTAGTCATGCAACAGTTCTGACCCACTTAAAACATATAACAATATCAAAAAAGAAAAATATTTATGAATTTGAAGATCATAAACTACAATTATTTTTTTTCAATCTAATATATATATATATATATATATATATATATATGTATGTTGAGTTTTATACATTTAAACTTGTGGTATTTGTATACACTTCTGATAAATTGAATAAAACAAGAAAATTTAATGAATATTTTGCTAATGAACTATATAGTAGGTTCTTAACTGAGATACAATATAACATAAATTAATAACTAATATGTATTAATATCTAATGTCTTCTCTAATACATTATACATGCTGGTTACATCAAACATAAATTTTAAAACACGATACTGACAATTTATATATATATATATATATATATATATATATATATATATATATATATATATATATACGCACAAAAGATAGGCGTTAGTCATCCAACAGTTTTGGGCCACTTAAAACAGTTAAGATAATCAAAAAATTGAAAAATGTATATGAATTTGAAGGTCATAAACAGCAATTATTTTTTTACCAACCTAATGCTTTTATAATATCTGTAATATAAATATAATGATTAAAAACCCAATCCATATTTTGTGTTTTAAATGAATTTTTAAATAAAATCGGTAATAGTTTAGAAACCTTCAAATAATATTCGAATTATTAGTACTAAGTAACTAATCTGACATAATATAACCACTTTACTAAAGCTACGTCATTTAAATTTGAAGTAGACATTGTACACTTGTCATAACACTGACTGACATTTTGTAAGATCTGTGCTATAAGATGTCATTGTGCATTAAGGAAATAATCTTTCTTGACTTTTGAATCATTTACTATTAAGAACTTCTAAACAACAGTTTATTTTCGTTTTCTGTATACCTATTTTATATCCTAAAAGATATAGTAAAGAATGAATACTTTAGTGTACATTGATCTTCATGTAAAGTAATTTAAAGTAAAAAAGTCGAAGGTTAATGTAATTAGTATTTTGGTTTTAAAATACAGAACAGAATAATTTTAAATATAGTTTGAGTAGTAATATTACACATATTTGCGAATCATTTAACTGTATAGAATATTAAATTATCGTGTGAATTTATGTAAACTTTACCAAAGTAATAATTTTTAAATTGTTAAAAATAAATCAACACCATTGTAGCAAATATATTTTTTTATCAAAATATATATTTTTATTAAAAAATATTTAGATATATGGAGTGCATTTTTATTAAAAAATATTTAGATATATGGAGTGCATTTTTATTAAAGAAATCTACTTATTTTATAAAAATGAAATGTTAAAAATATAGCTAAACAATTTTCTGAATTTAAGTGAAAATTATCTGATACAGACTTTGGAAAGTCTGGAAATATGAGAAATTTTATTTCCAGACAATATGTTACATAAATTCTCAAATAAATTGCTTAAATGGTTTCTGCCTTTAAACAACTTTTTAGATAAACTATCATAGTTTGCTATAATCCACAAGGTATATAGGGTTTAACATCACGAGAAGTAATAGTTTTTGGTTTCACAGATATTTTGGGTTTTGATTTGTGAGAGAGTATTTCCTTAAACGAGCATTAAACAGACAGATTTTAGACGTCAGTTGTCAGCTAATTCAGTCATTAGCAACCAAAATGAATAGTAAATAAATTATCTACAGTAAGCTTATGACAACAAATGGTAAATAAATTATCTACAGTAAGCTTATGACAACAACTATCTATTACATACTAATTAACTTCAAGAACTTACTTAAGAATTTTTGCTAACATTTTAAAGAATAAGTTTTCATCTCGAAATAAACACTTCAGAGGTATAAAACTGTTATCAATGGTTTAAAGTCGTAATATTATTTCCAGTTTTATTATTGGAAAAATAGTTCTTCTTACCGAACTATCATATTTACTTATTAATTTTTCTACCATTTTTAATAGCTCATTATTTTTTTCTATCGTCATTCTCATATGATTTATGTAGGTCAACGTATTATCATCACCCGGTTACTTTGAAGGTTCCGCGAATAAATTCACTCTCTTTTCTTTTAGATTTATCTGAATCGTCTAAAAATTTTTACAAAACAGTAACAATAAGTTAAACAACCGCGTCAACTAATTCTTTGTAAATCTCTACTGCACATACATTCAAAATCTAGAAAGTGTTTTAAGAGTACCTAAATGCACTGCTTTAGTGTATTTTTCGATATATATATATATATATATATATATATATATATATATATATATATATATATTACAGGTAGCAAGTATAGAGGTTTCGATTAATTTGTCGACCATGGTCTTAAGTTGCTTTGTGTAATAAAAGAATCTAATACACTGCATCTTATTCACTAACATATCCAGACAGTTTACAACGTTTTTTTTTTTAATTTATAGACAAGCTTACATTATTTTGTAATATATTTTCCAGGTACTATTCATTAAAACCAGAATTTTCAACCTTTCAAACGAGTAGTCTCAATACGTTCTTCCAAATTTAATAATAATTTGCTTCATTAATATGAAAAAACGCAAAAAATGAATAAAAAAATGTCGTTGTTTTTCAGTCTTCTCAGGTATCGGATGCCTTGTATTCAAGGCTTTTATTGTAAATATTTTTGATAATTAATTTTATTTTAAGTATTTTTCATTATTTCAACAATGGCTGAAATGTTTACACGGATATTATTTTGATAAAATTTAATTTTTTAAAAGAATCACTGATATTTTTGTTGTTATAGATTTCTTCTGATTTTTATTTAATTCCCATAAAGGGACGTCGTTTAAAAAATTAAATTCTTATATATACTAACTAATTTGTGATCAATTGGGAATTATAAAATATTATTTGCTAAATGTTTACTATTTTAAAGTAAAATAAAATTGATATCAATATCTTTGTTCTCGAAAACCGATTATTAAATGGAAAATTTAAAATTCTATTAACAATAATTATCAGAAAAATTATTCATTTATCAAATCTCGTCTTTTAAGCAAACTTATTCAGAAAGATGTATTTAATGCGTTTTTTAAATACCAATTAAATAAATAGAAATATTATTAAAATTCACATAATTTATAATGAGATTAATTACTTGTTATCTCAAACTCTTCTTATTTTCACAATTTTATATATATATATATATATATCTCAACATCGTTTTAAATAAAGTTTTATCGTTAATGAATGAATTGATGTATTTATTATTGTCTTTACAAAGTAGACAGTTTCAATTAATTCACCAATTAATTACCAGTTTATAAAAGGCAAGTTGATTAATCTTGTCATACTTTGTTGGTAAGTAAATGGGAAAAATCAGTGCTTGACGCTTAAAATAAATTCTTGTTAAGCTGTGTCATTTTTCATTTAAAAAGATAAAGATGTACTGTGAACAATCACATGATGTAAATTTGTTTATCAAACTGACGTCCAGAACTTCCCGGAAGGATTCTAAATCTATGAATACAATTTTGAGAGTAATGTGAGTTTACTTTAATTTTAATTCTAGCAATACTTATTTTTGTACTTGCGAATAATAATAATAATAATAATATATATATATATATATATATATATATATATATATATATATATATATATATATTATATTTTAAAATATCCTATTTTATACCAATATGTTAAAATAAGTCAACGTTTACTTTGCGATTTACAATTGATTTTGTTCGTTTTTCATTATCTAAAAAGGATTGAAGATTGATATACGTTGTATAAAACTTAGTCATTAACGTCATCCTTCTAAGAAAACTGTCAAATTCGCTCATTAATAATTCGTTATGAAATAATTTCATAATCATCAAAAATATACCTTGTCGCACTTACGATTAGAATATCACTTAAATTTCAAGGACATTAGTATCTTACAATGTTTATAAAAATAAGGCAAGCTGCATTTTTTCAACTATTGAAACATTCGAAGAATTTCAAGGATATCATTCCGACTCATAAACACGATTGTTTAGTTTCTGAATTTACTATTAAATAATCGTTTTTTTTCTTGTCTTAAGTATATATTTATATATATATAAAAAAACAACACCAGCTACTGGAATTGACTTTCAAGAGTATCATCATCGTTATTAAATAATAAGGTTGTAAATATTTCGCATAATTTATTATTATTAAAATAATAACATAGTGATTGGATATCATTAAAATTAATTGTCAGAGTGTACAATTTTGATACTTTAAATACGAAATCAGTTTAAAAAATTCATTTAGTAATAACATAGTTTATAAAATGAGATTGTAATTATTTATATTTATTCATTAATATATATATATATATATATATATATATATATATATATATTTCTACCTCACAGCCAAATTCGAACGCCTTGTTTAAAAATATATTTCATTTCGTGCAAAGGCTTATGAAGAATCTAATAGAAAAGTTTTATGTGGTATATATTTTTACACAGTAACATTTATTTTTTAAAGTTGACGAATTACAATGAAACATTCTTGAAAATAAAAAAAATGTGTCCAAATATGTACGCAAAATATTATTATCATTGAAACGAATATAAATAAATTAAATTATTTGGATAATCTTAAAAGAAATTTAAAGGTCAATTCAAAGAAATTATTAATTTTTAAGAATTTTAAATTTTATAATGATATTAATACCAAACCTACCACATATATATTGAAGGAATGTCTTTAATATAGGCGATAATGATGGCCCTAGTTACCGAGCCGCCTCTAATCGTCAAATCACTATTTATTTATCTTTAATATAATTATCTAAACGTAATCCAAAGATTTTCTTAATCATTACATCTCAATATTAGGAAAATAATTTCGGCTTTCGTTTTCTGAACTCTAACTTCAATTTTTTTCAATGAAACTGTTATTTTATCGTGTTTATGTTAATATAATAATTATAAAGTGTATAATAATAATTTTAAAGTGTATTTTTCGGTCTGTATTTTGGTAATATCGACTTTATTTTTATTATTAATATTACTTCAAATTAGGCTATTGAATTAAAGACGAAAAAGAAACAAATAAGAGCAATTTTTTGTATGAGTTCAAAACAGGTGGTAAAGTAGCAGAAATTGCTTGTAAACTAAACAATGTTTTTGGTATGGGCAGTGTAAAGGAACATACGATGCATTGGTAGTTCCGAACATTTAATTCTACGGACCAAAGTCTTAAGGATGAAGGTCGGAGCGTCCTTTTTCAGTTTATAACGACCAACTGAAGGCGTTAGTTGAATAAGAACCACGCACAACAATTTAAATCTTTGCACAAAATTAAGCTTTAGTCATCCAACAGCTAGATTACTTAAAACAGCTAGGAAAATCAAAAACTGCATGTTACGCATATTATTCAAACCGTTATAAGCTGCAGTTATTTTTCTACCAACTTAATATCATTGAAAATGTACGCAATGAACTAAAAAAAAGTAAAAAAAAATCAGCCCAAGTTATAATAAGCATGATCTTAATAAATCCTTGTAAGAGAAATAATTAAGAATTGAACATTTTTTTATGGAAAATAATAAAATCAATGGAATGAATATTTAAAGTAATGGAAATAAACTAGGATACTAAATAAAGTATCAGTTTCTAGATTAATAATTTTCTTTTATATCATTATCTACAACTGCATAATTGCAGCTGAAATATTTTCATTGTAGAATTGCAATGTTTATTCTGTGTAGAACATTCGTATGTAATTACTTCTCTTTTTCTATCAATGAATTATGTATTACTGTATGAATTATATATATATATATATATATATATATATATATATATATATATGTGTGTGTATATATATATATATATATACATACATACATACACAAGTTAGGTTGGTAGAAAATAATTGCATTTTGACCTTCAAATTCATATATATTTTTCTCTTTTTTGATTTTCCTTCCTGTTTTAAGTGATACTGAACTGTTAAATGACTAACATCTAACTTTTATGAAAGCTGTTGAATTATTTGTGGGTTGTTTTGATTCAACTCACATCTTCAGTTGATCGTTGTGAACTGAAGAAGGACGCTCGCGACTTTCTTTATCATCATAGCTGTGTCCCCAGCACAAAATTTTTAAAATCACCATTACATCGTACGTTCCTTAACAGTACCTACACCAAAAGCATCGTTTAGTTTACGAGCAGTTTCTGTTACTTTACCAACAGTTTTGAAAAAATGTCCTTATTTGCTTCTTTTCCATCTTTAATTCAATTACTCAATTTGAAGCATAATTAATAATAGAACCGAAGTCGATGTTGTCAAAATATAGACCGAAAAATGAACTTTAAAATGTAATTAACATGAACACGATGAAATGACACTTTCATCGAAAAAAAAAATAAAATTAGAATTCAGAAAATAAAAACCGTACATATTTTCCTAGAAACCTAATATATATTCATATTAATCTTATATAACATCCAACGTGTTTAAAAAATACAATCTTTTTTAATATACTTTTTGTTACTGTACCTTAATTCACTTTCACAAATGAACTTCCATTCCGCAACAAACAAACATTTTTCCTTACTAATCAAAAATGTTTCATAATAGATTATTAATAGTTTTTTTATTATTTAGTCAGATTTTTTTTCATTAGTAGGAGGTGTGAAAAATTCATTTGCGGAAGTAAAGTATTTTTCCTTACAGGTCATACGTTTTTGACTCTGAGTAATTGATATATATATATATATATATATATGACCATAAAAGTTATTATAATCTATTTTTGCAAATTTTAATATAAAACCTGATTTTTCTGTTAATTTACTTTTTAAATATTATTACCCATTCAGAATACATTAATACTTAAAACTTGAAAATTTCTATTTTATTTAATTAATATACAATCATATATCAAATTTTCAAATTTTGAAATGTCTTGAATATTCTTCCACATAATAAATATTGTAATTTAAATTTAATTTATGAAATAACAAGCCTTGTACTTTATGAAAATAGCAAATACAACATAATAATAGATGTTTAATATAAACACGAACAATCACCAATAAATACTAGAAATCTATTCAAAATAATACTAAGAAATTGTTGAAGTGTTTGAAAAACATATTTATATTAAGTGGTAGTATGTGCGTACGTATAAATGCATATCATTTCACGTGATATTTAAATATATTCAAGTACATGCTTCTTCTCTATTATATCTAGGTATTTCTTAAGATATATCATAATTAGAAAATATTATATACTTCCTGATCAATTTTCATTATTAGTTCATTTTTATAACTAATCATAAATCTTGTATTTTCATTTTTCATTTATCAAGAAAATTACTTTCTACAATGAATTAACCGACTTATTTAAAATAAAAGAACACAAATAAAACTTTTCGAATGGATTTTTTATGTCTTTATTTTTATTACAGTAATAAATGCTATTTTTATTTAATATGCGCGTATGAAAATTTCAAAACTGAATTTATACAGAACATAAAAATACTGCAGCATAATCATTTGAATTTTACTAGATTTTTTATGTGTGTTTCAATTTGTGAAACCAGATCTAAAGCAATATTTTGGATTATTTCAAGAGAATAATACTAATTTCATATTAAAGATTTATATTAAGATTGTTAATCTAAAACTTAACATATTTCTCAAAATTAGAAAGTATGATTATGCAATATCCGTTTTCTGTAATTAAAATTTGAATATTAAAAGAAAAAATCTTGAATTTAATATCAAGAAAAAATCTTTTGATTTAATATCACACATTCCTAACGCAATATCATATATATATATATATATATATATATATATATATATATATATATATATATATATATATATATATATATATATATATATATATGAGAAACAGAGAGAACAGAACCTAATAAACTTGTTTTGAAAAGAAATTTCTTATAAAAATGCTATTGTGTTGATAAAAATAATAATATTACTTTAAGTTACTGAGTTTATATGTGTATATATATATATATATATATATATATATATATTTGTATTAAATATATTTGTTTATTTCATAAAAGAAGTAAACGTAGTTTTGTGTCATTAAAAATTAAAAGTTACCTTAAATTAACAGTAGTGCCTATATTGAAGTACATTAAGAGACGTAAATAATAAATTGTTTTTTGAATTATATAAAATATATTTTGTGGATAGATTGATTTTCATGAAATATGTCTTATGGAATGTTCGTTTTCTGAAGATTTGTTGTAAATCTAAAACTAAATCAACAATTACAAATTAAATAAATATATATAGCAACGTTTACTTAAAAATTATTCAATGATTTTTGATATTTATAAATTAAGTTAAATAGTTTATATTTTTTCGATATTACTTATTGAGGTTTTGACAAAAAAATAACATTTAATTTTATTAAGTAATAAGGTATTGTATATACGTATATATATATATATATATATATATATATATATACAAATCAAAATTGATCTATTAAATTGTGTAACTTCATTAGTTATAATTAAATTTTATAATTAAAAAAATCTTCATTGAGTTAATTTCATTGACTTTTTTATTGAATACTTCAAACGAAAATACTCTAGCAATAAAAAAAGCTTTATGTTGAATTGAAAAAATTCAAGTATTTGCTTAAAAATTCCGATGAAATTTTTCATCTACAGACTACTTTAAAAATGTTAATTTCTTTGAAGATCAAATTTCGGACTCACTTGAACACAGTTTCAAATGGTTATTTAAATTAGGTTAATAAAATATTCAATTGAATGTTGAATATAAAAATTACTCATTTTATTTTATACTAAAATCAAATGCATTTTTTCGTTTTCATTGACTAGAGAATACAATTAAGGGTAAAGTATAATAAAATATAGATTGTAATTAGTATTAATTTGTTTCGTCACAAAGTTCCAGAATAAAATGACTGGAAAAACTGATTGGAAAAATGATAAGAACTAGCATGCGATTATTTTGAGCAATATACGTATTTCCAATCGACGAGTGCAATCGTTGTTGGAAATTCATTGTTGTCCTGATGATCTGATGATAACAATGACACGAAATGATGCGTATCTTCGTGTCCTTAGTAACAGATGAGTATATAATTCAAATGAACGTTTGTAAACTCGGTTGTCTGATGGAGAGTGACGGAGCCGAGGAATGTGGCCGGCTGAGAACAAGTTGCTGGTTCGGCCAATGACGCAATGTTATCGAGTAAATCGCCTGGGGCGGGGTGCGAAGCCACGACCGCCGCAGTGGCGTCCCCGTGCCGACTAGCAGCGCCACTGCGCAAACTTTTGGCGTACGTGCATAACATGTCTCTGATCTGCACTAGTCTCAAAAGATCTTCATCTTTATATGTGAACGATTATTTAGATTTTCACTTTAATGAAAATATTTGAACATTTTCCAATATAAAGATGTTACGAGAAAAAATCATATTTTTATCTGTCTTTCTTTATCTCTCCTGCTCTCTCTCTTTCTATATATATATATATATATATGTATATATATATATATATATATAAACAATTAACACAATATTTTTTTCACACATCTCATTGCGAAAATATCAGTTAGGTATTTTACTAACTAGAATTGCATTTAATTGTTGCTATTCAGTAAAATAAACATATTTTTCCAAATAAAATAGTTTGTGTTACACATACAATAGATGTGATAATCAAAATTTTAAAAAAATAAATGAACTGTTATAACAAGTTATATTTTATATGTATTAAAGTAACTATTTTTTATCCTTATCTGTTAGGTTAGTAGAAAAATAATTGTGGTTTATGCTATTCAAATTCATATATATTTTTTTTCATTTGAGTGGTTTTAAGTGATCCAAAACTGTTGGATGACTAACGCCTAACTTTTGTGTAACGTCTCGAATTGCTGTATGTGTTTCTGGTTCAATTAATGCCTTCAGTTGGTCGTTATGAACTGAAGAAGAACTCATGCGAGATTCTTTATCTTCAAGGCTCTCTTCCCAACACGAAATTTTTGTAACCACCATTACACCGTACTTTTTTTAACAATACCCACACTAAAAGCATCGTTTATTTTACGAACAGTTTCTGCTACTTTAACACCCGTTTTGAATTCATACAAAAATGCTCTTATGTGCTTCTTTTTCATCTTTAATTTAATAGCTCAATTTGAAGCAAAATTAATCATAAAACTGAAGTCAATGTTACTAAAATGCAGACCGAAAAATGTACTTTAAAATGATATTAACATGAACACGATGAAATAACAATTTCATTGAAAAAATGAAGGTTAGAATTCAGAAAACAAAAACCTCAATTGTTTTCCTACCAACTAGGATACGTTGTCTTGTTTTGATATTTATCAGTCAGTGTTAAAAAAACATATTATCTCCCATTTAGTATTTCAGGTTAATTGTATTTAGTATTGAATTGAACTAAAATACTAAATAAAAAATAATATGAATTTTCTTAACTGTTGCGCTCCGTTTTCATATTTCCATGTGGAAGCCTAAATTGAATCACTCTCTCTCTCTTTCTATATATATATATATATATATATATATATATATATTATAGCAAACTTACTATAATATATATATTGTAGCAAAAAACGTAATAAATTTCTAGTATAAAATTTTCCATTATTTCATTTGACACATAATTAGGAACAAAATCTTCAAATGACCCTCTAAAGCCATACCTAATCTTCCTCAAAAATCACCTGGAAATGAATACACCTTCTATCTCGTTTTTTCAATTAAAGATTAAGTGTTTTACGACCACTCTTCTTGTCCTAACATAGACTTATAAGGGTAGTATACTTTTAATTAAAAAAAATAAATAAATTACTAATGAAACAAGTTACTTATGATTTCAATTAATGTTAATTATACATGGTTTCTGATTGAAATTTAAAAGATAGTTTTGGAAATTTTGTAAACAAAAATAATTAATTTCAACAAGTGGCATTATTTAATATTTTATATTAATTCATATAACTTATAATTATATTCATATTATATATTCACATAACTTATTTCATTCTTTGTTGAATAGTGAACATTTATTTTAGATATAAGGAGCAATTCAATTTTGAGTGAAATATAGAGTGAATATAAGAATAAAATGCTATTAAAGTCGATAATTTAAATATTATATAATTTTTTATATAAATATTAAATATGTACATATTTATTAGGTGTAAAGTTAATTCTATGTCTTTAAATTAAATCAATCATTACTCTATTTTAAGTTAAAATATGTTCTTGTCATTTTAGGATATTGAAGTATCAAACTTAACATTTGAAAGTACTATATATCTTGGTCAAACAGTTGACATAACATCATAAAATAGTAATGAACACGATAGCGTCCAAAAAACATAATATTAGGCATTGCATACTTTTCTCATTCCAGTTGAAAAAAATGCTACCGATGTCACGGAGATGATTTGTTTAGCTTTAGAGGAAGGTGTTGGGATGGATAAAATATGCAAAAATGTTAAAACAGTAGAAGAGATCTGAAAATGGATTACGACTCCATCGATTTAAAGCCGCTTTTTTTCGACAAACGATTTGTCAATTACCTGACAGATGGAGTATAGTTATATAAAATAATAGGGGATATTTTGACGACTGAAGTGTATTCCATTTTTCTGTAAACATTCATTTTCTATAGAAAAAGGCACCGAATTAATCTGTACACCTAATAAATCAATGTTTGTCATTTTTGTATTGTAAAACTTCTCAGTTTCATTTTGCGATTTAAAATTTATTTATATCATATTGAAAACAAATCTATTCAAATATCTCACATTAAAAATAATTCTTAAGTAATGTTTTAAATATAAATCGCAAAGAATTTATGTTGAATATTTCAAATATATATTCAAAAAACACACTCCGCTATTGTTTAATTTGTTAAATGCAAACCGTGTTATAAATTATTAATAAGATAGTCTTATTTCTGATTTATTACAAATTCAAATTAAATATTTAAATCTTAAAAACGAACACATGTTGAATTTATATTTTAATTTTATTTATATTTTAACCACAAATGAAAATTGCATAACAAATTAATTGATTTTTTTAAACAGGACTTTTCTGTTTAAATTATTCATTTGGTTTGTGATTCTTAGAAAATTGTCTAGATTTTTCATGTTAAAATTTTAACTACTTTCTTTTTTAAATATTTTATTTTATTCTAGTTATATATAAAATATACCACAAAAATGACCTTTAATTTTAATTTAAATGTAATGCATGTGGTTTTACACGTATTAAATTTCACTGTCTTATTTGTTTATATTGCGGTATTTTATGTTTATTTTACATATATCCTGTTATTTTGTTGTTTTTATATTTTTTATATAATTTATTAAAAATATAAAAAATACGTATACGTTGAATATGTATTTTTTACAATTATGTTATTATTAAATATTTAAATTAAGAAGCATTTTTATGAAAAATAATATTTCTAATAAATTTAATTTGATAATAAAATTTTTAACTACGTTAACAATTTAATTAAATCTATAATTATTTTAGTTTCAAATACTTAACTATACATATTTAAAAATTATAGACTTTCTATAAATATTTAAACGTATTTACTTTTGTCATTTATTTTTCCATTAAAAAATTACAACTTATACACACATATATATATGTGTATATATATATGTGTGTATATATAGTGGTGCACCAAGGGAGGGGGCCAAGGAGCCCTGGTACCCTTCAAAGTAAAGGGGGAAAAACATTAGAAAACAAAAGAAAATTATTGCGCGGAAATGCTCCTATATACACAGACAGATTAATGTAACAACGACTGAATTAATTTAAGAGTAAAATTTCTGTAAAAAAAATAAAATTGGTTTCATTCTCTCAATAAATTTTCATAATCGTCTAATGAATTTTAATGAATCCACATTAATTATTTTATCCATTCAGCTCGAACTAAAACTTCAAAACATTTTTTTATTTCAACATTTTATAAATTGTTGTTTTACACGAATCCATCTTAATTACATATATGTATTTGTTATTAAAATATGATTTATTTTTTATACATTGATTTTATTACAAAGATTATAATCTTTTTCACGAAAAAGAAATAAAATCATAACAAAATATTATTTA
Source organism: Acanthacorydalis orientalis (assembly GCA_034766995.1). Lineage (NCBI taxonomy): Eukaryota > Metazoa > Arthropoda > Insecta > Megaloptera > Corydalidae > Acanthacorydalis > Acanthacorydalis orientalis. The sequence goes on along the minus strand of CM068314.1, from coordinate 39,387,669 downwards.
AATTGTCATTATTGTTGTTTCAAAAGATCATATGAAAAGAATTAATCATATGAAATATATTCGAAAATAATAAAAAAATGAGACATGACTGCAATAAAATTTTGTTTATACACGTAAACGTTACTTGAAATAATTATAAAAAACTTAGTAGAATAAGATAAATGTTTTTCATGCGTACAATAAATCATTTTATTACAGCAGACGTTTAATCATGCCATTAATGTCACAATAAATATAATTTTTTACAAAAGAAATATTTTAAATAATAAAACACATAAAATAGTAAATGATAACCTGCGAATGGGTCACTTGATAACGATAAGTTTCCATTCAACGACTTCAAATATTGAAGGACGAAACATTGAATTCGTATTTAAGGAAAAAAACAACAAACAATAAATTATATATAAATTATTTGCGAACGATACGGCCGATAAAATGTATGCGATTTTGTTTAAAAAAAAACACCTACAATATAATTAATCATTTGAAATGTGATACTACAATCACTGTATCAAAATTACCATAATAAATTTTCCTATAGAATTTTTCGTAATTTATTATACGATTCCTCTTTGATACTTCAGAAGTTTTATATAATGAATCCGTTTTAATTTTTATCATTTACAGAAAAAGAATTTTTATAAAACACCTTTTTTCATTGTAAATATAATTGTATCCTCTTTAGATGAATATTTATTTACGAATTTAAAATGACTTTTCTATATTAATGTCAAGGACATCCACAATGCAACAACCTGTTGATAAATATATTAAATTAACATCATTTGTTATACGTGAGGTAGATATTCTAATGATTACATGAGAAATTAATTTGAAATTTTAATTGCTAAATATTGTATTGAAAAAAGTTGATATTTGATTTAATTGTAATTTATGGATTTTTATCTTTCAACACGTACTTTTTTCAATAATCCATTATACATACATTTCAATTATAATGGACTGGATTATTAGAATAATCGTCTTCTATATTTTTAAATAGACTCGAGTTTATATAAGTGTATTTCTGACGACAAAAAATGAAATTTATTGCGTAATAAATTGTTGCACAATAATTGTCAAATAAACAAACAGAATAAACAAATAAATACTATCATTAAATTACTTGTGTATCAAATTCTCTTCGTAAAATAACACTTCAATTTATTCACAAATGAATTAATCAAAATATTAAGTTTTTTAAGAATATATTTTTATAAATAAAATTATTATGGCATGTCTGACAGTAATTTATTTATACACAGTGATTTTAACAGTAGTATTGATTTCAATATTATAAACAGTTCTATTTTTTAATATATATAGTCGATAATATATTTTTATGAAGTTTTTAGCAATGAAAGTTTCGATTACAATATTTACATTAAAATATGATCGATTCTACAAGGAAGTATTGTATTATTTCAAGTATCAGTTTTTTTATATACACCTGATCAAAATGAAACCAGGCGGTGGAATTAATATTCTGGTTAAATTAATTTAAATTATTAGGTTGGTAGGAAAATAGTTGCGGTTTTTTTCTGAATTCTAACTTTAATTTTTTTCAATGAAAGTGTCATTTTATCGTGTTCATGTGAATATCATTTTAAGTGCATTTTTCGGTCTGTATTTTGGTAACATCAACTTTGGTTTTATTATTAATTTTGCTTCCAATTGGGGTATTGAATTAAATATTGAAAGAAGCAAATAAGAGCAATTTTTTGTATGAGTTCAAAACGGGTGGTAAATCAGTAGACACTTTTCCGTAAACTAAACGATGATTTTGGTGTAAATACTGTTAAAGAACATACGGTGCAATGGTAGTTCCAAAAATTTCGTGCTGGGGATAAAATCCTTGAAGATGAAGAAGGTCTCGGGCATCTTTTTTCAGTGCATAACGACCAACTGAAGCCGCTAGTTGAATAAGAACCACACATAACAATTCGAGAGCTTGCATAAAAGATAGGCAGTAATCATCGATCAGTTCTGGACCACTGAAATAGCTTGGAAAATCAAAAAAACTGAAAAATGTATATGAATTTGAAAGTCATAAATTGGAATTATTTTTCTGTCAACCTAATATAATAACATTATACTTTCCAGACTCGTATTAATAATCCTGAAGAATCTGTCCTTTTTCTCAATTAATTATCATTTTTTTAATGAAAAGCTACATTAAAAACTAATCTCGCCACGGCGTATATTTATTTTATAATAAATGGTATCTTTTTATTACATTTGCATATATCGGCTTAGTAACTACTTAATAATTATCATACATTTTAACAGATTTTTTTTCAATTTACGTCATTACAATCAAAAATTATTTGTCATGAGTATTATTCACTTCAACAACAAGAAATACTGTATTCTTGATTTAAAGGTCTATCGTGAGCAAGGTGTGTCCTATATTTACAACTGAATATAAAATGTCTTATAAGAAACTGAAAGTTTGCTGTACGACAAACTTCATATTTTTAATATAGGTCTCTTTCATTTTTATAATCAATTTTGGCAAAAGGTTGATAACATTTGCTAACCGTATGCATCCGTATAGATTTCTCGTTGCTAATTAGCATAAAGAAAGCATACAATTTTAGCTGTGTGTATGTGTATTGGGTATTTATGAATCTTTGGAAGCTCTGAAATTAGAAAATAAAATTTCAAAATCAAATTTTAAATTCATATAAACTCAACAAATTAGTAAAGACAGGATATTAATTCAGACAGCTTCATTTTGTAAATTAATGGCTCTTTTTTCTCATTATTAAAGTTACTTTCAACATCATTTTTATCCGCAAACTATAAAGTATATAGTTGTTTCCCTCTTTGTTATAAGTAGATATTCAGGATCACACTTGTCTTCCTTTAACAAGTATAAGACATTATCTACACTATTAAGAAGAAGTTCTGTGTAATTTTGTGTGTTAAATCCGAAATCAAATAAATCTGGATTCCTTAAACCGAATGAAGAATTTGTTACTGTTTATTTTAATCATGAGCACATTATTTTTCTCTTTAATTTCCATATTAAGTATTATAAATTATATTACTAACTTTTCAATTCCACGCGCAAACGCATATATACAAATGTATATATATATATATATATATATATATATATATATATATGTATGTATATGTATATACATATATATATATATATATATATATATATATATATAAGGGGAAATAATTAAATAACAAACGTAATTGCTAACAAAAAATTTAATAGAAACGAAAAATTTGAATGTACGTATATAAATTTAATCTAATTAGAAATAATTATTTTAAAATCTAATACATATATAACTTAATAGCAATTAAGGAACTATTTTCTTCAATATCATTAATTACAAATCTAAAATCCAAATAATAATAATTGAAATTTATACTAAAATTTTAGAATTTGTCCTTGACGATAATATTTAAAGTAAATGGTTTATTCATCTCAAAATACATGTTAGATTTTTGAAGTTATTTTCACTTTGAATTATTTTTAAAATGATTTCTATTTTATATAAAAAATATAACTTCTTAAGATATAATTTTTTAAATCAATATATGAACAGCATTTTCATAAGTTGTTTAATACTTTAACTAGCAAAGAGAATATTTGATTTTAAGGAATATATATATATATATATATATATATATATATATATATATATATATATATATATATTTATGACTCATCTATTTCGAAATTCTACTTTAAATATTCAAATATATAATTTTACAATAACTTTTTTTTATATAATTAAATTATTTTGTATTAAGTTATCGTACGTAAATTCTTATAATTAAAAACTATCAAATTACCTTACAGAATTTAAAAAAAAAACATCAAAAAATAATTTATTTTTTAAAGTAAACTATTTAATTTTTATCACACTCATTTATAACTTTACTTCCAACAATGATGTTTTGCATCTCTTAAGTTTAACTGACCTGGAATAGAGTTCCTCTCTGCTGACTTGTCAACATTCAAGTTGAATATTAATGCACCAGAGACTCATTTTCAGTCCCGGTGCTATCTACAAATCCAACAAAGTTCAAAGAGACACTAAGTGAAAAGCATTTCCAGTCTAACGACGTCGTTCAAACGATAATACATGAATTGCTTAACAAGCTACTAAATAATTTTCTTCTTGAATGGACTTTAGACCACAGTTTCATATATATATATATATATATATATATATATATATATATATATATATATATATATATGTGTATGTGTGTGTGTATGTATATATATATATATATATATATATATATATATAAATCAATAGAAATTCTGAACTAAAACTTAGTGTAAATTATTTTCACCCATCAATCATTGCATTAACCAATATCAATATTTGTTTTATTACACAATTGTCGCAATTATTATATATAATTTAAATTGCTATGATATGTTTACGCAATGTTTATTGGTTACCCAATTAACGAGTAATTAATCTTGATCGACCGCATTGATTGAGACAGCCGCGTAGTGATGTCAAGTCAATGTTATATACAAGTGCAGTAAGTGGGGGGCGTCAGCTAGAAGAGTGGGACGGGGACTGTGATGGTGACGACCGGTGGGTCCGCATACCACAGGTGCGAATGCCCCGCGGCAAGGACTTGAGCCCGCCACTGGCTTCTGCCCAAAGATATATGAATTTATTACAGAATGGAACTGGATTAAAACAGTTTATATATTCAATTTATGTAGTTTTTTTTACTAGTGTATTGAAGACAAATTTATCTTTTATATTTGATGAACATTTGTCAATGTTTGTGTTCGATCTAAACTGAAAAAAATCTTTGAGGACGGTCAAACATGAAGTACAAAAACGAAATATAAAATGAATAACCACTATGCATCATCTGTATCATAATATAGTTTTATTTTTATATTCTTATATTATCATAATATAATTTTATTATATTAAGAAATTTTGTATGATTCTATTTACTAGATATATCTTTTTATGAAAAACAGTAAATATTTATATTTTTTCTGCGAGTTTTTTTATAAAAATTCTTAAGATCTCCGTAAAAAAATATAATTATAGTGTGTGTATTTAGTTATTATATTAAAAAATTGTAGAATATAAAAGTATTTTGGAGTAATAGCCATTAAGTAATTTACAACTGTAGATAAACAGTAGCGTTTTTGTACAAATAGTGATTACAAAGAGAAAATATTATTTGTTCATAATTATTACATGCACAGAAATACTCTTATGTCTCCTATTTATAATTGTAAATTACCAAATGGCGTTCATGCCAAAACATTTCTGAGCATAATTATGAATTTATATTTAACTTCATCTCTATTAAGAAAAGTCCCGAGCCTTGTAGGAAATGTGGACAATAAACAAAGCTAATAAATCTGTTTTGAAAATAGTTTACTGTATCTGTTATTAAGAAAATTAATATATCAAAGAGATTATAAATACTTAAAATATGTTCATTATAGTTTTTTTCTTATTTTATGAGTTTTTACACGTTCCTGAATAAATCTAAAATTTAGTGATAATGAGTTTCTGATACAATAAAGCACATATTCTGGGTTAAATGTATTAATTTAAATATAAGTTGCTATTTTTAATAGACTATTTACAGAAAAATCATTATATTAACACAAATTTGTCTTAACATTAATCAGTATCAAAAATTTATAACATTTTCGGTGTGTAAATTTACTTTTACAAATGAACTATTTTTTCATTTCACAAGTATAAAACTTTTTAGTATTCAAGATAGATAGATAGATTATGTTTGAGAGGGGAGGAAGCTATCTTGCCTCCCGGCACTTAGACTCGAGGTCCATTATGCCTTCCCTCGGCTTGATCAAAACTACTCGCGAAGTCTCGCTTCCTTCTAGAAGCCTATCAGCCAGAAATTTCTTTTTTAGTATTATATAACAGAAATTTCTAATAATTGTAGTATGAATATATAAAACCATGTAGTATATATAAATAAATGTAGTATATATAAAACCATGAAATACAGATCTTTTCTTTTAAATAAATATAAATATACTCATTTGGATAGATTTTCCGAATATGTTCATTGAAAATAAAAGAATAATAAAATTTTAATATAAAAATTAATTACCAATAATAAAAAAAATAAATCATAACAAGACATTATCTGATTTAATTCACTTAATGTACTATATGCATAAAACAACCCATAAAACACTAAAATAAAAAACAGAATCATTATATTTAAGCTTGTATAAAGTTTAAGAAATAAAAAGAAACTGTTCTGTTTTTGTAATGAATACAGTTGACTGAATATGTTATCATTCAGATTAACATTTTACATATTTTCATACAAAATATTGATCGATAAACTTTTAAATAAGTAAATTACAGTTAATATGAGACAACTTAATGAGTTTTAAAAGTTTTTTTGAGACACTAGATTATTTACTTAATTATAGTTTGTTTATTTTATTTGGATAATACTTTGTGCTTTTATTCAAAAGTTATGTGGCAATTTTAATTTAGTCATTAGTTTTCTGTCTATTTCTCGTAGATATTCTTAAATTATATGACATATTTGTAGTATTTTAATTTAATGTTTTACTTTTAAGTTAAGATTTAAATAAATATGAATACACGGGAATATAAATTTGAAAAAGAGATATTAATTTATATTTTATAAATTTGTAGTAATTAATATTGAGATTTAAAAAGTTTTTTCATTAAAATGTTATAATTGTGCACCAGTTAAAAAGTTCTTGCACGGTGGCGAAATTCACTTTTCACATGATCTATTTTCTCATCACACAAACTTCATTTTCTAATAATAAAAAGATGATTATCGATCATTTTTGTAAGTTTCTTCAGTATATATTAGTACTGTAAAGATAATGGCATCGCTATCAAAATGTACATAGAAGCAATCGAAAATAATAAGATAATTTATTAAACTTGTTATGACAAAAAAAATGTTTGTGTTTTGTGGAGTGAGAAAAGAATTCATATATGAAACTGAATTTATTGTAATGCAAAAATAAATATGTAAAAAATTAAACTCATGTAGTAAATAAAATGAAAATTAACGTTTTGTACATGTAAATATATAAAATTGTACTGCAAATAAAAAAATATAACAGGAAAGAATTTTAAACAAATAAGCGAATAGATGGAAATTCAATTGATAATAAGTTAAATGTAGTCGCCCATACTTGATAACAAAACGTATTTAGTTGAAAATGTGCATTCAGTGTAGTAATAATATTCTTTTGTATTAAATAGTTAATGAGAACACGTATTAAATTGTGTTAATACTTTTTATTGAAAGAAAATATTTACTTTTCTCTGTTTAATGAAACATTTTTTATTTAATGAAAAATTAAATATTTCCACTCGATTTATTTGCAGAGATTAATTTTTTTAATGTGAAAATTTTAATGATTTTAAGTAATAAATAAACTGGAATGTTATATAAATAAGATATAATGCTATAAGAGAACTCTCGTTTAAACATATAGCAGAACATGTATTTTATTATTTCATGAAGTAAAAAACGCAAAACAAAATATAAACACAAGACGTTTTCCTATTAGGTTTATCTTTTAATAAAAATATTATTTAATACAACGTTTCACAAGGGATGTTCTCAAAACTCTAGTGCTCCTTAAAATCTCATCAAAAACTTAACGAGCTCAAAACTATTTTTTAATATAAATTCGTAGACGGTAAGCTTCGATATCTGGAACTTACATGAACAGACGCTATTTAAGATTCCTTAATAACTTTTTAGACAACGAAAGAGTTCGGAAAAGCGAACCATTTGAAAATCACTGATTTAGTTTATATTTTCGACTGTGAAAATTTTGAAAACAATCAATATATTTTCACTTTTTATTAAAGAAAGTTAACTTATATATCTAATCATATTCAAGTAAATTTGGTCCTTAAAACATATCCAATACAGTAAAGAAATTTCTGAGGTTTATTTAATATATTTCCTTCACATTTAGGGAAGAAAATATTTCCAAAAACAAAAGATTTGAAAATAATCTAAAATGTAATAAACATGAAACTGAAATTATAAATGTAAAAATTCACTTACTATTTTGAATGTATTTAATACACAATCAAAAATACTGATTCGCCTATAAAATGAAATTCAATTACACATAACTGAAATAAAAACTGGAAAACATTTTTGTAGAAAAATATTTTAAATTTGTGCCTCTGGACCACTTGATTATGAATTCTCATAGCATCCAAATTAAGTAATAGGTTTTGTATGAATAAAACACGACTCATAATATTTACTATTTACTTATAATTTTCATAAGTATGTATTTATCTAAAAGATATTTAAATCTATTGATTATTACAAATATATGTTGATACATTGTGGTCGTTATTTAGATTTTCAGAGTCGTTATCTGACGTAGATATCATAAAACTACTTTTAACTAAACTGTAATCAAAATGTAGTAAAACCAGCATGCGGCTTAATTTATGAACATAGTTTAATGCTAATGTATTATAAGATCATAATCAAAATTCCAATAGAGTTGTAAAATAAAATCGGACGAGATATTATTTGATTTTTTTAAATGTTTATTTCGAAAATAATCGTAAAATTCTGCGATAAGAGAAATGAAAACGATGGTCATTTTTTGGTATTTTATTAGTACTATTTATGTGTTAATGGCATTTAACTTTTTGATTGCCATGTTTTGACAACAGATTCTTATAAATGTAACAACTGCGCTGTAAGATGAAACTTTTTATTTTCATCATTCACGTGTTGATATCGTATGATATTGATTGTCTGAACTACAATTTATTTTCATTACTTCATAAAAAAACAAGATATATTGGATAAAAAAAATATATGTCCTATACACAAAATAGGAATATTTAAAATAAACTTGTATAATTGATTAAATATATGATTGAGTTTTCTGATGAAAAATCTTTGTTGAAAACATAAACTGCCCTCTGCTTTTGCGAACAAAGTGCATGTTATAATTATTTCATTGAAAAATTGGTATTAAAAATATAAAATGTATTGACAACCATTTTGTCTTAAACAAATGTATGTATATTCAATAATTCAATTTATTTGTATACACATTATTTATATACAGTACTCATTAAAAAAAATAAAATGTCAACAAACAGGCTTAGTATTCATATTAAAAATGTGCAGATTTGTTCCACTCATTGCTAATCACATGTAATCTAAAGTATACAATGTAAATTAAAAGTACACCTAACCCTCTTATAACACGGTACTCTGAAAAATGGTTTTGTGTAACACGATATAAAAATTGTGACAGCCTTCCTATAACACGGTTTGCATATATCACGACTGAATAAACATGGGCAACCGTCATATAGCATGAATGTTTCTATCACACGGTTTTAGTTGATATAAATTGTTGATATTCCCCTTGTGTACATAATAATGCGAAGACTGTGCGTCGCTGTTCTTAATGAAAATTAAAATAGTAGACGGTTTCTTGTTTATAAATTCTTCCACACTCTAAAAACACGGTTCTGACATAACACGGAACGCACTCCCTTGATTTGTATTACTTCTAGGTTTCGTTTAACACGATTTCGATACAACACGGAAAGAATTAACCATGTTATAGGAGGGTTGATTGTATATTGTTAATAAATTATGAAATTAAGTAATAAGTTGTTAAAACGTCTGTAAGTATTCCAAGCTAAATAGATAAAGTATTTACTCATTGATCAGTTTGTTTGACTAAGATTACAATATGCGTTGTCTTTTTCAAAAAAGTTGTGCTTAAAGAAGATTGTTTTAAACAATTAGTACATGTCAATATTTATAATTTTATAAATAACACCAACTATAAAATCAAAATTGAAATAAAAAAGAAATTAATTAAACACTAAATAATGTTTTACATGACTTCGTCTTAATCGTATATTGAAGAGTGACTTTTCAACTCACTTAAGTATCAGTTCCCAGAGTAATCGAATGCCTCCTGATAATTAGTATCTGAGAGAGTCAACAGAAAAATCACTCTTCAATGTGCGGCGAAGACATACTTAAGATAAATGAAATGTAATGTGGAGAATTCAATTGGTAACTCAGTACTTATTTTTAATTATAATTGTAGGGTTTTATATTTATGATTCCGTTCGTTCAATATCCTGATCGTCTTGAGCCCTTTAAATTACCCGAGTATTTGTTTTTCACTACTAGTTTCGGCATGTGTGTCATCTTCAGATAGATTTTAGAAACTATAAAATTTACTTAAATATTGCACATGTGCCAAAACTAGTAGTGGAGAACCAAAATTAAACTAATCCAAAATGACGAAGCCATTAGAACAATAATATTATTAAAACTACAATGGAAGTTGTCCAAAATTATAATATTAGCCTGATAGAAAAATAATTGTGTTTAGTTTTCTGAATTCTGACCTTAATTTTTTTCAATGAAAGTGTCACTTCATCGTGTACATGTTAATATCATTTTAAAGTGTATTTTTCGGTCTGTATTTGGGTAACATCTACTTCGGTTTCATTATTAACTTTGCTTCAAATTGGGGTATTGAATTAAAGATGGAAAAGAAGCAAATAAGAACACTTTTTTGTATGAATTCAAAAAAAGGGTACTGTTCGTAAATTAAATAATGCTTTTGGTGTGAGTACTGTTAAGGAATGTACGAAGCAATGGTAGTCAAAAAATTTCATGTTGACGACGAGAACCTTGAAGGAGAAGAAGGTCGTAGGAGTCCTTCTTTAGTTCATAACGACTCACGGAAAGCGTGAGGGTATTTTAAGGGTTGATTGGTAAAAATGTATCGATTCTAATGGTGCTTATTTCGATTAATAAAGTTAATTATTAGCTGAGAAAAATGTATTAAAATTTGAAGGCCATAAACCGCAATTATTTTTCTACCAACCTAATATTTAAGTACTTTCAATCATTCAATTGTCTCATAAACGAGTAGCCTGTAAAATTATTTTTGGTTTACGTTAGATTTCGATATAATCTATTATATAAGCTAATGAGTTTACTCATTAGCTTAAGTAATAGATCGATTACTCGATCTCATCATTTGTTCTAATGACCAAAATGTGAACTAGCCATAGTATGTACAATCCATCGTGTATAGCTGTTTTTTTAAAAAAAAGAATTGATTAATAACATTTATTTTTTACTGATATACAAGCCGCTATCCTTAGAACACCAGAATATTTATTTCAGCATTTATCCCCTTAGTCGAAACATTCAAACCAGTCCTTTCCATTTTTTAAAATATGGTGTGCAGTAAAAATGTTTACAGCTGATTTATCATCTACTGAGTTGTTTGTGAAAAATTTATGTATATCTAATTATGTTTAAAAAAACCTGAAACAAAAAATCATTTTTTTGTTATTTCTTATTTTAAAGCATTTAATTATAAATAGAATTAGATTTAAAATAAACATACAAAAATACAATTATTTCTCTTTGAATTTCTGTTTACATATATTTGAATACTTAAAAATAAATACAAAGTCCGAAACATAATTGTATTTTTTCTCTAAAGCATGTTATTAAAATAAATAATTTTCGATCATTTATGTTTTGTAATAACTTTGTATTTGTTCACAACCGTTCGTCTTTAACATGATAATCATTCATAAATTACACTTCAGTACATTTGATATCATTCATTAAAATCGCATAAATCATAGCGCCATTTACTTCAAAACATACAGTAGACTATTACGGAATTATCTGATTAAAAACAATCTTTTGTATTCTCGAATAAGATTTTTTATTCGTAATTTTTTACTTTTCTTGTTAAAGAGATAGCTTTTTAAATTAACATTGGGTAAGTTTATTATACGAGTACTTGCTTTATAATTAAAATTTAAATATCGTTCGCTACTTGCTTGATAATAACAATATTGAATTTCAACTATAAACGGTTTTAAACGTTCTGTAAAATTAATTTGAAATGAAAATAAATTCTTCTTTTCAATACAAAAATGATTTCTTATGATATAATAAAATACTGAAACAACTTGATGTAACTAAAAAGAAGTATTCAAGAAAAATACTTCTTTTCACTTTGAACAAAAGACATTTGATATTATATTGGGTTTTATTTGAGAATCGATTTGCAGACGCAGCTATACTCTGAAATAATGTTCCTTTCATTTACTGACTTTTTATAGCGAAAAATTCAGCATCAAAAAGGTTTTACAACATCTTTTACACTTAATGTGAATGCTGAATGCGCAATAGACATTCTTGTTATTGGTAATTGATAAGAATAGAGACAGTTTTTAAACATCAATTGTGAAAATTCGTTATCTGAATAAAGACGTTTGATTTATACGGAATGTCGTTTTTATTCCTAAGAAAATATTTCATTGCGGTTAAAATATTTTCACTTTATGTTAACGACGAAATTAGATTATTTCTTTATTTTTTTTTTTGAATATAAAAAAATATAACAGGAAAACATATCAATGGAAAATTGCATGTAATTTAACCGAAATATCTTGAATATTTTCTGTTCCATATTTACTTCGTTTCCCTACTACATGTATTTGTATGGTATACAATATCGAATACCAATAATTGAACTGCAAGAGGCAAAGATATTGCGGATATTGAAGTATCTAACGGTGAACGTCGACATTGAGAAATGAAGAGCACAAGCAACAATAGTATTGTATATGGACGCGCTTATATTATTAACATCAATGTCAACCTCTGTCAATCCACTGTTATAATAAAGCTTCCAAATATTGATCATTGTCAGTATATATATGTATATACATATATATATATATATATATATATATATATATATATATATATATATTTACATATGTGTTTAAATAATTTAACTTTGTAATTAATATTAAGCAGTACTTTAAATTGAGGTGATTAAATGTCATTTTTGGTAAGAAATAAATTATATTATTAACTATAATGTTATTCATGTCAGTATACCATGTAAGTTCTTAAATAAAAATCGAGTATATATATATATATATATATATATATATATATATATATATATATATAGAGAGAGAGAGAGAGAGAGAGAGAGAAAGTGAGAGAAATATGTGTATTAATTTTTGTTCCAACATTTTCTATTTAAAATAAATAGGTTAGTTTTATAATTATCGAATACTCACTACCTACTAACAACTACTACCTCCTACAAACTTTCTTAAATAATAGCGCTGTTACTCTGCAGAGTAATTATATATTAAAATCTTTTTAAAATGTTATTATATAGATTATAAACACAACATTTTATTTTTGACTCTTTTTATACTAGTTTTTGGCTATTTTAATAAATAAATATATTTATTTCACCCGGTTAAAATTTTTCTTCATATATAATATTTACTTATTAGTAATTTAAGTTTTATTTTAGTTGTAACTTTTTTTATACTCTTATACGAATTATATGTATATATATATATATATATATATATATATATATATATATATATATATATATATATATATATATATATGATATTCGTATTCAATGTGTTGTATATATTTAAAATAAAACAAATTCACCGTACAATAAAAAAGTATTGTTTCATAGTTGACGATATATACATGGATATAAATTTACGGAACACTGAAAATTATTACAAACACAGTTGTTTAAATATTCGATCGTCTTATAGTTTAAATCCAGAGTCGGGTAGACGCCCCGCCGGGGCCGCTGTGGATATTGCAACGCGATACGGAGCATTGATATAAATCATACTTGCATGTTTTACAATCGATGTATGTTGAGATTATATGTCGAGGATAAAATGTTGGCGAATGTGTGCTATTGAAACTTTACATGATATTAATAAAGTCATTTTTATTATAGAAATTTAAAGCAGTTAATAAACATTAATATATATATATATATATATATATATATATATATATATTATACATTTGTGTTTATATTTCTTTGTTTTATTTTTTAATCAATGTTGAAAAATACACGTTACTAATTTAAACAAAAGTTGATAACCCGAACGTATACTTAAATAAAATATAAAATTGTTTTATAAATATACAATATAAATTCGTAAAGCCCCATAAGTATTACAATGTTCATTAAATTTTATTTTAACACGATATCTTGTTCATTTAAAATTGTTTCATTATCAGCTCTTTATTGTTGCTGACATATTTACTTCTTTTAAAAGACCGCATGTAATAAAATTATTTTTATAACTTTGCTCTATAATTAGTCTGTATGTAAACCGAGCTTTTCGTTACGTATTAAGTTAAACATAACAATAATCTTTAACGTAGGTGTGTTATGACCATGAACTAACCGTAACGATTAATAGTTATTGTACACAAACTGAATAGTATACACAGACACATGAATATATATATATATATATATATACATATATATACATACATGCATACATGTGTACATTTTATGATCTCAGTAATAACAATGCTTGAAGTAAATAGAGCAAAGTAAGTACACCGATAAACGGCGATCGACGACCACGTTGCCCCAGGCTGTCTGCAGGTGCGCTCCATGTATACACCAGACAAGTGCGACCTCAACTCTCTTGTCCACTCATACATCAGTAGCAATACTATATACTAGTCGTAGATGTACTCTACGAATGTCAGTTTAGACAGCGGCGTCGTTAAATTTTTAAATTTTCTAAAAAAGGGATTAAAAATCTATTAAAGAATAACTATTAAAAAAATGTAATTATTCAAGACCAAAATGTTATTCATAACTCATTTGTATATAATGGTTTGTATAACTATAACCGATGTTGAAAACTAATTATTTAATTATCGATTTTGAGAAAACCGGATTAAGTTTTTAAAAAAATTAAATGTTTGTTCCTTGCATAGAAAATGAACGACATACGAGTATTAAAAAGCAAGTTTTTATTTTTTTATTTATTCGGCTAATTTTTTTATACTAATCAATTTCAAGTCATGCATGTATTATGAATTGTTTTCTAGTTTCTAGACAAACTATTTCTTAACTGAAATTAAGTGAAAAATTTTTAAATATCTTATTGTTTTTTTATAATCAATTCTCGTTGATAGAACCTCTTTTGTTGCATAATGAAAGTTATAATTAGAATTTTAACCAAACAGTCCACGAATTATTATCATAGATTTTTAGTGCTTGAAATAGTTTCAATTGAATTTTAATATTATGTTCATATATTTGATAAGTTTGAATATAAATAAATAAAATATCACTAATAATTCTGATGATTCAATTGTTAATAGTATTGAAAAAGTTATATGAAATAATATTTAGTATATTTAAAAAAAGGCATGAAATTCTGTCTGTTTATTAAAATATTTCATATTTATAAAATGTTTTTATGTTTTCTTTTGACCATGATACTTTTTAGTATAATTTTTCATTCCATCATTTTAAGAGACATCTATGCGATTATAGAATATTCAGGAACATTAAGGAAATTCAAATCTTTTTTCTCATCTTTTTATATGTCATTAATATTAAAATCATTTTATAATATACATAAAATCAAATGCATGCCAACTGGTAATTAAAATTTTAGTTTTATTGTAATAAAATATGATATTCCTTGTAATATTTTCCAGGTTTGATGTATGAAAATAAAACCGTTATCTTAATCATCACATGAAATTAAAAGTATTAAGTGTTTAATAACTTTAATATATATATATATATATATATATATATATATATATATATATGTGTGTGTGTGTGTGTATATGTATGTCTAAAATCATACTATCTAGTAAATTACTAACCCCCGAGACATAATTTTACAGAAATTTCGAATTCTTCCTATGCGGCACAAAGGACAGTGAAAATTAGTAGCATATAAAACATAGTAATAGGTGACAAAGATGACAATGAGTTATATTAGGTTAAGAGACATCCTATCCATATTATCATAATATGTTGAAGGACAAAATTAAAAGTTTAATTTACTGACATTGGATTGGTCATGGTATATATATATGTATATATATATATGTAAGTGTAGATGTGTGCGTGCGAGTGTATATATACAAAAAATGTTTTTAAGAACATTAATAGTTCATATTTGTTGTGATATTTATACACATATTAGATTTTTCTTTTAATTCCATATTTAATATTAGTTCTCTCAAGTGTCCGTTTTTCAAAAAGACTATAAATATAATCTAGTTGAATATTGGTTTAAAATTACTTTTGTATTTTGCAATCAATATTATTAATTTTTGATATGTTAAATTTTAGTTTATCGTATATTTCAAACATTATATTATAATTAATTTTAAGCTATTATTTTTTAGAAAAGTAATTTAGTTTTTATTATATTATAATATTTCAATTATATTATTTACTTTGACAAGTTTTTTATCACAGTATACGAACATTTTTGAATCTATGTATATACATATATATATATATATATATATATATATATATATATATATATATATTAATTCGGTGTCTTTTGTAAAAAAAATGAGTGTTTATTTACGGAAAAATACATTTCACCCTGAAAATATCCCTCATTATTTTCTATAACATTGCTCCATTTGTCGGGTAACTGACTAATCCGTTGACGATAAAAGGTGGCGGCTTTGAGTCGACGAAGTCGTTAATGCATTTTTGGACTTGTTTTAAAATCAACTGTTTTAAAATGGATATCAGCCAAGTAATTCTGGAGGGAGCAGAACAGTTGTGTACGTTTATAATTATTTTTTTTTATTTTTTCAGTTAAAAGTATTTTTTTAAACTTTATAATTACCTACTTTATTATCATTTTTATAATAATAAAGTTCCCGAAGAACCGCATAAACCATAAATCTGCCACTGTAAACTGAAAGTAATTTTTATTGTTTTCAATGACAATTTTCAATAAATTTTCTTGTGAAAATTTCATATATGGAAGCATACATTACATCTTGTCAGCAGTTTATTGTTAAAAACTAATATCAACAGCAAATAATTCTTCAAGCCAACGTCAAAACCAGGTTTAATAACGTTCACTGTTGTGTTATCGACAAGTATTCTTTATGATTTCTTATAGAAAGATGTATTAGCGGTAGATGGAATTTTATGCACATAATAAAACGTCAAGAGCATTTTTTATAATTTTTATTATAATTAATAAATAAGGTTAAACAATGAGTATAGCGATAATAAAGTAATAAATAATATAATGTAATTTATCAAACATTTTTTTAATAACTATAATTGTTTTATAATTTGTTGTATCATAATTTAAAATATTAAACAAGATTCTCTAATGATTCAAACCTATATACAAACATAAAATTAGTTTAAAATAATTATCATGTTGACATTTTAAAATATTATTATTTGTAGAATATTTTATACGAAAATATTTTATATTAAATAGTATATTCAATTATTATAGATCGATTTATTTAATTAGTTTATAATTAACCAGTTATCTTTATAAAATCATTTTTATTATTAAATGCAATAAAATATTATTCAATAATTTGATATAACCTCAATAATTTTATAAATAATGTATCAATATAATTAAGTATTAATTTAATTCAATTTTTTCAAGTCGATGTATTTTTTATTAATTATATGTTTTGATAATACACTTTCGTTAATACATGACTTTAAATACATTTGTTTAAACATTCTACATGTAAATTTCAAGTTCGTTATGCGATTTAATCAAAATGAAAAATGTGCCTTGAAGATAAAATAATAATTCATTAAAAAAGGGATAGCATTAAATTATTTAACATGAGGGAACGATTTATGTAATTACGAATGAAAATCAAATTATATTCGTACACACGCACAAACTCACCCACATTCACCATCGCATACCCACACACATACACACACACAGACACACACACACATATATATATATATATGAAATTATATTAATGTTTTTAAACACTAGTCACTTTTAGCTGCATAATAGTTTCTTATTAAAAGTTTTCATCAAAAATTAACATATGTAATAAATTTTATTTTTAAGATATGTAGAATTTTAATTTTTTAGTAAACAGTTAAAAATTTTATATCCATTATAGTGTGATTATAGTATATTTACTGATCATTGAGACTTGTAAAGATGGCTAGTCTATTTTATGTATACAGATATGTTTATAACTATATTGAAACGTTATTATACATAAAATTGACTATTTTCTAATTTAATTAATCTTTACTATTTTTCAAACTGTTTTTAATGTGTATTGCACACTAAAAATACTTGCAATGTAATAGCATATTTTTTCTACCATTTTTTTTTCATTCGCATTAAGTATTTTTTCAGCACGAAAAACTCTTCGTCAGCAATTTTTGAACTTTGATCATTGTTTGTCTCTTCTCATTCAATTGGAATGCGTCACCCACATTAATTCTCATTCACAATACAAATAAATATACGAATAGATATAGAATAAATAAATATATGAAGTCTCCCTCACAATAAAAATAATATTTTTAGGTTTACTATCTTTTATATACCCTTACGTATTCCAAAAATTCCTTAACTAGACACTTGATAAATAAATTTTTGAATTTGCAGTTTTTTGCAATCATACCTTTGTAATTAAAAAAATATGAATTTTTATATAATTAATTTAGGCTAGTTCAGGTTAAAACTGGTCAAACCAAGTCATATAGCGCAAGAGGAGATTTAATGATTATAATCCCTGAAATTTGTTTTTGTGATAAAATTATAACTCATTATAAAATAGTCTTATTTTTTTCCGAAAATTTTATAACTTTTTTATAAGATTGATACACTTTAAAAAATCAAATGAATTTAAAACGCCTACATAGTGTTTTCACAGTGATCCTCATTCTTTTATATCTCTTGAGTTTGTGTTTTCCACTATTGATTTGGACACGTGTGCAAATACTCAGGTAAATTTTAGATAAATAAAGATGGTTCATCTGTCGAAAATAGTAAACAGAAACTCAGATCACACGAAAGAGCAACGGACATCAGAACAATGTATCAGGAGAATTACTGATATAAACAACATATAATTACCATTTTATCTACTTGGTATTTACAAATACTAGGTAGTAAACAATATATATATATATATTTCTTAAATCAATTACCTTCTTTTTTAAGCTCACTGCTTAGATTTTCTATTGAAGTCATTAGATTAGATTCGAATAATTATTTCAAATAATTATATTTATCAGAAACTGTATTTTTGGAAAATTTTCTGTTGAAGATATGTTTTTCGCCGATTTGTCGTTGGAAGAATTATTTTTAGAGAATTACCTTGTAACCATATCTTCCTAATCTGAAATTCATCATGATTTTTTTGTCTCTTTTCAGTATATTTATGTAAAGTGTAGCTTTTTTTTTAACAATTCTCCATTATTAATAAACTGGAATCGATCAAATAATCAAAAATAGAATAGCTTACAAAAAGCTCATTTATATATAATTTAGAGAATTTTCAGTACAGAATGAATTTTATTAGATATTTTTGATCCTTTTTAAGTAAAAACGATCACAAATATAAAATTACAATAGAAAATTATACAAATAATATAGGTAAATATGCAATTTTTATAAAGGTGCGAATACCTGAAATGAGCTACAGTCTGGAACCATTTCCTATTTTGTATACACATTCAGCAATAAACTAAAGAAGGAAAGAAAAAATGCATGTGATTTAATTTTGTTTCGAAAGAAACGTCTTCTACTGACTGATTTGTACTAAGTAAGCTTATTATTTTTATTATACAGAAATGTAATGTGTTCATCTTGTTGAACTCTTTTGACGTCTTTCAAGCGTCTAATTAATAGATTTGTTTTTATAATTCAATTTTAAATCTACTATAACTTAAAATATATCTTTCATCTGAACTCTTTCTGTTAGTTTCGGTTACCTCTAATTTATTGTATTTTTTATAACTCTTCTGTAATCACTTTTTTTAATACTTTATACAATTACTAGTTTTATAATTTAATAAAGAAAGTAATTATATGAATAAATAAAAAATAAATAAAACTTTGTAAAATAAACTATGGTAGTTTATAATTCCTCATTCATGTATTTTTCGATCAGTGAAGAAATAATTAATTTAAAAAATGTATTAAATTGTAAACTTAAACGAATTAAATAAAAGCGTATATCAATAGTTCAGTTCTGTAAATATACTTAATTGTTATTTAATGACTTAAATTTTAATGCTTAAAGTACATTTACAATTTGAATAAAATAAATTAATAATATCTGTAACGATAATGAATATGAAAGAGAATAAATATGAGTGTTTTGTTCGAATGCCTTACAAGTAAATATATTTTTCTAATTTTTTTAAATTGTATATATACATACATACATATACAAACACACACACATATATATATATATATATATATATATATATATATGCATATACGTATTGAAGGGAATATTGTGATTGAGAACGCCACTGTGCATGTTTTCTTGAGAGACATTCTGTCTACGACGGGAGAGTACATCAGTGCCAAGTGGGTCATACAAATGCACAAGGCTATATTACTTTGCTGTAAACTCTGGACTCAAGCGAAACATGTGCCTATTTCTTTAATATTCCATACGGCTACATTTTAATTGTATGTCTATAAATAGCTTAACAATATATTGTTATTTTATTTATCAGTAGATAAATTGGTTTCGAACTGAGTTTTATTTATCCACATATGATAATGCGTAATGTGTACATAAGATAATAAGTTCTATTTATATATCATTGAATTATTAAAAATAGACAACGCTGTTCTATATTTATTTTTTAAATATCATCTCTGCACACATTAGTGTACTAAATAGAAGTAATTAAGAGATAAGTAAATAATTTTATTTTGACCAATTAAACATTGCATAAGCTTTATTAAATATTATTACTTCTATTTATACTCGTTTATTTAAATACTCTTTTATTTAATACACACTCGTAAAATTTCCATTATTGCCAGACACTGAGCAAATAAAATATTTGATTAGAGCAAATAATATGAATGGTGAATATATGTACGTGTGTATATTGGGATAAATAGATAATTAAAATAAATAATACAATTCAGACAGACAATTTATGAGTGCCGAACGTTAATGTAATCAATAAGGGAATTCGTTTTTTAAACGTTTTGTTTACAGAGTGTTTTTCTTTTTTTTTAATATTTTTGTACCGAAGTTATTGAAAAAGTACCTCGTTAAAAAGTTTGTATAATTTTTTTTGTTAGCTTTATTAAACTCTTCGATAAATCTGTTTACATATAATTAAAATTTGTTCATTAACGTTCGGATAACATTTTGTATAAATACAAATAATCGGTTTTTTATTGTTTCTAATATTTCAATATTTGGAACATGACACTCTACAGAATAAAATGATTGATTGATACGATTCATCATTACGTGTATTTATCAGGAAACAATCGTTTGTGATGTGATTTTTTTAGACACGATAATAATTCGATCATGTGTTGAAAAAAAATGTATACAAGAATTAACAGTTTCAAACTTTCTTCTTTATACGATCATAGATTTAATAATAATGATAATAACGAATATAAATTCAAAAATAATGCTGAAATAATCTGTTAAAAGAAATAAAAATGCCCCCAGGTAATTTGTTTTCATAAAACTCGTCATAAAAATTAATTCCATGGCTGAGATTCAAATCCACGTTTAAAAAGATATGATAGAACATCGTAACAAAAACTCGTTATGTGAAATGTACGCTTTGTGGAGACCAAGCATGGAAATTTATTTAGCAGTAATAAAATGTGATTGCACAATAAATATTTTTTAATGTAATTACAGTGTCTTGAAACGGCGACTTAAAAGAGGTACTGTCTGTACAAACTGAGTACTGTCTACGCAAACATTTTAAATCTATTTAATCATCACCTGTACTTAATGGTTAGCCATCATTAATTTGGTAGTGGATAATTAAAAGTAAATATTACAACATATCTTCCATGTTTGCTATTTCACGGTCAAATTATTCGGATAGTCGGAACGAAAATCAACAGAAAAACATTTCCGTATATTTATAATTCATCTCATTCGACACAGAAACGTAACTATAAATATGAACAGAGAGAATCGAGTTGGATAGTCTAGTTGTGTTGACATTACCTTTGAGTTTCAGTTAATCAAGAAATAAATTACCTCCGTTTATATTTATTTCAGTAGAGAAAGTGTATTTAATTGAATATGTAATAGATTGTATCGAATTAAGCTTGAACGTTTTCTTTGAAATATTTCAGAAGTATATTTATTATTTGTAAGTTAACATTTTGTATGTTTGAATGATAAATAATCAAACTTTCAAAATGAGATCTTTTAATATTTAGCCTGTAGATGTAATAAATTATTATAAATTTGAGAAAATATATGTTGAAATTGAATTTCTAAGATAATTTAAATTTTGTTAGTAACCACGAACCTGTTGTTCTTTTTTTAATTTTTTACTTGTAATTCTAAAGTTTAAAATTTTAGGTGAAAATATACGTATACATTATTATTTTTTTTATTTTAACTTCCACTTTAAAGCTTCATCCTATAAAGATGATCTACATTTTATATGATGATTATATATATATATATATATATATATATATATATATATATATATATATGTATGTGTTTGTATATATATATATATATATATATATATATACGAGTATATATATAATTTAGTCAGTACTTTTAACATCTATGATATTACTAAAATTTTGTATGTTTTTGTTATCTTTCTATTAATAATACATTTAACACGTTGACTGCCACGGTGATCACCCATGATCGGCGCTTGTCTTCTCAGTGGGGCCTTGGTTGTCATCCATGACCATCGTTACTATCTTTTTTAGAATGATTACAGTAAGATGAATATCATCGATTAAGAAAATTTGAATAACGTAAGTAGCTAGATAATATTGTGAAATAAAAAGTGCACTATTCAACAATTAAAATGTTTTGTTGGAACATAATATTTTACAAAAATCAAATACTATTATGTACTACATTAAAACATTTCAAGCACAAATGGGGCTAACGGTCGCAATCTTTCCAGTATGTAGTTACTTTACTAATAATAGGAAATCTTTGCTCACTTCTGTCTGTTCAAAACGAGTTACTGACTGATGCAGGTACATTTATCAAAACAAATAAAATGTAATTTATTACGGTTTATATGATATTTATCGATATATATATATATATATATATATATATAATGCATAAACATTCATTTTTTTGTTCTTGCGCGGTGGTTTTCGAAAAACATTTTATTAAAAGTAACCGAGTGCATTGTACGACCATGATGGTTACGTTTAAGCACTAGCGAGATAAACGCACTATCGATAAGGATATAATCTTATCTAATAATATTATTCAATATTTCATCATTATATGCGTAGAATAATGAAAATTCTATTATGGCCCACAGGCCAAAACATATAAAAGTTGCGTGGCAGTCAACGTGTACATATGTCGATAGGATATTTTATAGAAATTAACTAAAATATACTTGTTCCTCAAACAACGAGAATATTTTAATAACGTGAACTACTACAAAGTAAATTTGAGAAATGCATAATGAATTGGAATTTTTTGTTTGAAAAATATTCGTTTAATAAGATTAATTTGTTTATTTTCTTTTAGTGAACATAAAAAAAAAGATAATAACAGACAAACTATTAATAATTGCAGAATCATTCATTAATGGTCGAAATGAAGATTGAAAATATAGGCGATATCATATTCTGCTCGTAAATGTCACTAATTGCTTATTTGTAGTTAACTTATTATCTACTGTTTCGTAATTTTTTAATAATAAAATCCCAACTCTCCCTAAATAGCGCTCACTTACCTCGGACTCTGCGTATAGATTATCTTGTGATCAAATCATAAATGAAGGGATAATGTAAGAAATCTAGTTTTCAATATACATATAAAAAAGTACATAGCTGACCAATGGATTCCAAAATTGCGCATAATCAATTACGCCTTCTTTTCGTGTTGCAACATCTATCAGTAACATTATGAGATCACAAATATGACGGAGTCTATCGATTTTCATTGTTGGTCAATGTTGGAAGCAGCTTCTCAGTTTGTAAATTTCATAATACTATAATTTCAACATTGGAAAATAATTTAATTGCATATATAAAATAAATTATATGTCTGTAAAGAGATAATACGATTTAATGAATGCTGAGTAATAAACTGATTTCAAGCAAAAAAAATGTTTTTTCTTTGGTGTGTTCCAAAGTTACATCATGGTTATTGAAGTTAAATTCTTGCATAAAGTTTCTCGGAACGACCTATCTTTTTTAAAAAAGAACAAATTTTTCTTTTTACAAAAAATACTAATAAATAAAAGAATACATAAATATCGGCCTTACCAAATAAATGGATTTATAAACAATTTAGATCTTTGATGTGATTCGAGAAGAGTACTTGATAGGATTAGGATTAAAAGAATAACATGTAATTTAAAATATTTGAATAGATGAGGAATCTCATTATTTTATAGATTTTTTATATTACTAATTAAATGTAAAAAGTAATAAATGAAAATGTATTGTTTTAAATAAAATAGGTTTATTTTTAATAATATTTTACAAAATTTGTTTGAAACAATGTTATTGTGTTGGAAAAAAATCAACGTTTCATTCACCTGTTTCTTTTGAAGTTATCTTTATCAACTCAACAAGATGTATTGTTAAACAAATCTGAGTGCTATTCTTACACTTTAACTCATTTATATCATTATTGTTATTGTAGTTACAATTAATTTTCGTCATATTAACTAAAAATATTTATTCAAACTATATAGCGTTCAATCAAAAACTATTTATTTTTAAAATTATTATTATATTTTTTTATACCTGCAACAATGATTGTCTAGATTGTCCTGATAGTTTTCGTCCTTTTGGATCAACTGAGTGTCTGTTTTTACTACTGTCAAAATATGTCCCATCTTCAAGTAGATATTAGTGAGTAATCTAAATCAAATTAAATATTATTTTATTTTTATAAGAAGTTTATTCAATTATGGTTTAAAATTT
Source organism: Acanthacorydalis orientalis (assembly GCA_034766995.1). Classification (NCBI taxonomy): domain Eukaryota; kingdom Metazoa; phylum Arthropoda; class Insecta; order Megaloptera; family Corydalidae; genus Acanthacorydalis; species Acanthacorydalis orientalis. The sequence goes on along the minus strand of CM068314.1, from coordinate 39,362,608 downwards.
TGGATAGAACATTATTTTTCCTTATGTGACCTATTTAAAATGTGAAACTTATGTAACGAGGCAGGGGTATAAACCATAATGGCGGCCGATTGTATTTCCGAGGAAAAAAATTTCAAAACCTAGATTGAACAATTTTAAATCTGATTTATGTTCATTTATATATGTTTTAGATAAAGTGAAGTTAATAATTTTAAGGTAAAAAATACGGCATCGCTATTTGTGTTTAATTATTCGTATATATTGTTTTTGTTTTTATATATTAATTATTTTTGCATAAATCATTAAGTTAATAAGGTATCCTTTAAATATAACTTTCAATGCTTCCTTATTTTTCAAGAAAATAAACTGATTATTTATACTAATTTAAAAAGTAACGATCAATTTATATTTACAATAAAAAATTAATCAAGCATATTATTACCTAGAAATGATAATTAAATCCAGTTGAATGTCACTGAAACTAAAATATATCGATAACAGACTTTTTCATAAATGAAAATTGTTATAATTTCAAAATAATGTTTACTAGTCATTGTTATAAAATATTCATTTTATTACGAACATTATATGTATTATATATATATATATATATATATATATATATATATATATATATATATATATATAAACACAAGTATATGTGCGTAGTTTACATTTCTAGATCCATTTTAACGCTATTTTATAAGTGGTGTGTAATTATACACAGACTGATTTCAACATGACAAAGGTTTCAGGAAATGTCATAAAGTCTGCGGAAGGAATATTCATGAGTTATTAAGGTTTGTCGTTTCAACATTCTGTATATATTAAAGATGTGAATTTTGTATTTCGTACATAGTATTAATGAACCGAAAAAATAAATCTCTCTTCTAAAATAACATGAAAAATTGTGTTAATTGTACGTTGGGAACGTAAATATCAAAAGGGAGATTCTCACTCTATCATTTTTTTTTAATCTTGCTGACGCCATATAGCTAACTTGCAATATTTACGCTGTTAATATTTGACCACATATGGAGATGTTATTAATTATCGACAATAAAATGAACATGTTATAAATCTAATGATAAATTACTATCAGATAAAAAACTAATAAATAAATATAAAATTAATTCGTTTAAAGGTATATCATTAACACGTCCAGTAATATATTTTCCAGTTTTAACTCTATTGATACAATGTTGTTTTTGTATTGATTAATTTGATTATGTAACTTTATTCCATCATCATTATTGAAAAAAAAATGTTTGGTTCATTAATTTATTTAAAAAATAAATATATAAACATATAAATTTAACACTACATGCATATAGAATAAAAGATAAATAATTAATATTTATCGATTTTCATTCATATGCTTAATTAAGATTATCGATACATCTGTATATATTATTTTTGAAAAAAATAAAGGATAAAAACATTTATTTTTTATGTAAAATATTTTAGCAATCAAAATACTTTTGTAAATGTAAATAAAAATATATATTTCGTCATAAAATTAAATTAAAATTTAACTTGAAGGTAAGCATTTATTTTCTGTTCTATTTTTTATCAATAATATGCTGCTATCATATTTTCTGACAGTTAAATGTACTTAATTTGTCAAATGAATTTTTTTACAATTACCTGAAGTTTTGTTGTAATGAAAAAAATTAGAAATAATTTATTAAAATTTTCAGTTAATAAACCAATGTGAATTATTTACATTTGTAATTTGTTTTGTACTTGTGTCCCTAAATTTGAATTGCTTGTTTGTTCTCCTTGATGTCACTATCTTTCTTTTCCACTCTAGTTTAATTCTTTCTTTCTTTGCTATTGTTTTTGTTTTCTGTGCCTTTTATTTTAAATTTTCGCGTTTAGTGTTAAACACTGTTTATTAAACCAAATGGTGACTATAGTTAAATTTAATGTGGATTTAAAATTTCTATAATTAGTAATTAGTTTCCTCATTTCTGCTGTAATATTTATTCTTGTAATTTATTTCGTACTTATGTCCTTGGATTTGAGTTGCTTGTTTCTCCTCTTGAGGTCAATATTTTCCTTTTCTTTTTCAAGTAGTAAAAGAAAATATAAATATTGACCCAAGAAAAAAACACATGCAATGTGAATTATACGAGGGTAAAGTGATAACTATTCACGTTTAACAAGAGTTGGAATCACTGATTTTAAACTGCAATATCTTTTAATAGTATTATCGCAAACTTTATGACAGATTATTTTTGAAATTACTGCTGTCAAAGTTTGAGCACAATATGTTAATTAGTTTAGTTTTGACAGTCATTCAAAGTAAACAACTATTACTCTTTTTTAACTATAGAAAAAAAATCAATATCGGTTAGTGAATAGATTTCTGTTTTTGGATGGGAAAAAAAGAGATGATTGGAAAAAGCCACACTTTTAATGATCGTAGAATCAAAGTGTATGAGATAGTTGAGATAGTAGGCATCTCAGATGAACGTGTACAGAACATCTTACACGAACATTTACATACGAGTATGAAAAAGCTATTCGCCAGATGGGTGCCGCGTTTGCTCGCAATCGACCAAAAACGCATTCGAATGAACACTTAAACGGAGTGTTTAACGATGTTTAAACGTAATCCACATTAATTTTTGCATCGATACATAACCGTTGATGAACCATGCATCCATCACTATACACCTGAAATGAAAGAGCACTCAAAACAATGGACTTTTCCTGACGAACGTATACCAAAGAAGGAAAAGTCATTGCATCAGCTGGAAAGGTTATGGCGACTGTTTTTTGGGGTGCTCATTGAATATTGATAATCGATTACTTTGAAAAAGAAGAAACAATAACAGTAGCCTATTATGTATCATTATTAGACGAGCTGAATGATGAAATCAATAAAAAAACGTCCTCATTTGGAAAATAAAAAAGTGTTCTTCCGTCACGACAATGGACCGGCACACAAATCAACAATAACGATGGCAAAATTGCATAAATTGCACTACGAATTGCTTCATATCCACCGTATTCTCCAGATTTGGTATCGTGTGACTTTCTCCTGTTTCAAAAATCAAATAAATGGCCCGGAGGTAAAAGATTTGTATTAAATTCGGAAGTCATTGCTGCTGTAAATGCCTATTTTATGGAGTTTGACAAACTGTTCTATTCGGAAGGGATAAAAAAATTGAAAATGCGTTGGACTAAGTGCATTGAGCTAAAAGGAGACTTCCTTGAGAAATAAAAAAGAATTTGCTCAAAAAAATGTGTTTTCTTCAAACACGGGTACTTATCACTCTACCCTCGTCACATTTTTGATCAATGCAAAGTGATACTATATTATTTCAGTGTTACGCATACTACTCCAGTTGATTCTAAATGAATTTTTATTTAAATACCTCACTTTACTTGTACTTCTTTCGTCAACACTGATGACTTCTACAGTCAAATGGTTTTTATTTATTTCGAATTTAATCTTACTAAATATATAATCCAAATTCGGAATTCATATAATAGAATTCAACAGTTTTTCTGGACGTGATCTTATCGTACAAAGCATTTTCTATTTTCAGATGTAAGTTTAATAAATACATATAATATTTTAAATTACTGTTACAAATATTATCATTATCAATCGGCATGGTGCTAAGCACAACTTCTTAATTAACAACTAATGAAGCTAGTATTACTACTTTATATTTTACTAGTAGATAGCAAACTAGTAATTGTAATTCAAACTTATTCTAGAAAAAGCATGCTAGTTACTCGATTTAATTAGTCGTTAATAAAAAAAAAACAGAGACTAGAAAAATATCTATTATTGATATTTACACTGTACTTGTAAAAATAGTGAGTTGTCATCATTTACTGCGATATACAATATGTTCAATTAATTTCTCAACTGTTAATTGTTTATTTACCGATTTTATCTATTTATTAAACGTTTGAACATGTAGTTATATATTATAATGATGTTAAAATACAAATTACAACTTGATTTATAATTATTCTTCAAAATCAAAAAAGAGATGATGAAATATTGTATCGCCATTTGCTATAATTATGAAAATATTAATAAATATCTGTTATAAACGATGAATGTTTACTTGTGTACTTTCTGATATTTCTTCAAATTCGCCTGTGACCTCTTTTAATTACATCTTGTTTTTTTATTTGGATTTTACATTCTTTATATGATATTACACAATTAATCGTTTTAATTGTCCCCTTCGACCAAATTCCATTGAGTACACTGTTGATGTATTCACTTACAATTTGTCCGCTAGTAACATGACGGTACCAAATTTTCAAACATGTTTGAATTCTAATGATTACTAATAGTTTTGAAAATGTATCATTCAGCTATTAAAGGATGGGTCAATATTAAATAATTATTTATTATTAATGTAATTGCAATTATGGATTCACTACAAATTAATAATTATGATTCTGTATTATATACAATTCAAAAAGTAATTATTATAATTGTTTAACATTATATTAAAACGCAAATAAAAAGATTATTTTTCTTGTTTGAGAAAAAAGACATGTACACAAATCATAAATTTTTTTAATTATATAAATTTGTTGCTATTCCATAGAAATAATTTTTAAAATTTCTTTTAGTATATATTTTATATTTATAGAAATGTTTATTTACTTTGATTAAATTTCACGAACTAAATAACGTAAATTTCCAAGAATTTTTAATATTCCGCAAACTTTCCAATAGAGTGGTAAATCCACATGATTCAATACACATAATTTATATTTATTTTATTATAAATTAACACTATCTCATTTTTTCCATTTATTTGAAATATATTTTAGTATGTCATGTTTTTAAACAATGTTTTTATTCTTAGAATAATTGTGCATATATATAATATCATTAACTTATGTTCAATTTCTAATAATCTAGTTTAATTTCAATAACAGAAAGTTCTAAACTAAATAATCTTATAAATAGTTTTTTCTACTTAATAGTTAGTATACATAAATATTTTAGAAAAAAATGATGAGAAGGAATTAATTTGATATTTTTCTGTAGTACAATTATTTGTATTATAATTTGAAATGAAATATAATGATATTTATATTTCTAATGTTTATTTCCTGGGCTCAAATTATGGAAATCATGCGAAATAATATACTGTATCGAAAATCCTTCAATCATTAACAACGAACGATTCTTGGAACAAGGTTTTCGTGATCAATCAATTATACGACAACCATCACGTATTTGCCATAAACAGTTTTATACGTTTTTCCTCATACTATATATACGAGTATATATATATATATATATATATATATATATATATATATATATATATATATATATATATATTTATTCATAATATATAGAGCAAAAAATCGCTTCAAACAAAAACTGCTTCACTTAATACGTGTTTCACTTCAGGGACAAATGTTTTATGATACATTTTTTAGTTTTGATTCATTTCTAAAAGTTTTCATAGAAACTACTAACATTACAACTCATTCCTCTGTGTTCCTGTCAAAAATGTAAATTTCATATAATTCATTGGCTTGCACTAGTAGTCATTTTTTTTCGTAAAACCATATAAATCACTGTTGATTATCCGATTCGTATATTTCATAACCACACATTAAACTATAGTAGTGGACAAATGTTTCAACTCGTACATACAAAAATACACCATTATTACGAGGGTCGTTTGGTAAGTATGATAAAAAAGCAAATTAAATACCGTTTTTTTTTTGGGAAAAATGAGAAAAAATATGAGAACTATACACTTGGTCCAGCGAGTCTGCAGAATACGCATTGACGGAGGCGATGATATTCTCATTCGACAAGAATTTTCTTCCTACCGAGCTACATTTTCAAGTTTAGGAAGAGAAAGAGGTCGCACAGGGCCAAATTCAGAGAATTGGGTGGATGAGTAATCAATTCGAAGCCTAATTCGGGCAATTTTGCTATTGAGACGGTCGATTTGTGGGACGGCGCGTTGTTCTGGTGAAAGAGAACTTTTTTGTGAGCCAATCTTGGCCATTTTCATTTCATCTCTTCTTTGAAACGGCCCAGTAATGTTGCATAATGGACTTCTTTAATCGTTTTTCACTTCATTAAGTAGTCGATCAGGATGATTCCTTGTGAACCCCGAAAAAACAGGAGCCATCACCTTCCCAGCCGACAAAACGGTATTTTCCTTCTTTCATTAGTCGTTATCCACTGGTTTGACTGCTGCTTCGAATGAGATGTGTAGTGGTGGGTCCCATGTTTCATCCACGGTGACGAATCAACTTAAAAAGGCCTACTAGTTTTTTTTCAATTTTTGCGGCAACTGCTACAATGCGCACTTCAAGTATCTGTAGAACGTGAACAATGCGTCGCTTCTGATTGAAATTGCGCCTATGCTAGTTTGAAAAGTGACATTTGTTAGCCGTAACGTTACCAAATAAATGGTGTCATCATATCATAGAAATTTACTATACTTATCAAACGGCTCTCGTATTTATAAATATACATGATTTAATTTTTTCATTTAGTTTGATATATAATATATCTGAAATATTATTAAAATATTTTTTTCATCCAGCTTTTCTTTAATATCTGCTTTAAATATTAATCTCCTGATTATAATTATCAATAAAAGAAAGTGAATAATTTACGTTCAAATTTCATAGTTACGTATTTTTTTATATATAGTAATGTTTCATTAATTCGAACAATTAATAGAATACTCCAGTTCGGATTATAGAAACTTTCATATTAATGAAATGGGATTTGAGATTTAAAACAAGAGATTTAAAATTTTATATTTAGTTTATATACAAATTTGCATAATTAATCATATTATATATATATATATATACTACATACATAATTATTATATTGGTATTTAATAAGGAATCAAAATTTTTAAACATAAAAATGCATTCACAAGTAATAGTTTCATATTGTGTTTTACAAAACTTATCTGTTTTATGAACAAATTATAAAATTTAGCAATAGTGTTTAGCACTATAACTAAATTCACAAAGGACTTTTCCATTTACTTCACAAACCATATAAAAATTCTAGTCAAAAAATGTTCAGTAATTGATTATTTATTTCGATTCTTGTTTATGTACAGTTCAATTACCGTCAGCCGTAGAGCGCGTAGGTAGAAAAATAAAATTTTTCTGTGTCTTAGCATTCTGAGAATGATGAAATCGCGATACATATAAGCTACAATTAAATTTTTTATAATTAAATGTTGAACATCTTTGATCAGAAACGTTTTTGTATTTTATACATTTAATGAAAAACTTTTTTATGAAAATACGAAATTGAAATTTTCTATTTTTTATAAACATTCGGTCCCAAGCATTATTTCAGTCTTTTTATTTGTATAACTATTTTTTCTTGTTTTTTTTTTATCGTTTTCATTAGCTCGTTTATTACAGAGATTAACATTTTTCATAGAATTTAAACGTTATATCAATCATTATTATTGTGTTCGATCTTAACTTCAGTACATCATATAGAAAGATTTAGATCTTTGAAAATATCGCCTTGTTTCGCATTTGATTAAGTAAATTAATTTAATACATTCCAACAAACAATATATTCTATTGTTTATTAATTGTTGAACTCCTTTTACTGGTGAATAAAAATACTGCGGTAAATCATCTTTCTTAAGCTTCAATATTATGGTAAAAAACTTTTCTAACATTTCTTAATGAATTCTAGTTTAACATTTTTCCAGATTTGGAAAAGCCTAGAACTGTAAAATTTAGTTTTTTAAATTAATATTTTTTTATTTTATAAGTAATTCAGATTATAAAATCAATTCGGATTAGTATATAGGTAATGCAAAAATGGACCGCATTTGCATTAATGGAGTTAGAATTAATGTATATATATTCATAATATGTAGTGTATATCTATATAAAGAAAATCTGCTCTTAAAAATAAAGATCGGATTTAATATTAATTAAACATTTCTTAATATAAAATTAATCACAACATTATATGAGTTGGAAATTTATTTTAGAAAAATAACTAACAGAAATTATAATACTGGCTTCAAAGTATAAATAATGTAATAAAAACTTAAGGCGGCCAAATCTTTTATTATTAATTAATAAGACAGACAGTTTAAAGTTAAATTTGCATTTTTGTAAATTTTTATCGCTACTATTAAATGAAATAAACGACAATAGCATAACAAATATGATATCAAAAACACATTTGTTTAATCTCTTACCATAATATTCATTACATAATTACATTTGCGCGTAGCTGGAAATTTCATTGATGATTTTTTTATTCATATCAAAATAACAAAGAGTAATGAATTTAAAACTCGTAATTATAACTTTATTGCTACTGTCCTCAAGGTCAGAGTCGAGATAAACATTGTACGGAAATGATGTACACATCCTATAGTAAATAAAAATTATTAATGAAAAAATATCCATGTGTTATATATATATATACATTTTTTTAAAAAAAGTCCAATATAATCATTAAAGGACATTGCATTCTTCAAATATAAGTCAAATAAAAACTTAAATTTTCAAATACAAATATCTTATATGATGTACGCATAGGTTTAAATCATCAAATAAGAAAAAAATCATATGTTAGAGTTCACACGCATGATTTATATACGTTATTTACATTAAAAATCCATAAATTTCCTGGCATTCAGGATCTCTATAATATGTTTGCTGGCGTCATTCTATCAGTATATAAATCTTTACCATCCTTACACTCCATTATCAGAAACAAATGTTCAATATTTATTAAAGTATTATATCAATATAGTAATTTGATCATTTTTCACTCAACTGTTTAATTAACATTTTCTCTCTCTATATATATATATAAATATATATATATATATATATATATATATATACATACATACATAGGTATTATTATAGTCGGTTATAAAGTCATTTGGTCAAGGATTTTTTCTGAGAAAGTTTTATTTAGTTTACACCCATTGCTTCAAATGTGTATTATTTTTAAATTTAACATTTACGACAAATTATTATTGTATTTTATTATTTTTATATGATTTTGATTTTCTATATGCTCAATATGTGTCGTTTTCTATTTAGAAACGTATTTTATAATTTTATATTCATTTACTACACCTGATATCGGGAAGAAAACCTCAAAAATAAAGTAATCCATGTCTCCTTTATTTTAAATATATATATATATATATATATATATATATATATATATATATATATATACTCATATAGAGTGTTTTAAAGGCAGGCTTACAAGTTTGATTGATTGCCATTTTAGTTTGGTGAGTTTGTGGAGATAAAGGAGAATATTCGTCATGACTTCGAGGAGATAACACGGGAAATATCCTAAAATGTGAAAAGAACGTCATAGGAAGACATCTCTTTTGTGCGGCAGTCAGAGGTGGCCATTTGACTTTATTTCCTGTACGTAAATAAAGTAATCATCTGAAAAAATCTCCTGTTTTTCCTTTCATGCGGGAATTGTAAAAAATGAGTTATAAAACTACTTTTAAAACGGTCTGTATTTAGAATATATAAATCTTAAATATTTATTAGGTGAATATTAGATTCATTGTTTCATTTAAACGGTTAAATCTAAATAAAAGTATTTTATTAAAATTATTTAAAAAAACATTTTACAGAAATTTATTTAATTATTATAATTTTTTTAAACAATTTAATTGAACTTCTTATAAACATAAATTTTCAATAGAATTATATGTTATTAATTTTCAAATATTTTCATTGTTTAAAATAAGAAAAATATCTTTTATAATGTATTCAATATTTCAACGATTATATTTTTTTGCGAATTTAAAAAATATAATTGTATTAAAGTACAATTTTAAAAAAATAATTAAACACGATTTTAAGTAATATATATTTTTTATAGGAATACCTAATTGTGTTAATTAAATATGTGTATAAAAAAATAATTAAATTATTCAAGTATCGCATTCTCTATCTTTAACGCTCGATTTCTTATGATCATTTTCATGTAAGCTCAGTGTCAAATGGTGTAAGAATGTTGTCCTAATCCGTCGTTTTATACAAGATGAAATCAAGTTATCTTCACACGTAGCTTGGCATGAAGCATCTATGATATGTCATTCCATGTCACCTTGTTGCATCACATGTCAATTTATTAAAACTAAAAGTATTTTTAATCTCTAAGTATAATCGTTTTGACGTCAACATCTATGAAATGTTGTTATTAATTTTTTTTTCTTTAACACTAATATTCATGTCATATATACATATATATATATATATATATATATATATATATATATATATATATATATATATAGAACAAATAATATTACAGATCAAATTGAGGTAATTGGATTTAAGAGTATTAGAAAAAACTGACACACATTTTATAAAGTAAAATACAACATGTCAGTAAAAAGATATAGAAATATTTTCATCTTCTATAAAGATATTTTTATATCAAGAAAAGAAATAAAATGTGCTAATAATAGAAAAGAAACTTATTAGTGTTTGTATACTTTTCATTACAATAATACGAATGAATATTAAAAAGATATTAAAGAACTGAAATAATCTGAATTAATTTATTCAGACTTGATAAAAGAATGGAATTAATTAAAATATTAAACATTGAGGAACGATTAAATTCAATCTTATTAAAAAAATATCGGCATTGCTGATAATTAATTTCTGTAATATTAACAGAGTGAAGTGAAATTTTATAATTTTAGTATAGATTTGCATAATCGCGTTTAGAATTATTGAATAAAAATATTAATATTATTTTTTTATTAAAAAAATTCAGTACAATAATTTACTCTGTTTTTATTCTAAACGGTAACTTGTGTTCATCGGATTTTTCATATGAAAAAAAATATATTCTCTCGAATAGTAATTTATAAAAGTAATAAGTAGACTATTTTTGTTATATCAAATATATATATATATATATATAAGAATGAATGATTAAAATATAGTATATTTAATTAAAGTATAATGCAAGAATAATCTATTCATTATAAGTAACTAATTGACAGAGTAATAATAAAATTAGAGAAAAACAATACAAATTATAGTTAGTAGTTTTTGTTTCAGTTTCACAGAATTGAAATTTATATTATTAGTTGTTGATTCATTTTTCAGAATAATTTTGAATGTAATGAATAATAAATAGATACTGATATTTAAAATATTGTTTTCAATAATCTGATAATTCTTAAAATTGACTACTTATCAATGTACACACAAATAAATATTTACATACATGTCCATATGTATCCTATGTACAAATTAATTTGCTCTTTTTATAAAAAAAATGTTTATTTACGGAAAAATGGAATACATTTCAATCCTCAAAATATTCGCTATTATTTTGTATAACTTTGCTTCATCTGTCGGGTAACTGACGAATACCTTTTAGAAAAAAAGATGGCGGATTTGAGTCGATGAAGTCGTCAATTCATTTAAATTATATATTTTATTGTATTGTAGAAACATAACAGCATTTTGATCATTTACTGTAAATTGATTTAAAATCTCACCTTTTTTAATGATGAAATATATTTTTAAGTAAAATAATAAAATCTACTTAAAATAACATAAATCATTAAAATAATACAACCTAAATCATTGCACTTTAAGAAGGAAAAAATCGAAGAAAATAAATATCTATATCACTTTTTTTATTTTTTTTATATCTTTGATACCTGCTACATATATACAACTACTTGATGATGGCACAAGTAGCAAAACTGGTGTAACAAACACTCATGTAATTCAAAAGGACAAAGACCATTAGGATATATATATATATATATATATATATATATTAGTGTATGTCAAAAAGATAATTTATCAAACTTCTATTAACTATTTCAATGTCTTTTATTCAATAATATCATTTTTTAGAAAATCATCAAAATTAGTCGATTCGATATATTTTAGAAATTCTCGAATATTTATATAAAAAATCTAATTTATAAATATAAAGTCTATGAAGCTTTATCTAGAAAATTCAGCTTAAAAGTACTCAAATGTGTTTCGATTGTAATAAATAACTTTATGGAATATATGCATTTTCATATTTACTTCTTATTTGGGTCGTAGTTCTAATTTAGTAATATCAATAGTGCTTTAAAGTTTTTATTTATTTTTTTTATTTCTAATATACATTTATTATAATAAAAATTGGCTCACATTATAAAGAGTTTTGCATTCTTAATAATACAAAAACATCATTAGTGTTAATATATAAGGAATACGGAAAATTATTCTATAAAAGGTTTTCATCATGTCAGTAAGTATTCTTAAGCAATTTATAGTTCTTTATTTAAGTTTAAATCCACGTGTATACAACATATTTAACAATATAAAAATATACCAAAAAAACTCAAATAGAAATGTTTTAAACAGAACATATTTTCAAAATTAGAAATGTTTCTTATTCATTTTAAAAAGTATCTGACTCATTTTATGAATTTAAATTGATTATGAAACGATTTCAAATGATCTTTATATTTGTATATTAAATTAAAATTATTATTTTTAAAATTTAATTGTGTTTTTTTAAAAAATAAATATTATTAAAAAACGATTATTAAATACAATTATTTAAAAAAATCCAGAACAACATTTCAATAAATGCAAACTAATAGAAATTCGAAACATATAAGTTTCTTTATTATTTCTTTTTATTTTTAAATAATTAAATCAACATCCGTTATATTAAAAAATGATTATTGAAAAAGATATCACTAAAGATCATTTTTTTCATTTTAAATTATGTGTTACTAAAATATTAGAGAATAATACAGGTACTCGCATTTTAACTCAAATGTATCTATTTAATTGCTTTTATTTAAGTAAAAAAAAAACATATTTTTGCTGTTACTAATAAAAATATACTCTAAAAAAAATGATTGACTGTTTATAAAGTCAAACAATTGCTACTACGCAATATTCTTCATAATAAATATTTAATTCAGAAAAATTTATGTAGAAAAGTTCAAACGGTATGAAAAACTTCCAGTTTTTATATCCGAAATTCGTACGGTAAACTTATACATATATGTAAACTTATCATCTAAAAAATAATATGATCCTCTCCTCAGTAACGAAATGAAATTTGCTTTCTCAATAAATAATTTATGTTGCTCTGAACCGATAAACGTATTTTAATATAACTTGTAGTTCTTCCCATAAAGTTACTATATTCGTAACGTATATAATTCAATATAGGGAAGTTTTTCAAAACACATAATTTCATGCTATCAATATAGTATACGCAGTATAAATTAACCTGAAATGTTGAAAACGTCAGTGAAATATTCCATGAACTCTCTTATCATATTGAATTACTTGTATTCGAACGAAGTCAACATTTCTGTTACCGCAAATCGAATAAAGACGGGATATGGAAGTTTATAATAAACTGTATGCATTCGTAAAGGTGTCAGTTTTGTTGTCTTGCCTGAAGTACGACTTGTACTTCCGTTTTTGATATCCAGCACACGCACACCGGGTTGTTGATATCGCCACATCCGTCCACGGCAAATAAACGCGTAGTGTGCATGTATGTATATATATATATATATATATATATATATATATATATATATAAATTTATATATATATATATATATATATATATATATATATATATATATACGTACATACATACATATTTATACAAATTGAATCAACAGATATCTGTAGGTTCTTTTTATCTTTTTTTTAAGATTAATAAATAATTCTATATATAAAGCATCCAAATGTATTTGAGCAAATTGACTTTTATGATTTAATAATGCTTATAAACTTACTTTTCAGTCTTCTTAAATTAGAAAAAATGTAAATTTTAAAGCGAAAAGTATATTTTACAATTAAATAAAAACAAACTATTAAATTGTTCAACTTTGGTGTTATATATATATATATATATATATATATATATATATATATATATATATATATATATATATATATATATATATATGTAATAACTGAATATATATTACAAGTGAATAGAAATAAAAATATAATAAGTAAATAAATATAGAAAAGAGAAAATGCCAAATTTCATTGTTTGTATTTGTAAATAATGTTATTTTGTTGATTATTATTACATTGACATATTTTTACCGAAACCAATTTTATGTTTCATAAATGGAACAGAATTATCTTTCTATATATAAAAAAGAATTTCATTGTAAAATTTCCATAAAACAATTTTTTTTTCGTATAGATCACCTCGCAACGCCAATTTCTCTCCCCTCGCTCCACAACACTCAACAAGTAGTACGTTAACCATTTCCATTCTCGATCATTTCCGATATTTCACGAATTGTCATGTTCGTTGATTTTAATGAAACAGTATTCGGGCACGGCCAGTTGTATGGTGGTCTTTCTAGACATACCTCTAATCAGTGTCAATTTTCAGTGTGCAGAAGAACACAAATCAATTACGAATATTGTGTACACAGAAGTTTTAGAATAAGTTTTCTTTTCAGTTTTGCTATTTTTACGGTTTCATTTAAAATCAAAAATAAATTTCGTTACAAGATATCTTTATTTCGTTTTTCATTTAAAATTTGTTAACACTTGAGAGCGAGAAAAACGATTAGGGCGGACCCCTACCGAGAGAAGGAGTCGGGTAGTGTAACGAGTAGAGGGAGGAGTTCTTTTGTTTTTAAAAAAAATAAATATATCAATTATTCTTTTTTTTTGAATAGAAATATACTTTTAATACATATGAAGATTTTCTGTACAAAAAATTCTATAATAAAAGATTAAGGAATTTTAAATAACTGCTGTAAGTAGCAAAATCCTTTTGTAAATATTCGATTAGAAGTGAGGACAATCATCTACAGAAGAATTATCGTATTACATTCATATAACGAAAATACTATATTAAGTATTTTTTCAGTTTTTGTATAATTTTATATGTTCTGTTTGGCACACATACATTTTGAATTAAGAGGTGATTCGAACGTGAGTATACAAACGGAGCATGTTTTTATTTTGTATTTGTATTCGGAAGCTAATGACCTTAGTTGTTGATGTGCTCTTAAACCACAAATAATGCTCTGACATTCAGTTTTTCATTAAAAATATACATAAAGTATAATTTACTGCATTAAATATACGTACAATTGCCATTAATTTGATAATAAATTGATTTCATTAGCTCATACGTCACGGTAGCTAAAACAATGTTTGTACCTTTAAATAATAACTTTTTTTTCGTTTTGTATAATTAATGGTGATTCTGTAACATTTTACAAGGCATTAAAATTATATTAAACGAAACTAGAGGATTGAAATACCTTCTTTGGGTTGAAAAGAATAATCTTTCGAACGCTCATAATCACAAAAGCGTGTATCATATAAATTGTTATTTTTTTTAAAAAAAAAACTGTTTTTATTCTACAAAAATATAATGCAATTTAAACTTTCATACATATGTCCTTAAAACAATATCCGAATTAATGTGTTCAAACATTATAATTAAATCTTAAAAGCTCATATCATAGAACGAGGATTAATTATTAAAAATATATCAAGTTAAAAGCAACTAAATTCAAACACAACTTATGGAAATGCCTTATAAAAAAGAACAATAAAACATAGAATGTGCTGAAGTCCTTTGTTTAGTTTCACTATGCCTTGACTATAAATTTTTGTACATAAAAATCAATATAAACGTATTGTTCTTATTTTTAATTATTTTATGAAAATAACACCTAAATAAACACACTGACTTTTTTGTTTGTTTATAAAAAAATTAATAACAAAATTAACTTAAAAAATGAAACTTTCCTTCAAAATTCAATAATTTTCTGTATTTACATAGGAAGTTTCTTCGCTTTCATTAAAAGTAAAACATTATTCCGTTTAAATATTATTTAAATCTTTATAATTTAAGTAAACATGGTAATGAAGTTGAAAAAATAAACCGAATAAAATAGTGTATTAAACATAATTTAAATTAAATGTATTTAAATTTTCACATAAAAAGAATCTATTTTATGATCATTATATATATATATATATATATATATATATATATATATATGTGTGTGTGTGTGTATGTATGTATGTACATTTAAAAAACGCGTCTTTAATCACACCTGTTCTAAAAAAATCAATAACAAGTATACTTCTTCGTTGGAATTATTTGTAAGTTGTCTAAGATGTTAATAAATAACAGTTGATGTATTAAAAGCTTTAACGTTCAAAAAAATTTATAAAATTGAAAATACTCAAGCTTAAGTGATCTCGTGAATAATTGGATTTTATTAAACATATACTATAAAGAGACCGCATTTAATTTAAAATATATGATCTTTGTACTATAACATGTCAAGATTTTCATAAATCTCTTCATACAGCAAAGATTTACGAAAGAGATTTATTATATGTATTAAAGGAAAACATTTATTTCAAAGATTTATTATATATATATATATATATATATATATATATATATATATGTATTATATTTTATACATACATTAAAAACTCATATAAATTTCTAAATTGTTGACATTTGTATACAAATGCTTTATTTTTTAATCGACGATTTAAAGGATCACTTGGAAGTATAATATTTTATATTATTATTATAAAATACTTATCAGTATTATCCAACATTTTCAATACTATTCCTGTTAAAAAATAAATATATTATTCTTCTGATAGAAATATTCTTATATATATATATATATATATATATATATATATATATATATATATATATATTTGACATGTGTATGTAAGGAAATATTTACTTTTATTATAATATAATTTATTTTCCTTCAATGCTTTATCTTTCATTTTAAATACAGCTTCATATTTTACTTACAGCTAAATATGATGGATTGGCCTTTTTAAAAAGATATTGCATGTTTTCTTGAATTCCTTTTAGTGACATTTTCTGAAAGACACCTTTTATTAATATTTTATACGGGGTCAAATTTTACTTTTTCTTTTCAAAATAACATCGATTTAATATTTTGTAAAAATAGAAAATAACATGATTTTAAAATATTTAATAATATTACTCAATATTTTTAAGAAAGCAAACAAATTATCGAGTTAATATCATATGTATTAATTTACATGTTACTTAGAGACTATCATACTGTATGTGTCAGAAACAAAATATGACATGAAAGATATAAGTAAGTAATATAAACTAAAAAAACATTCAGAATAAAGACAGAGTTAAACATTTTTGAAATGCCAGAAATTTATAAAAATGAAAGTAACGTATTAGTCGTGCAAATAATTATAAACAATGACGTGTTATTTTATACTTTAAAAGTATCAATCAGTCTTAATCTAAAAACATATATAAACAGGCCTAAAATAGAATTAAAATCGTTTGTCTTCAACGAACTAAATAATGTCACGCATGCTGAAACTAGTTGTAGAATCTAGAAAAACAAGAATTCTAGAAAGATCACCAAAAACAATAAATAAAATAATTGTTATTTAAAAATACATTCATACATTTCCTCAATACATACATATATAATATATTTACATTCACACAATATATATATATATATATATATATGTATATATATATATATATATATATATATATATATATATATTGTATATACAAGTATCAAAATCCGTTTCAATTTTCAAACACAATATAATAATGTTTATTTATGTTCTATTTCAATATTTCTGCGTAGATATATGAAAAAAACGTAGATGAAATATCTGTTTAGTGCCAATATAATACGTAGCCCGGTAAAAGTCCATAAACATTCTCCATCGGCAACAGATTGTCGAGAAAATGTGACGCACACCAGACAACGGCCAAGTTCAATAAACACACGTTTGATTATCGGTCACCATATGTAACAAGGAAAATAGTTGTCAAAACATTACGGTATTCGGTTTAGACATGCGGTCTGCATGAGCCCGTCGGGAACCAGAAACGATGTTTTTCTTTGTGTACTTGGCATGTTCCATTTTGTACATGATAATAATCACGTATTAGAAACATTCCATGACCTATATATTTTTGACAATGTTACGACGAACATTTTCATCTATAAATAATTTTCGACATCACTGGAAAAAAATAATTCCAGCAAGATAGTCAAACATATTTAGTCTAAAAATACCGAATAATAAGTCAATTTATGTTCCTTATATTTATGTTTTATAATTTATAGTGTTCGCTCACTCACATTAGTTTAGAGCTATTTTTAAATATTTCTATTAAAAATGTATCTACAATTATTATTGTATGAAATTTATTCCGTATAACCATAACATGTTTAATAAATATCACTAATTTCTATTGAAATCATTTTATATCAATTTATGTAAATAATTGGTCAGATATAGTTTCAATTAATATATTTTTTGAATACCTGTACGCCACTTGAATTATTGTAGGTAATTATTTTTTGATCGATTAATTAATTTTTTACACTGAAGTTATTTTTTTTTATTCATAAAATATTTGTGTCTTTATTTACATACTTCGTTTGGGAACTGTATTATACAGCTGATTTTTAAATTAATAACTTTGTTACACCACATACACTTTTTAATAAATTACTCCTTTTATTTCATTAAATTTTTATTGATATATTTATTTATATTTGCTATATGTTCTTCATTTCTTTATATTGGATTGGCTAATGAGTAATGTCGGATTTCTAGGTATTTTTTTTTAATATAGAAAAATTTTTAAGTAATATATTGATCATTATGATCAATGACTTTTTGGCATCTTGTAGGCAGTTTCATAATACCGTCCTCCCAGAATTTGTTATATTTTTCAGTAAAAAATCTGGAAAAAAATTCATTCACAGATATCTAAAGATTCAATTTTTTCTCCATTAAGGAAATTTTGCAAAGATCAAAATAAGTGGCAATCTGATGGTACTAGATACGGTGAATATGATGGATGAATAGGAACATTCCAATTCATCTCTCTCAATTTTTTCCAAGTCTGTAAAGATTCATGTGGGCTCGCGTTTCTCAGTGGAATATTTCTCTTTTCCTATTGGCAAATTCTGGTCATTTTTCCTTAATGTTCTTCTCCAATCTATTCAATTATGAATAGTATTCTTCAAAATTAATGATTTGATTAAGCGGCAGAAACTCATAAAACAGTACTCCTTTACAATCCCACCATACACATAACATAACTTTTTTGGGGTGTAAACCGGCTTCGAGAGAAGTTAACGAGGTGGATCCTGGTTTATTCCAATGTCTTTTTTATGTCACATTATTGTAGACAATCCATTTTTTATTCCCAGTAACAATCCGCTTCAAAAATGGTTCGTTCTTATTACGTTTCAGTAATGAAACACAAACCAAAATTCGATCAGCTAAATTTCTTTCAATTAAATTGGGCAGAACCAATACATCATATCTGGAAACTATACTAAGTTGATGCAAATTGTTTCCATATCTGGATTTCAATATTCATAACATTTCAGCAGTCTCTCATATGGTATAACGTGGATTATTTTCAATTAAACAAGAGATTTGATCGTTATCAATCTCGATAGGTCTACCAGAGCGTTTATCATTGCTAAGACAAAAATCTCCATGAAACTTTCTGAACCATTCTTTCAGCACACAGCACCATTTTACCTTTGCGGAAATAAAAAGCATAATTGCATGAAAATATATCTTCTCGTAATTCATCTTCAAATCAAAAGAAATACTAAAAAAAATAATTAAATGCAATGATTGCTTAGCTTTTAGACTGTACATGTATTTTATAGATTATGAATTATCTTTTGCTTTGAAAACAGCAGAAACCATCTCTTACGAAAAAATCCGCGATATTACTTATTGGCCAATCCAATACATGTATATATATATATATATATATATATATATATATATATATAAATGTATATATATTAAATTGATATTAAATATTTTTTATTTATACATATGTCAAAAACTTCCAAACAAGTTTTATTTAAATTTTTTAGTATTCAAATTGTTTACAAAAATTTATTTTAGAAAATAATGAAATTGGTTGTTTAATCAATTTCTCTTTGTAGGAAATTAAAAATATTATTTTTTGAAAAATGATAAAACATGACAATAAAACATGTTTGAAAACAATGGAATTTTATTAAGTTATCTTATGATGAATATTAATATGTATCTATAATTCTCTTCGTTATTTTTTATATCATACCTGGCTTGTCGTCTAAATTAAAGCAGACTAGTACATTAATTCTAGTAAGTTAGAATTTAAAAAATATATTCATAGATTAACAAATAATCTTAAAAAAATACATTTAATAAAATAATAAAAACCTGAAAATTTAATTACTGTTTATATTAGAAATACTGACATTGTATGTAACTGTAACTAATTTTTAAGTTATATATTTTTTTAATCCAGTTATTCTGAAAAACTATCATAAAAAATATTAATAAATATTAGTTTACACCATAATCATATATGAACGATTACATCAAACATCTTGAATGCGGTTTATAGCATGTAAAATTATCCATGTATATATATATATATATATATTTTGAAAATTAATAAAGATCAGGTGTGTCAAACTGGTAATCCTTAGGGCAGCATACGATTTCTTCGATGAAATTGTGTAACCCGCCGGCTACTAGTCATATTAAAAAACATCGACCTGGGTCTTGTTTTTGAGTCATATGCTGTAAGTGCAAAGAATGTCAAATTAACAATGATTTCACCGATATTGAAATATGTATATTTTTTTTTCAACTAGAACACGCAAAATTTATTCAATAATTTACATTTTAAAGTACTTTTAACTGTGAATAGAATTATTTTTTAAATGTTTGTTTCTATTAAAATTCTTACAGTATTATCAACATCTTTGAAAATAAATCTACATTTTTTTTTCTCAAATTTTAACTGATTTTAGTTTATTAATAATATTTTTAGGACTGGATTTTCTTAAATGTTTTTTATCCGAAATATATACGATTTGATATTTTAGTTTGATGTTAGTGGTAATTAAGAGGTTTTGGGAAAATGAATTGAAAAATTTGATCACTTAGCAGATTAAATTACTAAAAAAAAATAGAAAAAAATAATTTTAATTATTAATGCTGCTGCATAGAACAACAAATATGGAACAAACGATTGATTTTTTACTACTCCACCACCTTTATATCTTTTTGAATGCTTTCACTGAACAAAAGAATTGATTCAGTATACAAGAATGTAGACACTAGCACATTTCTGAAAAAGTGAAAATTTACTTACTCGCTTTTTATAATTACATAATTTAATCTTTAGACGTGGTTAAAGATATTCTATGAATTATTATATATTTTTTTCTTATCATAACTCAAAAATGTTAATAAATTAAGTTTTGAACTTCTACGTACTATTATAGGATGCTAAGTTTTTTTTTTGAAGTGTATAAAATCGTTATTGTAGAAAATAAAGTATATACTTCACTGAAGTTTGAAAATAAAATAATTCGGATAAATTATGCTTACTCTGTATCGAAAATTAAGCGAAAAAGTGTTAATAAATTTAAAATGCTTTCAAAGAGAATATTGTAATCATTTTATAGTTTTATACTAAAAATATTTTAAAAAAAATATATAAAATAGTATTCTAATACTGATCAGGTTTCAGATTAATTACTTCCGAGTTTAATTTAAAATTTAAGCATGTATCATTCTGTATTCTAAAATCCATTGTCTTCAAAATTCGCTGTATTTCAATCCTAATGAAACTGTATAATAACAGTATATTTTAATTTAAAGTTTTAAATTTAAATTCTCAGTGAAACCTTTTTTATTATATGTACAAACCATTGCAGTAAATAATTAACGTCGTTCATGTTCAATTAATCTGATTTTTTATCGATATTATCGATTAATTTTAATACAGTTGAGTAGGGATACAGTGCTTCCTGCATGCAGTGGACTACTTCGTAGACTGAACTCACATAACTTTACGTTGAATACCTTACATCACATAAATGAATACAACTAGGAGTGAATATATAAACACAACAACCGATAATAACTTTATTTCTACAAAAATCTAAGTAAACAACAGAGTTATTTCATTTATATTATCTTTTGTAAAATTTAGTTTAAATTATTTCAATAAACTTTTAAAAGCAATCATATGCTTTTAGTGAGTAAATATACTTCGCAAGAGTGCACAACCTCCCTAGAGAGAATGTTCTGTGTATTGATTGATTCACTAAATCGCGACTCTACTATATAAACAAGTTATATAATAAACTTTAAATGACAAAATAAATCTTTCTATTAAATGCATTTTGTGCGTTTTTTATTTTTTATCTTTCAAACACAAATTGTCAGATAAATATTTGTTTATAGACTATTGGCGTAAATATACGGTCTTCCTAATAAAAAAAATAATTAAAACATTCCCACCCACCTACATAAACAAAGCAAAATATATATAATTGCAAATTTCAATAAAAAAATACGAAAGTTTTAAAAAGTATACTGTATTTTTAAATGTTATCTAAAATATTTATGTTTTGATATAATGTAATACTAATATAAATATATATTTTTTAAAAAACGCACAAACATACAATTCTTGTTGTCTAAATTCTAATACAGTTTGCGGCAAATCATGAATTTCAAATGGGTGGTGTTCATTTTTTGTAATTGTGCACACCGCAAATGATATTTGGTTCGAGGATATATTTGTGGTTAATATTTTGTTTATTTACCTTCTTTCGTTACCATAAACATCCTATACTCGAATTTATATCTACTATTCAGTCATTCACCTTTCGAATATACCAATAAAATATTTTTATTATACATGACTATAAGAGTATAATGTACTTTAAAAATTGTATTTTATGTTCGTATTTCCTTCGGATACAATGAATTAAGTCTATATTGTTTTTTAGTTTTGCCTTTTAAATTTAAAAGTCAACTCACTAATAATGTGATAATTGGACCTATTCAATTAAAGTGTTGTTAAATTCTAACATTTGTATTTCTTATATTTATTATGATTATTTTTAATTCTATATAAATTAATGAATGTGTGTGCCAGGCTTATTTGCATATATATATATATATATATATATATATATATATATATATATATATATATATATATATGTATATATGTATATATGTATATATATATATATATATATGTATGACATATATATATATATATATATATATATATATATATATATATATATCGTATATGACAGAGATTAAAAAAATAGTTTTTCCAGAAAAATAAATATTAAAATCTTAGAAAAAGATATTCAGTTTTAATTTAAAATAATACACTTTTCTTTTTGTAAAATAAGCTATTACAAAATGTTCGACTGATCTCTGTAACATTTTTCCTTGAGTAGTACATTTAAAAGAGATATAAAAGCATGTTTGATGGTAAATGAGGAAGTAATAAAAATCGTTTCAAATTGAATATTTAATTCATAGTTAATATTGAATTACAAATAAGATTTGACATTATAACTTCTTAATTAATTTGAACAAATAATATCTTATTATCGATAATTATATATGCAAGAATAGTATTTAAACACTCTCTAATTGACATATGGCATTAACCGTCAGCGAGAAGCACCGATGTGTACGATATATACTTTGTATGTACCGCACTGAAAAAATACACACTCATCTTTCTGTGCATGCTAAACACTCCATTATGTCTGGGTAGCCATGAACCGTGGCCTACTTGGCAATTTATTTGCGAATCGTAAAGACCATACAATAGCGATTGAAACAAATGCGCGTTTGTTGTGCATTTTCATTATACGTTTCGACGAAAGGATATTCTTTTGAAATCTTTATGACAAACAATTCTTATTTCCCAAATTAGACAAATACACAGAATCTCCGCATAATGATGCAGAGATTCTATGTATTTTACATACACAGTATTTTCATTTATTTTTTGTAAACAAGCGGTTGGTAAAAGATTTTATGATTATTTAAAATCAAATGAAACTATATATATATATATATATATATATATATATATATATATATATATATATATATATATATATATATATATAAATCAATGGATGGTATACATTTTACAGAATTACACTTCAATAAACTAATGACATTGATTTCATTGATGTATGGAAATATTTTTTCTTGACTTTCTAACTTCAAAGCAGGGTTGCACTATATATGTCTCGTATAACTCATACATCGATTTTCTCTCTTATTATCTTTTATAATGTCCCAGTTCTATCTACTGAATCTAAACTTGGCAATGAGCCTTCTTTTATCAATGATCCTTATTTAACGTACAATCATATAGAACATTATTTATACTCATATACAGCATACACTTATATAGCTGCAGTAAAATAAAAAAATAAATATCGATCATTTTAACTGATTATTTTTTATAGTTTTTCTCTATTTTTATATTTTTCTCAATATTTTTCCTCTTAACAAAAATTTTCAAACTATGTACATATATTATTTTTGTTTTCTGAGTTAATATTGGAATATTTACGTTGTTGATGAAGGAAATTAAACTGTAATTGTTTATAGTCACTATTTTTTTTAATACTTAATATTCATATTAATAATAATAGCTTTATTCACAAAATATTTTAGGCTCATATCTACACCTTATCTAAAAAATATATTGTTTACAAATTCTATTCCTTAAAACTATACACATTTAAAAGTAATATCTACTTTTATCTAAAATTCTTATCATTCTAATCAAAATCTTCTGTACGTATAAATATTACACATACAATTCTATACAACAGTTTATGATTTTTCATTTAAATTAATACTTTATTTTCTCTAAATCTTTATTTGTTCCACAAAAGAATAAAACATTTTCAATTGTTCTAATATGCCTTCAATTCTTACACACAAATATATATATTTATATATATATATATATATATATATATATATATATAAAATTCAAGTTTTTGTTCATGCCAAATTAATTCATTGTGTTAGAAATGTAAAAAAATTCGTATTTTTTAAGAAACATTAATTGTTTATTTATTTAGTTAATACATTACTTTCCTATTGCCAGGAAAAGTACTTTAAATGTATTAACAAAATCATTAGTAAACCTACGAAACGCAAAATGTATAATTTCAATTTGGAATATTTCTCATTTTAATCGAATTACAAAAATATGTACCTAATGAACCAAGAAAAAGTAGATTCCTATTAATTTCAAGGAAAATTGAAATTTTATATATAGTGATATATATATATATATATATATATATATATATATATATATATATATATATATATATATATATATATATATATATATATATAGATAGATAGGTAGATAGATAGATAGATAGATAGCGAAACGTTTTTATAACAAATTTGATTTTGTCTATATTTTTGACGTTATAAATATAATTCGTTATAAAGAATTAATATCAATATATAATAAAGTAATTGCAAACAAATACTTTTTGTCAAATAAATAATTTCATTATAAAGAATTATTTATACAAAGTTTCACTAGATATATGAATACAGACACACACACACACACACGTACACATATATAATTTTAAATTTAGTATACGTAAATGTTATTGCGTTATGATTTTCGATTAAACTGAGTAGCATGCAAATTTGTCTAAAAAATTCTGTAACAACACACCCGTTATTGTATCACATTTTTTTTAAAATTACACGTAAACAAAAGGTCAGATTAAATCAGATAAGATTTAATGTGAAGAAACGTACAAGCACATACCATTTGTAATGTCTGTCACTAGAAAGTAGTAAAATTTTAAGAAAAAGAGGTCAAACTAAATTCAAAAAAATGTATTTCATACTTAATGAAATTTATATTTATTTTAAATTTTGTTATTTTATTTGTTTGTTGGTGAAAATTAAAACACTAAATGTATACTTCCCATAAACATATTCCTTCCACAGAAAAATTAAATATATCTTTTTCTTATGGGATTATAATCAATGTATGTTTGTATTAAATTACAAAACTAAAATGATTTTTTATTAAAAGATATAATTTTTTACGAGTTGAAAAGTTTGAAATTTATTAAAACAGAAAAACGAAGTGGTCTTGTTTTCATTTATAAAATAAACTAAATAAGTTATGTCATGTAGTATTTTTTAAACTACAAGTGTTCTTTCTCATTCTTAACTAGAAGTAACAGGTCAGTTATTCAAAGATTTTTTTCTTGAAACATAATTGTTATTAAAATATGAATTTTTAAATAATTACGAACATACATATAATGATATGTCAGATTATTGAAATTGTTAATAATATACCAATAAATTAATTAATAAAAGTGTTAAAAATATAATGAATAGTTTTATTGTATAGATTTTAAAAGAATAAAATATTTGAATTAAAATTAAAGGATTACTAATAACATTGAATTTTGTGCCAGTAATGAATTTTATTAGAATCAATAAACAAAACTGCAAATTCTTTTATATATTTGTATTAATTAACATTCCTATATTCAGGTTAGTGCAAAACACACATACTGGACATACATATTTATAATGTAATATCATCGAAATTTTTGATATACACTGTAAATATAATGTTATTTTTGTCATTAGGTCGAACATGAGGTCTTTAACGATACTACTATGTTCTAGTACTCTTTGCAATGCCGTGCCTTGGTCAAGTTGTTGTGCATGTCAATCAGATGCTCAAGTAGCCGCATAGAGTGTTGATATCATCTTTAGATGAAAATTATGCGAACTTTATTTGTGATATGCTAGATGTGCCTTCTTCAAGGAGACACCTCGATTTTTATCAAGTATTTACACAAGTCGATAATTTATTTTCATAACTTTTTTTAATGTCAAACTTGTGTGGTCTGATAGCGCAGCTTTAGAAGTGCAAAATAAATTTAAACAAGATATCTGTGTTGATATGTTTTGTGTTTGATATTACTTTTAAAAAAATGCACTTCTTTTTTGAATATTTTCTTTAATATATTAATTTACACACATTTACATAAACACATATATACAGATTGTCTTAAAAATCATTTGACAAATCGATTTTTAGCATCTATACATTTTTCCTATTTAACTAGTAACTTTTTTCAATTCTTTGAACTGTTTTCTTTTAAGCATTGATGTAAATCTCTATGGAACGTTTGCACAAATACTTTCGCAAAGATTTCGATCACTTTCAATTTCATTGAATGTATCTTATATAAAAAGTTTAAAGTTCTTCGAGTGATGTCGATTTTCTGGAATAAAATGAATTCTTAATAAATTCTGAAAAAAAACCGTCGATATAGGGACGGGTAAGAGCAGTAGTATTTATTAGTCCTGCATCAAGGATTTAATTTAATATTCATGTACTTTTGCATAGAATTAACAAAATGAAGGTAAACAATATTACATCAGAATAAAAAAAAAACAACAAATTCATCATATGTTTCTAAATTATACGCAAATTATTACTGAAATATTTTCCAGGTAATATTTAGAAAGTTGATATCTATTTGAAAAGATCTGAAAATAAATTCATGTAATTTTAAATAATATTTCTATTTTTTCCATGCACACACATATACATACACACATACATTTATATATATATATATATATATATATATATATGTATGTATGTATGTATGTATAGAGGAGAGAGAGAGAGATTTAGTTTATTATTAGTATATTTTACTAAATTTACTTTGTATAAACTATCAACTAATGAATTATAAAATCTATATTCAGATTCCTAAGATACTGAAAACCCCACAATAAATTTTAACACACATGAGATCCGTAAACAGTTATAATATAATTAATGATTTGTTTGATATAACAGGACACATTTCGCGACATCATCTCCACTTAGAGCAACTGTTAACGACATTAAACTTATTGCACACATTTGTTTATAAGCGTACTCGTTCATTTTCAACGTCGAATGACATGTGCGCAGGTGGTAATTAGTTTAATGTTGTGATTTATCACTGAGGTCAGAACATCTGCTTATATTTAAATGTTCGTTTTCAGTGTAAATAATAAGTACACTCATTGTTTCACAAACACTTTTATTACATTGTATGCAACAGTTTGTGCAACAGCAGATGAGTTATTGGGTTTATAAATCTTTGCCAGAATCTTACAGAAAAAACATTTAGTAATTTTAATGGATAAGGTTCATTATATTTTGTTTTATTAGTATTCTAATTAAACTGTTACTTCTTTCTTGTATACTATTATCATTAATTTTACATTTTTTCACGATAGTATAAAAAAATATTTCTATGCTATCGAAATTTTTATTAAAAAATATTTATTCTACATCAAAATATTTGTTATTATTAAAATAGTTTTCTATTTATTATTTTCATTTAAATTAACTTTTTTGTACTAAACTGCCTACAAAATTTCTATTATTTATTTTTATGGTAACTTACAGAGACATTACCATAATATAAAGAACTAATTAATTTTTCAATAATGCGTTTTGTATGTTTATTAAAAATTCTTTTTTACAGATTAAAAGGACAATATTCATGTATTAAAATAAAAAGTTACAATTATTTAATTTAAATTTTAATAAATATATATTAAACAATTTTTCCTTTTAGACATAAGTAAAAAAATAACAGATTACTCGAACAATTTAATATTATTGATATTCTCAAGATTGGTATATAAGCAAGTATAATGTACGTTATTCGTACTTTTAGTCAAAACCATGCTATTTTACACAGTATTTGGTTTTAAATATATACTGATATATGTCGATTTTTATCTCTAATCGGCTATACCATACTGAATGTAATTCTGTGAATAGCAACGATTTTCACATTGTGTGATTTGCTTATTGTTCAATACAATATACATAACTACATATTCTTCTAAAAAATTGTGTACATACAATAACAATTTAAAGACAAAAATCAAAATAAAAGACTACATAAATGCGTAAAAACATATTTCATATACCATACTATAGTATTTGTTAAAACTACAAAATTAGTAAATTTTACACGCGTATTTATCTACTTCCTGATTAAATCTATTGTATTTTAATATACACTACATATGTTTTTACTAAGAAATAAAATGTTTAGTTCCAAAGGAGTAATATATTAGATAATTGTTAAGAGTAGTATTTTGTCTCTAAAATGTTTTACATAGTTATATAAACAATTTGATAACTTTTAAAGTATATTTACATTTAACCTGCATAGTTTGATCAATCGATAATTTAAAGTATCCTCTACTTTGGCACAGGTTTAATTTGATTTCTTTCGTTTGTTGTATAGTGTGTTCTGTGGGTTTCTACATCAAACATTCTTCTAATCATCAAACTATGCCATGATTTATAACGAAAACAACCGATATTTAGCATATGTATATTTAAATATCATATTTAACAAATTAAAATTAAAAACAAGCATCACTGTATTTTTTTTCATACATACTTTTTGTTTCAGGAATTGATCTGTGTATCAAATAAATCGATATTTTTGACCTTTTTGTTTGACAATAATTATGCAGTTAGTATATCAAACTATCTAAATTTGACAAAATATTAGGTTGGTAGGAAAATAATTGCGATTTTTTTTTTAATTGTAATCTTATTTTTTCCATGAAAACGTTATTTCATAGTGTTGATGTTAATACGATTTTAAAGTGCATTTTTCGGTCTTTATTTTGGTAACATCGACTTTAGTTTTATTATTAATTTTGCTTCCAATTGGACTATTGAATTAAAGATGGAAAAGAAGCAAATATTTTTTTGTATGAGTTCAAAACGGGTGCTAAAGCAGCAGAAACTGCTCGTAAACTAAACGATTCTTTTGGTGTGGGTACTGTTAAGGAACGTACGATGCAATGGTGCTTCTAAAAATTTTGTGCTGGGGCGAGAACCTTAAAGGTGAAGAAGGTCGTCGGCGTTCTTCTTCAGTTCATAAAGACCAACTGAAGACGTTAGTTGAATCAGAACCATGCACAACAAAACGAGAGCTTGCACAAAAGTTAGGCGTTAGTCATCCAATAGTTCTGGACCACTTGAAACGGTTAAGAATATAAAAAGAAAGAAAATTATCTATGAATTTGAAGGTCGTAAACCACAATTATTTTTCTACGAACCTAATATATATGTCGAATCCTATATATTTGAAGTTGTATTATTTGCAAACAATTCTGATAAATTAAATAAAACAAGAAAATTTAATGAATATATTGCTAATTAAGTATATAGCACGTCTGAACTGAGATACAATATAACATAAATTAATAAGTTATGTGTATTAATATCTAATGTCTTCCCTAATATATTGTACATGCTGGTTACATCAAACATACATTTTAAAATACAATGTTGATAATTTATGTGTATATATATATATATATATATACACGAGTATATAGAAGATAAACATTTTCAATTTATTTTATTGTCAGAAGGAGTATTATTATAAATGGCGTACATACTTTTAATATTATTAAATGTAAATGTTCAGACAACAATAATAATTTCAGTTATTAAGTTGATCGTAATTACACTTTATCTTTAAATTAGACATCTGAAATAATTTATATGCATTGCATTTTTCTTCCTTATACAGTATATAATTAATAAAGATATATTGAAAATGTTGTTCAAGTATGATTCATATGATCGGTAGTAGTTTTAAAGAATAACGATAATATAGTTTATGCGTATGTGATTCTAACAAAGGTATTTTTATCAATACTTTTTTGATGAATTAATTTAGATTTGTTTGTTTTAATAAAACAAATAAATAAATGTATTTTATGACATGAGATACATGTCAGTGCAAGTAAATATTTTTTTTTAATATAGTCATTTATTTTGTCAAAACAAAATGAAAAATGAACTTGATGTTCCTTCTTTATTTCTTTGGGGTTTTTTTTGATAACATAAAAAAATATTAAAAAAAATATGTTATAATTTTGAATAAATTAATTAGAAAAATCGATGTACAAAAATAAATAGTATTTAATTTATGGAACGAATTTAAGAAATTATTATTTTGAGTGAATTCTTTAAGTCACATTTTATTTGATGTCTTTTATGACCGATTTCGATTTTCATCACCTTTTAATAAATCTGTTCAAAATCTACTATAGAAGTTTTTTTTACGGATTTATAATAAAATATTTGACATTCATGTTGTGTTGCTAAATGATATCTTGTAAATAAACGTTCAGTTTGGTATTAAATGCATTTTTTTTATAGTTATTATTCTAAGAAAATTTTAATTATCAGTGATGTTAATTTTCACAAAAGTTTATGACTCTATTTCAATATTTTTAAATTATAAACATTACACTTACATAATTTATTATGATAATACTAAATAACTCATTTATATTATTATACATTTAAAAAGTAAAACTTAATGTTTGGAAATGTATTTTTTAGCATTGTGGATAAATTAATTTTTAAAATATTTTTTTAACTAGCCCATTAATTACAATTTTTTTCTGATTAAAAAGGATTAATAACCAGTTGAATAAAAAAATAAATTTGGATTTATGAAGAAGCGAAACAACCCGTTCTTTAAAGTTTGTTAATATAAGAAACACAGAAGGATCATTTACAAAAAATGTACATTCTCTTAAATAAATTGTTGAATTCAAGGAACGATTTTCGTTTATATACACGCTTGTTCAATTTGATCAAATTACTAGGTAGTAAATTTAACACTCTGTATTTAGGATGGGTGATTGTATGTGACTCAATTTTGCCTTTTGACATAATTTCCGTTATACACGATTTCTCATATAATCCGTAATGTAGGTATCATAATGAATATGAATATAGTTCTTTGCATCATATATATATATATATATATATATATATATATATATATATATATATATATATATATATATATACATACATACATATATTCCGTTTAATAAATAGGTACTGATGTTGAGGGTTAAATTTAACGTACGATTTATATTTATAATATAAAGCATATTTATGCCAATGTTTAATCAAAATGTATTTATGTACTTCGAAATTTTTTTCCATTATTTTGAAGACTTGAAAATAACATTGAAATTATTTTTAAAATTATTAATTCTTAATATTTAAATTTTAATTAGTTCAGTAATCAGTAAAGAATATTTCCACCATATAGAAACTTACTAATATTTTTGTATAGTGAAAGTATTCTTTAATAATTAAAATTTAATAAAAAAATTATTTACTTGTAAATCGATTGAATTATTCTGTTTTATAGAAATGTTTAATCATTTTGAACCAATTAGATGTTTTGCTATCAATATTTAAATTTTTAAATTCTTTATTAATTTTGCATTAATATGTTTTAACAATAGTTTAAATTTTTCTTAGAATCTTCATGTAAATTCATACATATACATACATACATATATATATATATATATATATATATATATATATATATATATATAGAGGTACATTTCCATTACTAGTTTTGGTCCTTGAAACATCTTTACGTAGCTTCTTGATATACTTTATATCAACAAGTTAGCTGATGATAATTCAAGAACTGAAATTAGTAGTGAAAAATATATACTTAATTGACTCATCAGGACCAAGAGTACCAGTACAATAAATCGACGGGATTACAATAAAAAGATACACTTAAAATTCATGAATAAGATGAATATGACAATGTTTACAATAATTAATAAATCTGTATTTAATTTCACGATTTCAACTTAAATGATTATCATTTTAAAAATTATTATTAGTTAACTATATAATATCTTAATAGTTACACACACACACACCATATATATATATATATATATATATATATATATATATATACAAACATTTTTCTTATTATTCTAGCGTCAAAGTGATTTTTCAATTTTCTCACTTGTTTGATGTTTTCACTCCAATAAATCACAAGTTCATCAATCATCATATAACCTGTCGAATTTAATTTTAGTATAATCATTTTAACGTCAATAACTGTTTTCTATCAAGTTAAAAGTATTATTTTAAAAATAAATTAGGTTTTTTTTATAAATATATTGAATATATTTATTTCTGCTTAAGAAGTATAGAATGAAAAGTTACTGACTAAAGTATAATTTTCATTTACAATTTACTAAGTTTATTTATTTATCTGCTCATCAAAATTCGGAAATTTTATTTTTACACAAAAAGAACGTTGTTAACTCTGCAATGTTATTGTTATTTATAAACTTAATATAAACATATCATGGATTAAGGACATCTGTATTGTTATCTTTGGTTTCAAATTTAAAATATTTTAATTTTTGATAATTAGTATATAAACTTTATACAAATTTTGCTACATAGAAGATCCAAAGAAGAGCGACAAAATCTAAACAAAATATGAATTTTTTTTAATAATACTTAAACTATATAGTTAATGTTAAATTACTATTTATATTTTTTTAGTTTAAATAAACATATTGTTATGTATTTATTAGCTTTCTACTAATTAGTTGATATATAAATAATAATGATTCACGATTTTACTATTAATAATATAGTGATTTATATCTTTTTCATGAAAAAAATATATGTAAACGAGATAAAAATTTAAAAATAATGTGCTATAAATAAATTATATATATATATATATATACATATATATATATATATATATATATATATATACATACATACTCGTACAATAGTATTATCTTACATTCATTTTAAAATGAAAATAGAGACATTTAAAAAAATACATCGATTAATAAATAAAATTTAATAATCTTTTCTACAGTAATTTGTTTCAAAAGTGAGTGATGTATACAATTCTTGCTAAATATGGAATAACTTATCAGAAAAATTTCGATGACAATCATTTTAAAGTCAAACAAAACAAATATACATTTATGAAAAGTCTATTATTAATATTTAATTATATGGCTACACAGATTTTAATACAAGTTATTTATCACTGAACAATCCATGAAGATTTCTATTAATAAAGAAGATTATAAAATGTTTAGAGAATGAAACAGTTACGAATGGATGAAAGAAAATATTTTATTATTGAATTACGTTAGTAAATTCATTTTGAAAATACAAGTATATACAAAAAACTATTCTTCCGCAATATATTATTTTTTCCTGAAAATTATTTTTCCGTAATATATTTTTTTACTGTGGCTAAATTCACTTTTGCAAATGTGTTTTCATTTCTACAGAACCCACAATTTAATTTAGAAAATAAATGTTCAAAAACTAATTATTGGTCTCTTTTAAATGTTGCTTATATTTATTTCATTGATGATACCAACATCCACAAAGCATAAAAATATAAAAGAATATTTTTCTTTAAAAAAATTCTTTAAAATTTTATACAATAATTTAAATAAAATAAATATTATCTTTTTACTTTATTTTATACTCGGTTAGTCTCAGATATATGTCTGCATTGGTTTAAAAAGATAAAATAAAACAAACTTGTTTAAACATAAAGTTATTGTCAAAATACTCGAAATTCCTTAATGCTTATGATATCTTATTATCTTTAAAGTAATTCTAGTATAAAGCGAAGCTTATGAAGTGTTGCTTTCATTCTTGTATTGTGCTAGTTAAACAATCCTTTGTTTATTAAAATGCACACACATACAAGCATATATATATATATATATATATATATATATATATATATATATATATATATATATATATATATATATATGATATACGTTTATGATGAGTATGTCTGGTTAAAATTGCGTTTAATAATTACGCATATGTGCATTAAGTGTAAGAACATATATATCCAATATCCTGGCACAGTGGTACTAATATATGCAAATGCGGTATGTAAATACAATTCTCGAAGCAACCAACCACTCACTCACCGGTCCTGTATATTATAACTGTGTTGTCGAGAACATAATGTTTGATTGTACATTATACAAACAGAGTATGGCCTTCTGCACAAACCTTTTTGTTTGCACAGAACAGAAGAAACGAATATTTAAACACAATATGACATTGCGAAATGATTATGTACTGTATGATAAAAAAGTATATACATTTTTATGGGTTCGTTTTATTTTAAATTCTTCGTTTAAAATGTACTCACTCGTTAAAACATACTTTTTCATGTATATATTTACACAGGCATACACACATACACAAATATATATATATATATATATATATATATATATATATATATATATATATATATGGGCGAGCCATACATTTCCGTGTTTTAAAAGAACTGAAATATCACCAAATAATATTTCGTTGACTATCTAGTTGCTTTAAAAGTCTAGTTGCTTTTCTAGTTGTTTTAGAAAGAACATAATAAAAATATACTTAAATACTTAAACAAATGTAAGAAAATTTGATTATTATAATTAACAGCAAACACATGCCATTTTATATGTACATTCGCTATTCACTTTCTATTAAGGGAAGTGCTATTTGTTCGGCTCATATAATTTTATGTTAATGAAATTAGAAGATTAAAAGTCTCGAGAAGTACGTTTTTATCTTTATATTTATTACGTATATAAAAGAAGTAACAATTTAAATTTACTTATACGTTTATTTATAAACGTTTTTTTTGTCTACTACCTCATTAAATTATATTCAAATTAATTTAAAATTATTTTCAATTTAGTGTTAGTCTATCTGGATTAGATATAGCAATATAATTATATGGATTTGAAAAAGTACCCGAAATATCTAAGGTAACATTTTTTTTACAGAATGGTTTCGTTGAATGTCTGCCTGGTGGTTGTCCGCCCACTGATGGTTGCTATCATTTAGTCAAGAAACCAAAGAATGGATGCTGCGATAAATGTAAAAGTAAGTAATATTTTTTTTATTTTATTGCTTTTCTAGACTTCATAGACGTAATAGTATTTTCAAATGAATAATTCATTAACATTGTTAGTGAATTGTAAGTGTAACCATGATTCAGTGAAATAAGTTATATTAAAAATGATCAAGAGTCCTAAATACGAAGAGCGGTTAAAAGTTTTCCACACGAGCTCGTCATTCTTGAGTTATTGTAATGAAACAAAAAAAGTTAAGAATGTAACATTTCAAAATGTGTACTTATTTTTCACCATAATCACCAACATTAATAATACATTTTTGTTAATGTATAATATATGTATTAAGTTGGTGCAAAAATAATTGCGATTTTTATCATTTTAAGTTTGGCGCCGATTTTTCTATTTACGGTTATCTTTTGTTATAGTCATGTGATACATCATTGTAAGCAATGAAATTAGCACTACTGATTTCAGATTATGTCTATTGTACTCATTCTTTAGTGTTGTTGGATATAATCTCTTAAATTAATCATGGAAAAAAGCAAATTCGCGCGATTTTGTTACATGAGTTTAAATTGGAACGTAAAGCAAAAAAACTGCTTGAAATATCATATTTGTTTTCGCGAAGAGTTAGTTAATGAACGTACAGCTCGACACTGGTTCCAAAAATTTCGCTATGAAAACGAAAGCCTTGATGATGAGGAGGATCATAGATGTCCTTCAACTATAGACAATAATAATTTAAAAACCATTATTGAAGCAAACACACGTAAAACATCTCGAGAGGTAGTAGAAGAACTAAATGTTGATCATTCAACATTTGTTCGAGATTTGAGCCTAATTAGAAAAACAAAAGGCTGGATAAATGCCGTATGAACTAAACGAACACCAAGTAGTTTCGTGATACGAAATCTGCTCTGCGCTTTTTTTGCGTAACAAAAATGATCCCTTTCTTGATCATATTGTCACATATAATGAAAAATGGATCCTCTATAACAATCGGAAACGTCCATCAGAGTGGCAAAACTGAGGAGAAGCACCAAAACTGTTTCCTAAATCGAAGCTTCATAAAAAAAAATTATGATCACTGTTTAGTAGTAGGTAAGTGGCAACATTCACTATAACTTTTTAAATCCTGGTGAAATATTAACAGCAGAAAAATATTGCCAGGAAATTGAAAAAATGCATGAGTGGTTGCATCGTTTACGGTCATCATTAGTCAATCGAAGAGGACCAATTCTTCTTCATGACAACGCTTGACCGTAATTTATGAGATCATACGTCTTACAAATGGCTTTAAAAAAATTATTTGAACTGAGTTATGAAACCTGACCTCGCTCACCTTATTCTTCGGACCTGTCTCCGACAAATTATCATTTTTTAAAACGTTCGAGTAATTTCCCACGAGATACGGTTTTCAAAGATCGCGCATCATCTCAAAGCGCTTTCGATGAATTCGTTAATTCTTGGACTTCAGAATATTATCTTGTAGGAATAAACAAACTTGTTTCCCGTTGGGAGAAATGTGTGCAGGCCAATGATCTTTATTTTGATTAATAAATATATATTTTTACTGATATATACGACGTTATACTCGTTACGTACAAACCGCAATTATTTTTGCACCAACTTAATAATTAAATTAAATGTGTAATAATATATTCACTAAGTTAGTGAGGAAATTTGCTGTTTATTCCTCCGGACAATCCTTTATTGCATTTTTAACTTGATCGTGAGCAAAATATTTTTCGTTACAATAATACAATTTCACAAACTTCAAAACTCATTCAGAAGCTCGTGAAGGGAAATAAATTTGACGACCAGAATCTAGGTACTTCCCAAATTTTCACGACCAATTTAAATCTAGCATAAAAGATTGGAATGGAGTAACACCAGATTTTTTCACTGACGAAATTAATAAAGTTATTAATACGATGATAAACACTGACAATGCTTGTAATTATGTTAAAAAATAAATACACCATTTGAAAGGTTATATAATCAATTTATTTTCTGTTTCATCTCAATATGTCAACCCTTTAAAAATTACAAGTTTCCGTGCAATTTTTTTCCGCCATCCTTCGTATATTTCATTGCAAATGATATTTTATCCTGTATCAACTTAAATTATATTTCTTTTAAATAAAATACAAAACTGTTTTTGCATAGTGACCGCTTTTTCTAATAATTAGATCTGAAGACAACTTTTATAAAAAAATATTATTGGTCCACCTGAACAAATCAATTCGCTATTGACTGTATTTTCTAAACATTGGATGTACTTTATGATTATCGATGTTATTTGACTTTTAATGGAAATCTTAATTAAAACATATTAAATATGTTTATATAAAATTTGAACGAATATATACAATTTCTCTAATAAGATCGTTAAGACGTCAAAAATTTAACCAAAATAATCTCATACTATCAATTATGTAAGGAATAAATTTGAATTTTAATATTAATTTTTAATATAAATATTTATCTGGAGTATAATAATCAATATGTTATAATTTTTTTCTTAAATTAAAGTGTAGCAGTATAAAAAAAATATTTAACAATAAAAGTGTGAATATCATTCATTAATAATAATTTAGTAATTAAAGTAATTTAATATCTGGGACTTGTTCTGAAAATGCATGTTAAAATTTACAATAAATACTTCGAAAATAAAAATTATTAGAAAAATACGCGATTTATTTTAATAATGTATATTAAATGTTCACATACTCGAAGAACATTTTTAATTAGTGATATTTCTTGTTTTATGCTGCTTTTCATTAAAAACTGTTACTATAAGAATCACGTAATTCACAAAACGCACAAATATTTTATACAAGCCAATACAAGGAAATTGAATCAATGATTATATATATATATGTCATAAAAGTTCTTTTGCATAGGAAATATTATATTAATATTATTATCTTTAAAGAACCCTGATAAAATGACTCAGTCGTCGATTTGTTGGGAAACTACTGGCTCAATTAAAGACAACTGGTAATATTTTAGATAACCTGCATAATAGTTATTTTTGAACTCCACTGATAACGAAACCTCTATAGGCCATAATAATGAAAATGTTCTTGTTTCAAAACCCTTGTATCAGATATTCGTTCAATTATAACTTCTTATTCAACTTTTCTTATAGATTTTTGAGTACTTCTGACAATGTATCTAAAAGTACTAGTAGAGGTTTCATTATTTGCAGAAGACGATTAACTGATCCAAACCACAACCGTTTGTCTTAAAACTGGTCAGAAATTACTTAACACATCATCAATTGAATTTATATTAATCAGGATGCTTTAAGAAAAATACCTGACGTATTTTTTTCTATCTCTTATCTGATACTAGCACACAGCAGAAATTAATAACTACAATTATCTAGACTACTACACAAAATTGGTTGTATAAAATATAAAAATTGTGATTATAATATTTTTTTATTAAGATCATTTATAATTAACTCATTAAAAATATTTAACTATTATTATTTATCATAATTTTAATTATTAATCATCACGTATTTAAAAAATAACAAAAGTAATATACCATGTTTAATGTATACAATTGATTTGAGTTGAAAGAATAAATAATTATTTTTTAATACATACATTTTTATTCACACTTGTGTGTTTTAGGTTGCATTTATAATGGTAAAGAATACCATAGCGGCATGGAATGGACCGATCCAAAAGAACCCTGCCATGTATTTCGCTGTGAAGCTAACATTATCACAGAATCGGAATTGGAATGTTACACACCTTGTGATAGACCATTACCTCCACGTCCAGGGCAATGTTGTGGAACTTGTCCAGGTTTGTAATTCATTATAATATAATAGTGATTAATAAAAATTGACAACATTTATTACACACATTTTCGATTAATCGACATTATTGCATTTACAAATTGTCTCATCCCACAAATCATTAAAACTTGTTTGCGGTTTAGGGGATAGAGAATTATTTATTTTCGGAAGTGAATTTAGCCGTAATGCCAGAATTATATTGTCGACATTAGTAGTTTCATTAAACATCAACAAGAAGTAAAGCTTTAAAATTCTTCTAATTCCTATCTTTTTATAATTAGTATCATGAAAACAGCGTTTCTAGTTATATATAATTAATTTTATTTTTAATTCCATAGAAAATATTTATAGACAATAATATATAAAATATATATTTAATATAAATTTAAAAAGAGTATAAGAATACTTTAAATTAAACATATATATTTTGGTGCCGTTAAGTTAAATTTGTAAGATTTTTTACTTGATGAATGAATTTTTAAATAAACTCTCTTTAGCATATTATTTGCAAAATCTCCATTTTAGAATATTATAAAACATAAATGGAAGGTGTATTGTTATAATACACTAAAGTTATTTTAGCACAAAAAGTATTACTTAATAACAGTATCCATCTATCTCATAATAATAATTAAACTTATCACATATTTATAGATTATCTCATATGGTTTTCAAGTTCGGTTCTTAATCAAAAAATTCAATTTTGTTTTCATGTACACACACACAGATATATATATATATATATATATATATATATATATATATATATATATATATGTATATATATGCGTGTGTTTAAGTAAAGCTCTAAAATATTAGCTATTTACACAATATAAAATACATTTTCATAATATATTTTTTTGTTTTAATTTAAATATTCATTGAGAAAATATAAATAAATAATAAATGTACTTTCATAAAAATTAAATTTCATAACAAAAAAGGAGAATAAAATTGAATTTATGTGTTTATAAATATTGGAAAATATCTTTATTTTATGAATAAAATAAACGAAAATATGGCACCGAAATCCATAAAGAACGAAATAAAAAAGCAATAGACAAAAAATAAATAGACGTTAAAACAATCAACTTAAGTTGAATAAAAAAAAAAGAAAAAAAGCAAAGAAAACGAATTATACATGTACATATTTTTAAAGTTTCTCTAAAACATTACGTTTTTATACATCTTAAACCTGTAAACACAGTTTCCAGAAAAACAAGAAATGATATATGTATATTTTAATTATAAAACGAAATAGACAAATTTATATGACATTTATATAAAATATCATTTATGTAGTAAGGAATTAACATGCACATAAAGAATAATAATTCAAAACTGATTAACGTATCGTATAAATACCAATAAAAAATATATACAACAATGTTTAAAAATAATAGAGAAGTTTAGTATGCAGAGGGGTGAGGCGTTTGTTTTAGTTGCCGACGATTCTGGCCACACACACAGATTGAGAAATCATAATCATATTTCGTGAGTTCTAAAACCACTTGTTATACCTGTCGTCTGTTGACTGCCTTATATCTTTTAGTTTCCACCTATAATGACTTGTTACTTTTTTATTTGAACAGTGTGGTTATAATTTGAAATATATTTTTTCTTAAGTTTCCTTTATGTGCTTCTTATATACATAACAAGCATTTAACAATGAGATAAACGTAAACAATAATTTCAATAGATTATTTGTATTTGAAAAAGATTCAATTTATATTTTAGTAGTTTGGTGTTTTTTTTAGATAGCTACAAGATTATTCTCATGAGAATAAATTTGTTCCGTACTGAATTTTTCAATTGATATAAATGGTTAGGAAGTAACTTGAAGAACTTTTATTTAATATGATTTAGTAATAGCGAAATTGTGATTCGAAAGAAGTTTAATTATGTATAAGAATAGGTGTTTAATACATGATTTTTTCAATTTAGTATATATAATAGTAATATAAAAGTATATAGTAATATAATAGATACTGTACAAGGTTTCTTCGAAGTTTGAAAATAAATAGTTATTGTTTCTGTCAGTACCAGAAACATATTTTACTTTTATCGTAATTATTATTAGTGTAACATAAATAAATATAAAAAAATATTTATTTTACATAAACTTGACTAAAAAAATAGTTTCCATTTTTCTTTAATGGCTATATATGCAATAAAAAATTACCTTGATTATTTATATCATGTTCTTGAATATTAATAAAATAATGAAGCTATTATAACAAGTACTTTCTATAAAATTTGGCAAAGCATGAATTATAATATTAAAAAAAAACAATGTTTAATAAAGTTTATAAAATGTATTCAACTATTCAATATGAGAAATGTTATTAAAATATTTAACATTACATTTATTTAAGAAATGTTCTCAAATGTTAAATACTTTTAAATCTACTACACCTTTCGTATTTATTTTGGAAAGATAATTTCTTAAAATATATTTTAAAAAATTTAATACGTACTTTTAATGTGAAGGGATATTCTTCTTCGATAATAATTTTTGATATGTTGATGGCATAAATAATATATATTTGTTGATACAAAAATAATATTTACCGTTCATATAAAGTGTATACTCAATTGAAAGAATCAATAAATTTTTATAC
This sequence comes from Acanthacorydalis orientalis, assembly GCA_034766995.1. Classification (NCBI taxonomy): domain Eukaryota; kingdom Metazoa; phylum Arthropoda; class Insecta; order Megaloptera; family Corydalidae; genus Acanthacorydalis; species Acanthacorydalis orientalis. The sequence goes on along the minus strand of CM068314.1, from coordinate 39,320,410 downwards.
TGAATGAAGTATTTATTTACAGTTTAAAAAGCATCAGTAAAGATTCACAATTTATTAAAAATGTAAAAAAGTATTTTATTTTGATAATATATTTTATAACCATTTATTATGTTACATTATTCAACACAAAAATCGTACTCTGTAAAATGGTTCAATCAATAAAAAAACTTAATAATTAACCACAAATAATCGAATTATATATATATATATATACATGTATGTATATATATATATATATATATATATATATATATATATATATATATACGTGTACATGTATATCATCATCATCTTCAGCCCCTGTTAATCCACTGCTGGATAAAGGCCTCTTCCATGATTTTCCATTTTATTCGATTCAGTGCCTCTCTTTTCCACAGTTTTCCAAGAAAGTTTTTGATATCCTTATCCCATCTGTTCATTGGTCTCTTTCTGGGTCTTTTCATATTCCTTGGTTCCCAGTCAATAATTTCTCTTGTCCATCGGTTGTCTTCTCTTCTTGCGACATGTCCCGCCCATTTCCATTTCAGACTCTTTACTCTTCGTATATATATATATATATATATATATATATATATAAATGACGCAAAACTCAAAAATATTCCTAAAAGAGAAGGTCGTGTGATTCACAAAGCGCTAGGCTATTAGAAAAAAATAGATTTGAAAATCTAATTTTTAGACCTTCGAAAATGTTTTTAATTCTCTATATTTCAGCTCCATTTCATTTTTTCTGGACTAATACTTGGAATGATATTTAAAAATAATAAGATGTTAGTGTCATTATCAGCTAGGAAATTGATTTTTTTAATTTTTTTCCAAGTTTTGAAGTTTCAGTCTTCACATATTTCTCGTCCTTCAAAATCACTGATTGATTTACATTTAAATCGAAAAATACATTTAAGATGAAAATTAGATGAAATTTATTATTCAGAATAAAATTGTAATAGTCTAAAGAATTTTGATAATTAATTAATTTGAAAATATTTTCGTAAGAATTCATTAAACAAAAAATTCATTTTCATGACAATCTGAAAAAGTATACATATTTTGTACTATCAAATCGAAATTTAATTTAGAAACTGTTCTTTTTAAAAAAAAACGCATTTTTTAAAATAAGAAATTGTTTTATTTAATTAAAAAAATATAAGACAGTAATATGTATTTTTTAAACTTAGTAAAACACTCAAAATGTTCAAAAAGCAAGAAATTATCTTTACGAAAACAATAGATTTCAAAACAAAATGGCACTTTAAATATACAAAGGTAAAATGACGATGTATGCTTTACAATAGCATAATACTGTATACATTGTTATTGAAATGTACACAACATTATGAATTCAGTTTAATTATAAGGTTTATTAGTCCCTTAAGTTAATAAGTAACAATTCGTACAAATACCTATTAATAACATAATTGAATTATAAATAATGCTGATTCATGGCAATGCTTTATAAAATTCGAGAATTAATTAATTATATTACCAATAAACAAATATACAGATAATAACAATTCACTTCAATTTACTAATTTAACGTAGTTTATTGTCAATACTTCCCCTGAATGTTATCAAATTTGCGCAAACGGTAGAAATAAAACAAATCCACGAAGAATAACCGATGTAATTAATGTTAATTGACAATTGTTAAGAAAAATTTCATTTTTGTAATTGTTTTTTACATGTGTATAAACGTGTTTTTTTATAGACAGACACATTTGTATTTAATATCCATAAACTGAAATAAATTGAATATTTATTTACTCTATGACATCCTAAACACTCGGATACTCTTATGTTACTTATACCCGTAAATATTTACTTAAAAAACGAATAAGTTAATGAAATATAACTCTTTTTAAAATGGAAAATGTAATGAAATACCGAATAGAAGGAATAATTTACAAATTAATTCTTTTTTCATCTCACAAACCGCAACAAGTTTTTCTAGTCAAAAATGTTTAATAGATCATTATTGATGGAACATTTTCTGTAACTTAATGCTATGAAAATGATTGCATCGCTATCGAAATGGGTATAAGCAACAATCAAAAATGATTAATAATGATATGTGGAATATTTCTGACCACGACTTGTTTTTCTTGTTGGTGATATGAAACAAGAATAATGAATTTAGTCAGAGTGTCAACATTATATTCTAAAGAAAATGTCTTTTACAAATGGAAAATTTAATGGTAGTTTATAATTTTCCTTACAAAACAACTTCCGTAATGAAACATTGTTTGTAGAAAGTCAGCTTTTTTATTTAGTTTTATATTAGTCTTCTACGTAATTATACTCAATGAATTTCTTTCATAAACAATTTAAAAAATACATTAAGAAGTAACGCAGCATTCAGATACGAATTGAAAAAGAATTCCTACAGCAAAGGATTATAAAAAAATGATTATACATATAATCATATATATGTATATATATATATATATGAATACATATAATCATATATATATATATATATATATATATATATATATATATATATATATATGAACTCCATTTTGAATATATTTATTAAATAAAATTTCATACTCATCTTTGTATTTTTTAATTACAAAAAAACTTACATTTACACACAATATTATTGTTTTGAACAAAAAATTTGGCAATTTTTTACTAACGTGCAATACATCAAGTTGAACTTTTACTAGTTTGGTTAACACTTCTACTGAAGATACATCTATTATTTAAAAATATGTATATTTTGAAATCTCACAAATATATCGTTTAACAATTTGTACATCAAAAAAAATTTTTTTTTGAGGAGAAAAATTAAAAACTATTTTTTTGACAATTGTGTTTTCTTACTTTAGTTATTATTCTGATATATATATATATATATATATATATATATATATATATATATATATATATATATATATATATATATATTAGATATAATACATTTAAAATTATATTACTAAATAACTTATTATTTTTATAATTTTACTTCATTTTCACTTCAATTTCGAGTCGAATTGTGTATAAAAAATTTTGAAATAAAAAATATTAACAGATTTTTATATCAGAATCTATTTAGTTACTTTGTAAGGTAGATTAAACGCGAAATCTTAATTTAGATACATGATACGGAATTTGAATTACATGTTCAAAGTTATTGTTACAAAATAAACTTAACTGAATATTTTATTAAGATTTAAAGAGTATGTATATATATATATATATATATATATATATATATATATATATATACATATATATAAATATATATAAACAAATATATAGATATACAAATACATGTATGTATATATATATACATATATTAAAATAAAGCACATATTGATTTTGGGTTTGTAATATTAATACCTACTATTTCAGTGTAATTTTCGGAAGATAAGCAAAACAAAATAATATATGTTAGTTCTAACTAACTAAAGAACAGTCTACAAAGCATATATATGTTTGTTTATCGTTAAAAGATACAACGTGTTGAAATGATACCTTTTGATGTTTAAATTATTAACACAAATAACGTAGTAATTCGTTCAACACAAGATGTTTTGAGTTCTAAAAAAAGTCTTTTTGTTAAATAAATAGACGCCGTTGTATGTTTATAGAATACAAATATATGCGTGTACATGGCTTTATTAATTATTGTATAATTAATGACATATTAAACAATTTTAATTGAAAACAGAATTTTACATGGAATTTTCATCGGTATGCTAACTATACATAAATAAACATAATTTGAATAGTAATTAATTAATCGTAAAACTTATTTTTTGCGTCTGTTTTAAAATATAAACATTGTTTTACATATATAAAATATATTTTAAAACATCCTAAATGAAAGGTAAATATTAATTTTAAAAAAGAATGTACGTGTATGTATATATATATATATATATATATATATATATATATATATATATATATATAGATAGATAGATAGATAAATAGAGAGAGAGATTTATGTATAATTTGTCCACTATTAAAGCATTAAGTATATAACCAATTTATAAATATTATAATATTTATTAATAAATGCTTTAATAATTACTTAAAAATAAGTAAAACAGTAATATTTAAAATGATATTTTTATTTAATGTAATCACAAACACACATACATACATATATATATATATATATATATATATATATATATATATATATATATATATGTCTATATATATATATATATATATATATATATATATATATATATATATATATATATATATATATAAGACGAGAACCAAAAATGTATTAACGAAATTGTACCACAAATAAAAATAGGCATTAATAAGTATTACATTCCCATCAATATATTATTATTGATATAATTATCTTTCAAGAAGTAAAAATGAGCTAAACATTATTTTAACCATTTCAATATTCCAGTGATCTTTTATCCAAATATATTTTTAGAGAGTATCTATTAACAAGTTAACAACTTCCTATATGAATGCAGATATCACATTATACTTTATGAATTCTTCATGTTTCATATTTGATTATACAATTAATTGTTCATTATTAAACGCGCGTATTTCGTCACGGACAAATCTTCCAAAAGTTATGGAAAAATGTCAAAGCAATTAATTTTTATTTCAATGTAATCAAAATAGCATAATGTCTCTCAAAAGTAAATTTATTAAAAAGTTGCAGTTTTCAGCAATTAACAGAATAACAGTATTTGTTCATTTCAAAGAGGACTGAAGAATAGAAATAAATTAAATATATCGTGTTCAAAGACATAAAATGTCATTGAAAACGTAATACTGATAAAATAATCGGCGATTATAAATAAGAAAAAAGTATACAAAATGTTGAAATTGTTTTTTTATATACATTACTCATAATTTGTACGGTAGTGAATACTCGGATATTAGTTTAAATCTGTTCCAAAGAAAGATTTTTGTTGATAGTCATATCAAAAAGAAAAGAATCAACAATCACTGACAATTCAAGAGAGCACAGACGAATTTCTAGACAACAAACGCATTTGTTTAAGTAAAAATACTAAAATATCCAAAAAAAATATTTAAAGGCATTGCGGGAATAGCAAATACAAGTGTAGAAAAGAACTGAACAAATGCACCAATGTTGTTAACTCACGTTTCATAAAAAATGTTTTTTTGTAAACCATACATATTTTTTTTATAAAAAACATATTTTTTTTTACAATTTATATTGAATTAAAATTGTAATTTTATTAAAAATTTTAATTTTATTCAAGTGTTGTTTAATAATTACAAGAACAAAAAAATGTGTATTCAAAAATATTGTCGGGAAATATTTAATTTTATTATTATATAAATATTTATTAGAGTACCTCTTCATTGCTTATTGGTTAAAATATGTTCTTATCAGCCTATTTAATCATATGAACCACTCATTGAAATGGCTTTCAAGCTAAAATCGGTCTCAAAAAGAAGATATTCAGCTGATTCTCTTAGACAAAGACCCCTGGAAAATATGTATGAAAATTAGATTGAAACGGTTAGTAAAACATTTATTTTTCTCTTTTTGATAAACTTTTCTTATGATTATATTAAATAATTTCAACATTTATTTCTATGTAAGTTGTAATGGTATTTTAGTTTTGGATTGAACTCTGTTCTAAATAAAATTTTGAAAATAACTTTTTAATGTGATGTCTTTAAGTACAACAAAATTTATTTATCTTATTGTCTGCCTTTTAATTTATATATTTTGTTATACCTTTGATATCATTTGTTTATGAACACAATTAAATGATCTTAAAATGGTCTTAATTTATATTGTTCTCGAACTATTACTTAACTGTTTTGATATTTTCTAAAAAGAAATAAACTCTTAACAAATTTTTATCATTTACTGAAAATTTTATTTGAGATACATTCGAAATGCATTTATCACGAAATTTCACTCAATTTATTAGAAATAAAAAAGCCATATTTTTCTATAAATAAGTGTAAAATTATAAAACGAAAATTGAATATATTTGAATTATATATATTTTACAAAACACATATGCTGAAATTATCATAAAATATTTCCAGTTCTGATTAGTTTGCAATAAGTCTATTGATATGAAGATATATCGAACTAGTTACAAGCTAATCACAAATGATTACTACAATATTTAAAGAATTGTTTGAAAAATCTGAATTAAATAAACATCAAAACCTCAATCACAGTGGTTTCACTCTCGTTGTTATTTAATATGAATTTAAGATAGTCATATAGTCCAATAGTTCGAATAGAACCATTAAATATCAAAGAAAATCAGTATAATTAATTCACTGTATGTATATATTTAATCATGAATCCATTTATAACTCTTTTGATTGTACAATGAATAATTGAAACCATAAAAGGTTTAAATTTACATATTTATCGATCGAAATTCATTATGAGAGACACAAAAAAAATGTTATCATTGATATGCGTTACAAAGTAATGTTATTTATATTGTAAGTATAAAAAGAATGAAGTCATATGTTTAAAACATAATCAGAACATGTCAAAATTTCATTAATCATATATCATTGTCTAAACTATACGGGGTAGATTACACTCGTGGAATATGGTTGCTGCTTTGTTAAATTTGGGTGGTCGAATAACTCAAACCCATTACAAGATATAATTCTTTTACTTTATGTTTATTCTCGATGCCGCAAAAGCAGCCCACCTGGCCAACGAAACCACAAACATGATTAATGTATATCCCTAAAAACCGGCTTGTATAATCTATCCCATAGCTATTGTTTTTAATTTAAATCCTCGGATCCCTCTACTATTGGAAATAAAAATATTTACATTACTCGACAGAACTGCAAAAAATAAATGTACTGTGCTCAATAATATTTTTTTTCTCAGGTTTACTTATGTATACGACCATGTTAAAATGCATAAAATAATACAAATACATTTATTCAATACTGCATTACAAATAGTGATTTTTTTGAAAAAATACATGCTGCAAAAATTGCTGTGTAGGAACACAATTTCGAGATTCTTTTAGAAATGTGCATAGTTATTAGTACTGAAGAAATTTATTCTAAATTTATTTATATATTACAAAGGTCTTGTTTGAATGTTGTAAAAGTATTAAATCAAATGATACCCGAATTAAATATAATTTGTTGTAAATAAAATAGATAAGGTGACAAAATACATGTTAAAATGAATATACAAATACGATCATTGAGAGGAAAGGTGCTAAATAAATTGAATAATAACATTTGACTTTGTTCTTGCGATATTTATGTGGAAGATTTAATTAATTAAAATTTCAATACTAGCGCTGGTTTATTTTTTTAAAAATATTTAATATTAATACAATTTTATAAAAATTTTAAAGTAATGAATATTGATTATTTGAATAATGAATATTTGATATTATACATAAAATTCATTAATTTAAAATAATTTATATTACAGGAGAAACAAATATAAATATACATTTTTGGATGGGTTAATATGTCTTCTATTATTTAATTTTTTCACAATTATATTGTTTTATGATAGTTTTTACAATTCACAAATAATACAAAATTATTATGTACGTAACTTATTTATTTTTAACAAATGTATAATAGTAAATAAGTATGAAGAAGACTAAACACTAATAATAAATAATGTGATAAATAACAATAATTGTACAACACTGGACAAAATTTTAAAAGTATAAAAATAAGGAAATAGTTGATAAAAATTTAACATTTACACTTTTAATCTATAATACTACAATAATTGAATGAAAGAAGTGTGAAATTATATATGAATTACTTTTATATATTTTTTTCTGTAATAAATTATATCTACCAATTTTCGATCTTTATATTTCTAGTACAATGGTATTTACTTAAAACAATTATCTTCAATCATAAATAAAGTCTTTATTTATGCACGACTTCATGATTTCATTGTCATTAATAAAAAAGAAAAATCAGCAAGTATTGCTAACAGATGATAATTGTTTAAATATCTCTCCTGTATATGAAATAACTGGCAGCATTTTTTCAATAATAGTAATGATACTTTCGACAACAATCACCTTTTGAGTTGAATATACAGGGATTGTGTTGTGGTCTTTTAATTATTTCATCTCAATAAATTAATTACACAATGAGTCCGTACAATTAGATATTATAGATTTGTTTAGGCAAATGCCAACGACAAAATATGATATTCACCACATAATGTCGCCGATTCAATATTTAAAAATGCAGTTGTTGAAAAATCAAAAGACAAACTCTACCTTTTCAGCAATTATATTCGGATTATTATCCTGTTTATCATAAGAATTCTGAAAAAGATACCGAAAATCGAATAAAAATTACATTAGATTATCTTTACAATTAGAACAAATTTCAAAATTTGTTGTTATTAATAACATGATTTTTGTGTACAGATTCAAATTGCTCTGCAGTAGTATGATCGTTTCCTCTTAAGCAAAAGCGAACCAAATTAAAGCAAATTGTAAAGTACCTCAAAGAATTGAAACTTATTACTTAAAGATAACGAAATCCTAGAATTTTTAAACACTTACCAGCTTGATGTAATGTATAATCCATCCATATTTTGAGGAAGGTGTAAAAATTATTGACTCCATTAAGATTGTCAAGCAGTGGGTCGGCGGCCTTCAAAAAAACTACTGTAGCCACTGCTTTTCCTGGAAAAATACCAGGAAACACAATTCCGTTATGTTTAAACAATTTAAAATAATTATGCTAGTCATTTAATTAAAAACAATAAACATTCAATTTTAATATAAGTACAAACTACGACATTCTTTTATTTTTTAAAAGATCAGCGGGCTCTGCCCCTTATCCATTACGCTCGCCGACCCCCTGGGGGGCTTCGCCTCCGCTCCAACCCCGACTCGGTTCGCTCGTATTGCATATATTCTTTCAATATCATAATGTGATATATATATATATATATATATATATATATACATATGTGTGTGTGTGTTACTGTGTGTATATAATCATTCTCACACATATATTGCACCGTTGAATGCAAGTGAGTAGCTTCCTAACGCAGTATAGTTGTTATACTTCGTAAAAATTTCGTGTAAATTCGGGAGTCATCTTTAATAATAATTTAATACAAAATTTATACATTTTTTTGGTGAAATTTTATGGAAATTTTTTTTAAATAGGTAAATATTTTAGCGATAATAATACATGTTACAAAAATTTAAAATATCAAAAGAATTTACTGTAAACTTTATCAGTTATGTCAAATAATAAATTTGTTATTGTTGAACAATAATACTACTATAGTTATGAAGATTAAAATATTTAACCTTCTAGTCATTTTCATTATTTGATAATACAATTTCTTTTATATTGTTTATTGTTTACTTAAAATTTAATATTTCTGAATTTGGTTGTAAAAATAATTATTATGCGAAGATAGTTAAAAAGCATGACATTTTGAAAAATTAAAATTTTTTATGGAATTATTTAGAGAATAATACAATTGAAAGTGGTCATATTTTTGTATGAATGTGTATGGGATAGACTCATACACATACATGCAACATGTATAGATATTTAAAATATTGGTTGTATTTACAAATTGCAAATTTTTCGGCAAATTGTTATTTGAATTCTAATTATTTTCTTTACCATTCATTTTATATATGAAACATATGAATATATATATATATATATATATATATATATATATATATATATATATATATATATATATAAATAATTGCCAAGTTTATTAATAAAAATTTTAATTAAAGTTGTCATCATTTAAAAATTGGTATCATAAATAGAATACAAAAAAAATGTATTTATTTTAGGATGCCGAATCAATGGACAGCGTGTGACAGAAGAACGAGAACGTGACGTAACACTACAAGAAGATCCTTGTCTCAAATGTCAATGCGAAGGAGGTCGTTTAATGTGCTCGAAGCGACCTTGTCCTGTTCTACATTGTTCAAAAATTCAACAATACACACGTCCTGGAGAATGTTGCCCACGATGTATGGGTTCACGTGAAAGAATGACAATAGCTTCAAAGTGTATCTTAGGAACATCTTTTCTTACGTCAGGAACACAAATAAATTTTGATAGGTGTACTAACTGCACATGTCTTAACGGAACGTCTTTATGCAAACGACCGACTTGTCCAGTGTTAGAATGTCTACCGGAGCACCAGAAAACAACACCAGGTGAATGCTGTCCTCATTGTCCTCTCGTTGAAGAAGTTAGAACAACATGTTCGTATGCTGGTCAGAATTATAAGGTTTGTTTATATTTCAAAAATTAATACTAATGAAAGTACAGCAAGTAGTTAATACATTCTATTTTCTTTCATTTAGGATGGTGAAACATGGGAACTAGACTCGTGCAAATCATGTAGATGTCACCAGGGAAAAATTAAATGTTTCATGGTTCGATGTGATCAGAATAAATCATGCCCTCCTAATCACAAACTCGTCAATATATCAGGACAATGTTGTCCACAATGTGTTGAAAGTAAGATTTTATTTTGACATTAATATTTCATCGAATAATGGCATTTATATTTATAAATTAAATGATGTTTTAGGTGATGGTGTCTGTACTGTATTTGGTGATCCACATTATAAAACTTTTGATGGAAAATTCTATAGCTTTCAAGGCTCTTGCAAGTATCAACTCACAGCAGATTGTATCGATCATTCATTCTCTATTCGTGTTACAAATGATGCACGTCAGACAAAGTCTTCTGCATGGACAAAAACTATTTCGATTAAAATCAAGGACCTAAAAATTAATTTAGGACAGAAAAAACGTGTAAAAGTAAACGGTGAAAGAGTTGCAATTCCTCATAGTATCAAAGGAAAAGTAGATATCGAAAAAGTAGAAGATACATTATTAGTAAGTACACACATCGGAATTAAGGTACTTTGGGATGGAAACAGTTTTTTGGAAATTTCCGCTCCGATAAAATATAAAAACCGTCTTTGTGGTCTATGCGGAAATTTCAACTCTAACGTAACGGATGACTGGAAATCAAGACACGGACGTTTATACACGGACAACAGTGATATTTCCAAATTCGGAGCGTCGTGGCGTGTCGGTGGAAAAAAGGCGTGTGCTCGTCAACACGAAAACATAAGAAAAGAAGGTTTCTGTCTCCGAAGTAAAAAGAGACACGAATTATTATGTTCGCCTCTAAAATATGGAAATCGTTTCGGAAACTGCGAAGAAAAAGTCAATCGTCTGAAATATTTTAAAGCGTGTATGATGGATATGTGTGAATGTCCGACAGGAAATTGTTTTTGTGAAGCGTTTACCGCTTACGCTCACGAATGCCAACGACTCGGAGTAAAATTGCCGGACTGGAGAGCGTTTACAAATTGCCGTAACAATTCAACTTTTGTTATGCCGCATCTGAGTCCTCGTAGAAAAAGTAAAACAAAAATTAAATTAAACCCATCGATAGAAAGACCAAAGAATCGTAGTATAGATATCAGGTCCAGAGGTCCTCCGCCACCATTAAATTAGGTGCTATCGGTTGCATAAAATGCAGCATTTGACTAGTCAGCGCTTTATGTTCACGGTATGACAATTATAAATATAGTTTTTATTAATTAAAGAAAATTTCCTGTAACATTAAATTATTCTTCTTTAATGTTTATATATGTAGTAAACAGATAACGTGTAAAAATAATTATTTAAGATTCATACTAGAATTTTAGTTTTGTACGTAAACACAATTTGTTGATTGTATTATTTCTTTTTCAGTGTTTATTTATAATCATATAAAATAATCCTCGAAGGCTCCAATGAAGCCACCAAAAACAGTATTTTATTCTTCTGATGTCTTGGCGGTAGATAATATAATTAAGTAGACAAAATATGTGATAGCTAAACTTTTTTTACGTTGATTTTTTTGCTATTACTATTATGCCTGGACTGTGTGCAAGTATGCAACATTTAATCACAAGTTTAAAATGTAAATAGTAAAAGTTGTTCAATAATATTTTATTAATTATATTGAAAGTATTATGTAGTTAGTTGTTTTTATTGAATGTGTAAAAGATGATTTGTACAATTTTATTTAAGTAACAAAAATAAGGAGATTGCATTAAAATCTGTACCAAAGACATGGTGACATAATTAACAAAACATGCAAATCTAATTTACTTTAAAAGTAGTTGTTTTTATTAAGTTTTATAAAAGAGTGACTATAAATTAAACTTTTATTATCTCCTTGTCAATATGTTGAAATATTTCATATTTATGTATTTTTTTTTATATTCAACATTTTTGTCACAAATTTTGTTTATTCTTCTTAAAAAGTTAATGAAACTATCAATAATAAATGTGTAAGTTATCATTTTGTCATGTAGTTGCACTGTTAGTATAGCGAATCACGCTGTTTATAATAATCATAGTGAAACTTTATGTTTGTGAATAGTTGTAGTAAAATATTTAAAAATTAAAATAAATATAATAACTTTTGGTCAGATAAAAATATTGATATTATCTTTGATTGTTTTTGTTACATTACTTTACAAAGAACTGATTTTTTAATAACATTCAGTATTTAAAGATCTAATGCTATTAAATCTGTTTAGAGTTTCACTGTGTAAAAAATATGTATGTAACTAATTTAATATAAAAAACTACTTATGATTTTTTTCAAAACAGTTAATCTGTTTAAATGTATACTCTTATTAATTTATTTTTGTGATGGATATCAACAGATGAATTTAGAATTTCAACTTATATACTAAAAGAATAAATCAGTTCACAATGAAGAAATATCGTAGCTGAATAAATAATGATTACTGCCATTATTTAAACTGAGAAGTAATTTTTCTGAAGTTTTTAGACTGAACATTTTAACGAGCTACATATACAAATTGTAGACCGGTATATTAATTACGTGGTTTTAAAGCAAATATCACATTATTGTACAGTATAATCAACATCATAATTTATAATAGTTTTAATAATATTAATAATTTATCAATTATTTGGAAGTGCTTTTACACTACTGAAGGATCTCTTTAATCAATGCATTTAAAAATCTCCTTACTTTTAATTTACATGTCTTATTGGACTGTCATGAATAATCAATATTAGTTGTTCCTATTTCATATTTTATCACTGTATTTAAGTGACTGTAAGTTTACTGAGAGAATGTTTATATTTTGTTATACTATGTATGTTTTAATTTGTTTTAGGTTGAGATTTAGATGAGAGATAGTTAGAAAATATATTAAGATGTCAAACAATTTATTAAATATACTTTTATATTGAATTGTAAAAGATATTATTTATTGATACTCAGAATGTTTTACTATGTAAAACTGTTCTTATTGGTATATGTAAATACATAAAATACTTTGGACAAAATAATTTTCATTGAAATTATATAAGATTCTTTTCATATCAGATTATTTATATGATAATAGTAATAAATGATTACTGTCTGTTTAGCAATAATGTTGATTTGATAAGATCAGTGTGTACTGTTTTGGAAAATGTATTTTAAAATATAAACTTAAAGTGTTTTCGTTGTATGTAAAAAATTCAAAAATTGATGAAAAATCATATAAAAATATATGAAAAAGTATCAACACAAAACAGTTTTTTGTCCATAAAATATTTAAGCCTAATGTGGATAACAAAAAAAATTACCACTATTGTATTTGTATGTAGTTTCTCTAAGTACATAGATGTTAGTATTTATAAAATATTTTTATTGCCTCTAGTTGAATTTAATTAGTGCACGTAAGTAGTAATGACAGTTCTCCATTTCACTCATGTTTAATATTCCATTTAAATGTAAACAATATTTAAAATTATAAACATATGAATTAAAAATATATGTTTTATATTTTTTTTATTTCATATTACATTTATCTTATGTACTTTATCCCTATCCTGTATGTATTTAATATATATACATTATTACAATTATTTAAATTAAACTTAATATAATAAATTTAAATAATTGCAGACATAAAAAATATTTTTTTTAAAATATCAATAAAACTTTAATAAAAATATGTATTTATTTATATTATTTTCTTGATCTATAATGTTTAGAATTAAGAGTTACATATCGTTTATTAATTAAATTTGTTAAAATTAACAAATGAAAATATTTTTAATATTGCTGCAAATCAAAATAATAATTGGCATACCAATGAAAATTACAATTTTTTATACTATTATGTTATTTTATTATCTACAATATTGATTTTTTTAATTTTTAGTAAATGTAATTAATGTTCTTAATAAAGTACATATGAGCATTCATAGATTTGTTTATAATACAATTACATAAAAATAATATTGGCTGACTAAAATAATGAAAACTATAACAATATTGTAAGAATTTGAATATAGTTTATACAATAATCAATTAATAAGCTTACTATAAACCAAAATTTATACTTATTAACTGGTTAAAAAATAGAATTTATTGTATAATATTTTTATTTGCAATATTAATTAATCAATATTTATCTAATTTACATACATTTTAAATTCATAAATTAATTCTTTTCAAACATTGTATCAAGGATGCTTTTTTGATTTGGTTTGCTAATACACACCTACACACACATGTATATATATATATATATATATATATATATATATATATATATATATATATATATATATATATATATATGCAGCAATATTTATTATAAAAATATTAATTATTTGTTAATGAGGGTTAAAAATGGATAAGAATTATTTTAAATATTGATATTTTAAAACATTAAATAGAGTATTTAGTTATGAGAGGGTATGTTTAAAAATGTTTGCAATTATATATAGATTTTTATTCGTTTCTATCGATATTTTTAATGATTATTAAAAATATTCATGTTTTATTAGCAATTTTAAAAATCTCAAATATTTTTTTGTAATTTTAGTTATATTAATATTTTGGAATAGATTAATATTAAATTTCAATAATTTTTTATATTTCATACAGCAGTGGCACGTTATCCTATGGAAAAGGAGGGGGGAAACCAATCTGAATCCAAATCAAATGTCGGAATTCAACACTGTACATGCCGTCCTCTAATTTAAATTTGCCTGGGCTCCATGATAAGCTAAAACGCGCCACTGTAATACAAGTTAGAATACTGTCAATTTTTGAATGGAAATCGTTGGTATCAATAAATGACGTTGAACGTGGTCAAATCATATTTAGTTAAAAGTTACACAACAGACACAGTTGTATAGTTCACGCGTAGAAGTAAGTGTTTATTTTCTGATGAGATTATTGTGTGTTTTGAGTTTTTAAACTTTCAAATAATGTTTGTTATACACACGTGTGTATGGCTAGTGTAAATAAACTTATTCGGGGGTTGACAACCTGTTTTTATTTGGTAAGTGAAATTTTTTAATATTTTAAATTAAATTTTTAATATATAAGAAGTAATGTAAGTAAGTAAGTAAGCTAGAAGTAATGTACATGTAAGATTCGAATATGAAAATTATATATAGTAAATACACATTTTTTTCATTTATTATATATAATTTATAATAATAATAATATACAATATTTTGTGTACAAAATGTATCTTTCAAATTTTATTCGTAACATTGCTTCTAAAAATTATGTAATTTTCTATAGTATGCATCGAGCATAACGTTACGTTTGTAATATGAATAGTTATTTTAACACTACTTTTCACTTTCTTAGTTATGTGATATACTTTTTCAAATATTATTCTAAAATTATTGATATATATATCTTATTAGACCAAATATAAGATAAGGTATTTTTTCTACAGATTTTCATTAAAACACAAGGTCGTTTTATATTCGAATCTTCAGAAGTTTATGCTGGCACGCCATTGTAGGCGTTTTAAACAACAGACTATCGAATTTTAAATATGTATTTGTATAATTTTTGTTAATATTACTTTCTATTGAAAAGTAAATCAACATTTTTTTTATCATTTGGGAAAAACTGCGTATCATCTTATAATCGGGCTCGTAAAAAATGCGTTTTTTCTTGATTTCTTTAGAAAAAAATTGTGACTCATCTTATATTCTATATATATATACTCACACAACGCACATTTATGTTTTTAAATCTTGTATCTGTAAAAATATTCATAAGCCAAGTTATATAATATTTGACTACAGTTTGATCAGTTTTTCTTATCTTTATTTTATAATTTGATTCTACAGATTTGTTAGAAACTATTTTTAAATAACGCAGCATGTTGTACGTTTTCATTTTTTACGAATAGGTAACAGATATCTTTTTTGTTAGGTAGTTTGTTTCTCAGTTATATAATATTTGAGAACGATGTTTAATAATAAATGACAAAATGAGTATAACATTTCAAGTACACATATATATCAGACATTACAAAAATGCATAATCAAAATTAAAATAACAATGAATCAACTTTTAACATCAAAAATTAATTTATTCGCTAAACGTAACGTCGCTGTAAACGTAAATTTTAAACTATTTTTTTAACGAAAATTTTCTTTAAAATGTGAATAAAAATATGGTTTAATTCATTTTTGATGTAAAGTTGAAAAGTTTATTTATTTAGAACATGTTATATTTCTAAAAATTATGTTTTTATTCACTTTTCTAATTGATAAAAGTTTCTACTCTCATGATCGCAATAAATTTTAAGTCAAAGTATATATGTTAATATATTTCGATCTGAAATTTATTTTGGAATTTGATATATAATTAATTTTGTAAAATGACTAGGATCTCCTTTTCATTATAATTTAAATGAATTTATTATATGATTAAATAGAATATTAATGTGATTTATTTTAATCTCATATGTACACACACACACACGTACATATATATATATATATATATATTAATTTTTGTTTGATTGATTATTCTCTTATATATATATATATATATATATATATATATATATATATGTATATATATATTTTTTTTATGCAATTATAATATCATAGCCAATGAGGTTTAATCAACGTATGGTTATTGCTAATTGAAAACTTTTCTAAAAATAAATACTTTGTTTTAATAAACAGCGATAAATTTCTAGTGAACATTATAGAATACAAAATAGAACTATGAGATCGGCAGATTGAAATATTTTTAATAATGCACACTGGTTCGTTTCATTTATATATTCTCATTATTCTTGTAAGCTTAATTTATCTAAAATGAAAGAAGTCTCTCTCTCTCTCTCTCTCTCTCTATATATATATATATATATATATATATATATAATTATTATATCATTTAAGTTCAGCAATTTTAATGTGACTTTCTAGTCTAAATTTATATATATATATATATATATATATATATATCGATCATCGGCTACATAATGATATTATTTAAAATTATGATTTTTGAGTTAATCCTAGAGTAATATTGAAACATTAACTATATAATTAAATAAGAAAGTATGATAACAATGATTTCATAAACGAATTTTTACTTTTCGCAATCATAATTATAATATTTTATCAATGTTCAATAATTAGTTATTGGCATCAGTCTTAGAGTATTAAAGCGCAAAAAAATGTTATGTTTCTTATATTAGTGATATTAAAACTATAAAAGTACAATCTATTCAAAGTTTTTGTATTTATAACCTGACATGTCGTTTTAATTTTCAGACAGATTTTAAATTTAAATCTACATTAAATCGAAACTTGATTTTGTTAGTTGTATCATTATTGACGTCGAATAGTTGTGCTATTATTGAAACTGGAAAATATAAATTTCTGTAATTCGTACATTTCACCCAATATATTTAAAATTTGTAATTCAGCAATTTTTTTAATATTTTTGTTAATAAAAAATAAATACGAGTTTAGTTACATTCTCAGCATGTTTTTTCGCATTTAAGGTTGTAACTACGAACTAATTGTAAATATGTACTTTTTTATTCACCAAAGAATACTTATCCGAATTAGTATTATGTAGTCACGAGAGAGATAAACAATTTATAAATAAATAGCATGGAACTAAGAACAAAAAATGTGTTTTTTTTTTTTATTATAAATTTCTTCTCAGTTATTTGAATGATTATTAGATAGACAAGTTGTGTTATATAACATAAAAACAGATAGACAAACTATATTTTTAATTTATATAATCGTAATGTATACAAACACTAAATGAGATATTGAATAACTTAATGTTTGGTTTTTGAATAAAACGAAAATTCTGATGTAAAAAATGTATTAAATGCGTTTGGAAAGTTCAAATGTAGTTAGTTCAAATTCGTTGTAATTATATAAGATTTGACATAAATAAAATAATAATCAACGTATTTAAAACGTTGTAACTTAAAGTTTTGAAGTTAAATAATAATCGTATCTGTGTTAAACGTATGTATTTCGTTGTAAATATTTTGAGAATTAAATATATTTTATTATTACTAGATTTTTGGAAACAAAAAATTATATTAAAAATATATTACACAATACAGTTGCCACAGTTTATAAAATCACTTTCAGAAGTGAATTTATAAACTGAATTATTTACTTGTCTCATATCAGATTTTTTTTCTATTTAAAAATGTTTAATAAATGATCATTGATCACTTATGTTGCTTATCTCCATCTTCCTAAGAGTATAGAAAAATTAGTAAAGAAAAAAAACGATGGTTCGAAAAAATGTAGCTTGTGCGGTGGGAAAAAAATGAATTGTCAAATATATATTCCAATTAAAACTTTTCAATATTTTAAATTTTTCGTTTCTGCAAAAATACACAGTTGTAAAAATAAAACTTAACAACAAAAATTGTTAAGTAAGTAAGAAATTAATTAAACTACGCGTCTCAATTAAATTTGTTCTTGTCTACTCAAACACTTTACAAAAAAGGTACTAGTACGTTGTATAATAAAACCGCACAAGGTAACTAAACATGCAACAGTCCAATTAACATGCTCTGTGTATTATTCTGGTCTCCAAGCGCAGCTTCTCTAATTAGACAGTTGCCTTGTAATATACATGCGAGAAACCTTTGTCATTGGTTATATTTCATATAACATATATATATATATATATATATATATATATATATATATATATATAATATTTTAATTATTACAAAATAGGTAAATATTCCTAGAAATAGAACACAATTTACTTATAGTTTCAAGTACTTATTTACTACGTATTTACGCATATGTATATATATATATATATAGAGAGAGAGAGAGAGAGACATTTTTCAATATCTGCAAATATGAAAAAGAATTAATATAATATATAATAATATCTTTGATTTACCAGCAATTACGCAAAAAATACAGTCTGAAAATAGAGTAAGGATAAAAATTCATTCGCTATATCTGCGACAAGAGTTATTAGGCTGGTAAGAAAATAATTGAGGTTTTTGATTTTTAATTTTAACATTCATTTTTTTAGTGAAAGTGTAATTTCATCATGTTCATGTTATTATCATTTTAAAGTGCATTTTTCTGTCTGTATTTTGGCGACATCGACTTTGATTTTATTATTAATTTTGCTTCAAATTGGTCTATTGAATTAAAACTTGAAAAGAAGCAAATAAGAGCATTTTTGTATGAGTTTATTTCTGCCAGTCAAAATGCTTTTGGTATGGGTACTGTTAAGGAATGTATGGTGCAATGGTGGTTCCAAAAATTTTGTGCTTACCACTTAAATTTATATATATATATATATATATATATATAAATGTGAAGGTCATAAACCGCAATTATTATTCTACCAACCTAATAGTTATAGAAGTTAGTGTTAGTGCGAAAGGATGTTCGAACCGAAATTTATAAGAATTTGTTCAATGTAGCCGTGAACTTGTTATATCCGTATTTGTTATAACGAAGCTCAATTATATGTATATATATATATATGTGTGTGTGTGAACATGTGTGTGTATGCATGTATGAAGAAAATAACAAATAATGGAGATTAAAAAGATTTTTAACGTCTGTTAACTGTTTATGCGTCAGTTAATTTTGTGAAACTCATTAAATTAATTTTAATAAAAATAAACAGCTATTATTATTTGGGGAATTTTTGTCTGATTAAGCGTATTTGGCAAGTAATTAGAAAAAGTTAGTAAATGATTAATTAATCATGAGTAGCATCTTCTATTTTAATGGGAATTATGAAAAACACTATAATCAGTTTTTCAATAAAATTTAACATTAACAACAAAACTATTTTTAAATTGATACTTAAAATAAATTATTTCTTGGGCGTATTGGGATAATAAGTACTTTTTATACAAAAATTGAGTTTCAACAATTTTTTTCGGCAAGTAATTCTAATTTTCCAAAATAATGAAGTGTTAATTATAAGACATTTTTTTGTACCTTAACGCTTTGAGGGTGCAGGATTATAGTATTTGCATTAGAGTACAAATAAGCTGCAATCAAAAATAATCAAATTGAACATTTTTGTTTGGAGAATTTTGTTTGGTTTGTAGGATAATAGAAAATTCATTTGTGAAAGTAAAGTATTTATTATTAACATTTTTTAAATCTTGTTTAGCAACTGGAAGTTCACATTTATTTACTTCTTTTTTTTAATATGAGACAAGGAAAAAAATTATTTTTATTTCCTAATAATTAATGTGAAATTAAAAAAAAATATCAGTCTTGACAAATTTAGTAATTTTATATATTGATATATTACAAACGTAGGATGTGACCTTCTGCGTACAATCTTTGTCTTATACTAATACGATTTCTACTCTACTGCATTAATCCTGACCTCAGGTAATAGTTTGTGTATAGGTGGTATCTATAAACATACCTTTAAACTTCTGCATGTTGAGTTTTCACAAAAAGGATTATATATTTGTGTAGTAAGGAACAGCGAACCATTATGTAATAATTTTAAGGGAAGAATTTTCATAATTAGAGTACCTTAGGATCGTTTGATATTATTAATTCACATTGTATACACTAACAGAACTGAGGCAGTTTGAATATATATATATATATATATATATATATATATATATATATATATAGTGTTATATTTTGTTATTTTCTACAATGAAAATATAAATTAATTGAATACATACTGAAAATGATAAAAAATAAACATGATTTTGGAATCAAATTTAAAGTGTTTCAGTTTTTGTCTTTTTTTATTCATTAAAACTATGTAGATGTTCTTATTCTTATAGACTTTATTTTAAAAAGTATAAATACAATCTTGCACGGTTACATGTACAAAAGAACTCTATCTGAAATACAAGTGAAAGTATGTAAAAGCTTTTAAAAATGATATTACAAAAATGTATTGTAGGATCGAAGGTATTGTGTGTGTGTGTATATATATATATAATACAAGATATTCAAATGTAAGTAATAATATATTATTTTACTAAAAGTTAAAAAAATGTATTTAATATTTCTTTATATATATATATATATGAGAGAGAGAAAGAAATATTAAATATTTTTTTTTAAACTTTTAATACATTTATATATGATTACTTACATTTGAATGGAGTATTTTGTATTTTTGAAAAAAATATATACAAAATCAATGAAAAAATACTGTCATAAAAATATTTATAAGTAGTACGTACCTTGATTTCATCCAGTTTTTTGAAATTATTTTCTTCCGTGTGACAATTCCTAATTTATATTATTTATGGAAGAATCTTAAATACGAAAATATTGTAGTTTAGTATATTATTGAAAAAACTTGTGGCTATAAAATATGAATGAGAATTATATAAGCTATTTTTATTTCACAAATTTGGACTTTTTTATAAAGAAATTATTGGTTCACTAATTTTTATATAACTTTAATACTAAAGATTGATAAAAAATTGTGAATAAAAAGGGTACGTAGATTTTTTAAAAAGTTTACAGACAATAAGTTTGAACAATATCTTCAGGATTTCATTTTTATGCAATTTTTATTATTATTAATTATTTAGTTAAATACTTGACTGTTTTAAGAACGATCTGTTTTTTCCCAATTAAAATTAATTAAAAATGACCTGATATATAAAGAAATGTGTATTATATATTATTTATTCATTTATTCATTTTAATTTAATTCATAGTCCTGGATTTTCTTTTGTATACAAGTCTGGATAAAACTTTTGAAAATATAAATGTTTTTTATAACCGAATAGTTTTTGTTAATAATTAATTAATTTTGTAAACAAAAAAAAGAATTAAAAAAATTATAAAACATTTTCCTCTGAATAAACATTCCAATAATTTAATAGCTTGGAATGAAATTGATTAAAAAGATAGAATATTGATGATTGTAAAAGTCCTGTTTTTAGCAATACAATTGTGGTAACACTTGACAAATGTACATATCGTTCGGAAAATTATATTGACAGCTGTCATTTAAGTGTGAAATTGGTTTGTTCGTTTTGAATGCGGTCTTATTGAATTAGTAATTATTAAAAACCAGTGTGTCAGCAATTCGTATATTCGTAACATTATATTATTTGAGTTTTGGAAATAATCAAATGTTTTAAAAATCATACGAACAATTTATGAGATGAATGGAGAGATGTAAGAATAACAGATCGAAACGTTAAACGATTATGTGAAAAATTCAAATTTTGATTTGTTTAACCCTTTGACTGTGCCACTGTGTGACGTAATATTCGCATGACAGCAAGGAGACCCTCCTCTGTTGCACGCCATTATACTCATTGTCATAAATGCGAATGTCTCTCGTAAGCGCGTACGGTGCTCAATTATGAATGAAATTTATAGATAATAAAACATAAGGTAATAAAGTTTGCATTATATATACAGTGTATGTATACATATATATATATATATATATATATACACAAGTCTTTCGTATATATTAATAGACTTGCGAGAGCGCATATATACGCTTTTCACAGTCAAGGGGTTAATCAAGACGATCTGGTTGATTTTGTTAAGTTGATGATAGTTTTATTTAAAATTTATTGGATCTGAGTACAAAAATGTTAATTGATATTACCGGTATATTAAAAATTGATAATTAAACCATTTATTTTGACATAATCACGCGAGATTGGAAAAGTTGCGGGGTTCAAGGTTTTGGCAGTAAATTTATTGGTTTTTGGATCAAATGGTTACTGATGATTAAAAATGGGCCTAATATTTAAATTCGACATGACAAGAAAGTAAAAAATTACATAATGATACGGCTGGAGCGACACCAAATGTTGGTCACTGATTTGTTTCCTTAAAACATATTGCTGTCATTGTGGTGAAATTGGAAAAAAATAATTATTTGTTAGGTGTTACTTGTCAACTAAACAATAGCATTAGATAATTGTAGTTTGTAATTGGATCGAGTGGAGAAAATAATACAACAAACACGTTCAGTTTTGGTTAGTTCAAAAGGCTTTGTTTTTATCATGGCAAAACCAAACTGTACACTTCTACATAGACACAACGAAAACAAAGAGAATAGAACTGCCAGCTCTTCTTATTCATTTTTCTTATTTTAAAGGTATAACCGTACTAGATTATCTGTTATGGGCATTACAAAACAGTATCAATAAAACATGTTTATTTTATTAAAACATGTTTATTTTATTAAAACATGTTTATTTTATTAAAACATGTTTATTAAACTTATTCTTCTTCGGTCTTCAGTAATTAATTTACAAGTTTTTACGATAACTGCTTCACAGTGAACCTAAAACACAAGAAAAAGATTCTAGATAACAATGTTATTACTTAATTTTTTAATGGTTATTTTTGAATGCTCTTGAAATTTAAATTATCTAATTGAAAATTTTTCAAATCAATTAGTTATTTTTATCTGAAAAAAATGGTCAGTTTTTTTGCAATTCTGTCATTATGTTTATATTTTTTAATTTAAATATTATTGGTAATCCCAGCAGTTTCAAAAATGCTTCTGCTCCGAATATGATTGCATTTCTATAGAAATCGGCATTAGTGTTATATTTGAACGTTGTTCATTTATTTTTTTTCTAGAAATTTTAGAATTTGATTAATTTTCATAAAGTAAATTTCACCATATTGTTAATTATATTGTTTTTGATTAATGTGATACAGATTTATAATTGGTCACATTCATTAGTTTGCATTTATATCTGCATAACGTTTTGTTGAAATATTAATGTCATATAAATTTGAATGAATTGAAATAAATATAAACGTGTTAATTTTGAATAATTATTATTCTTTTAATAACCCAATTTAATTATAAATCGTGGTCATTATTAAATGTTATATACTAACTGGAGTACCACTAATATTTTTGAATGTGGTTACATCAACGACTAAATATGCTTAATTAATAATATCGAACGTTAAATAATACAATAAGGCTATTCACGAGGTAGTCTCTCTCTCTCTCTTCTATATATATATATATAATTTTTGCACTTTTCTCAGACAAATTACAATAATATATGGAATTTGATTTAATGTATAATTTTACATTTTGATTCTTATCTGTAGTTGTTGCTTGTACAAAGTATTTTAGGTGGATATCATAGCAATGAACTTAATGTAATTTGTATGTTTTATCTGTCTACATGAATTATAAACATACAGTGATAAAAAAATTAGCGACATAGTGTGTTATTGACGAAATCATCGATAAATTCCTTTATATTATCTTCATCTATTTATATAATTATAATTTATTTTTTTTTGTTTATAATAGTATTAAATATTTTGATTATATTAGGTTTGTGTAAAAATAATTGCGGTTTTTACGTATCTAGTAGTAAAGACGCATATATCAATTAAAATAAAGACCGTTTGCCTGCACACATTTCTCACATTGGAAACACACATTTGTTTATTTCCAAAAGATAGAATTCTGGAGTTATGGAAATAACGAATTCATCAAAGTGCTTTGAGCTGATGCTTGATCTTTGAAAAGCTTCTCTTGTAGAATTGATTCTCTTTGATTGACTAATGCTGGCCGAAAAAGATGCAACTTCTCATGAATTTTGACAATATTTTTCTGCTGTTATTGTTTCACCAGGATTTAAGAAGTTGTAGTGAATGATGCCACTTCCCAACCACCCAAGAGTGATCATAATATTTTTTTCATGAAGCTTCGGTTTCGGAAACTGTTTTGATGCTTGTCTTCGGTCTAGCCACTGTGATGAACTTTTCAAATTGTTGTAGAGAATCCACGTTTCATCACATGTGACAATGTGCTCAAGAAAGAGATCTTTGTTACACAAAAGAAGCGCAGAGCAGACTTAGTATCGCCGAATTGCTTGATATTCATTTAGTTCATACGTCACCCATTTATCCAGGTTTTTTGTTTTTCCAATTAGGCTCAAATGTCAAACAACTGTTAAATAATCAACATTGAGTTCTGTTACCTTTTGAGTTGTTTTACATGGGTTCGCTTCAATAATTGTTCTTAAATCGTTATTGTCTATAGATGGACATCCGTAACCCTCCTCGTCATTAAGGATTTCGTTTCTATTACGGAATTTTTTGAATCACTGTTGAGTTGTACGTTCAGTAATTGACTCTCCACCAAAAACAAATTTGATATTTCGAACAGTTTGTTGCTTTATGTCCCAATTTAAACTCATACACCATAATTATGCGAATTTGCTTCTTTTCTATGACTGATTTAAAAAGTTATATCCAACAATTCTAAAGAATGAAAACAATAGATACAAGAAGTTGCAATCAGTAGTGTTAATATCATTGTTTAAAATGATGTATCACACATGACTATAGCAAAAGATAACAGGAACTAGAAATATCGGCGTCAATTTTAAAATAATAAAAACCGCAATTATTTTGCACCAACCTAAAGCATTGTAATGACAATAATGAACACCAATGTCCGAAACTTTAGATTCCAAATAAAAAAAATGTGTTTAAAGTCTGTGATAAATGATTATTTATAATTTATTTCGCCATATTGACTTTTAAAAAAAGTTTGGTGTGTTCAAGCAGCAACCAATCAAAGGGAATCGGAAAATGGAAGTATAAAAATTGCAGGTAATAAAGTAATATACACCATCCTCATAAATATCTGTAATATTATTTATTTTTCGACTTTATTATATATAAAATTAATCGAATTAAAAAGTTCATCTACTCGAGTAGTAAACTAAGTCTCATAATATGTAAGAATATATTTTGTAATTCAAGTAGCATTAAGTACTTTAACAAATAACTAATATTTAATAAAATATAGTATTTCCGACTGACGAAGGTAGGGTTTTCACTCTTCCAAAGAAATATTTAAAGCTGGAAAGTAAGAAAGAACATTTATTTGAAAGTGTTCACATATTTATTTAATAGCTTCACAATTACAAGACTGTCGAAAGTACATTTTAAAAATTAATTTTCAAAGGAAACCTTAAATTTTTAAATTTGCACAAAACTAGCTTACTGTCACAAATACTAATGCGACCATATTTGAAAAAAATCGTACATTGAAAACTGATTAAATATTTACAAGAAAAAGAATCGTTTACGATTTCATTACTTATTATACCCGGTCTTTTCACACATTGTGCTCTTTGTTAACAGTGTATCAATATCACAAATGTAGACATTACAATTTTCTTAGATTTTTTTGTAAAAAACAGTGTATATAACAATAATTTCTTAACATCGTAATCATATTTATATATATTTTTTCCACTTTCACAAATGCCGGTAAAGCATAAGTTAATGTTGAATATAAATCTTCGTAATTGATCTTATTTAAGCAATACAAAACTGCAAATATGAGTTTTTTCTACGTTTCTGGTGTTTTGTTTTGATATAATACTACGAAATCAAAAAGATTTTACAAATGCATCAATTTATTTGTAAAACTATTTTACAAAAAGCATTAATTTATTAATATGTTGAGCTGAATGTTATTTTTTTTTCAATCGGCATAGGAATTAAAAAAATCTTTTTCTACATTAAGAAACATTGAATTCAAAAACATTTTTTTCAAATTTCTATTTAATATAATTTCATTTAGGATAACAAAATACAAACAAGAACTAAAGCACATCGATACGATAACATTAAAATCAATGATATATAAATAGATAACAATATTTTTTATACAATGTAATAATAATAATAATAAATCAATATATAATTACCTAATTTATATTAAAATTATCCTATTAAATTGATTTACATTCATAAGTATATTGGTAACTTGTGCATATTGATTTTATTTCAAATAAAATAATTACGCTATTAATTATTTTATTTTTAAATACTGAATACAATTAATTTTATACATATAGCTTTATATATTTATTTATTTATTTATAAACAAATAGAACTATGACTGGTCCTGTTTTTTATTTCAGGATTGATACCCGTGTTTATAGGGTCTCATCTTGATTATTTGTATACAATTATCTAAAGATATTTTACTCAAATTAAGTTGAATTTACTTACTTGTTTGAAAATAAAATGATAACTGATTATCCAGTGTCCAACAAATGACATTTTATATTTTTGTTTAAAATATAAAATTTGATATTTATTTATTTATTCATTCGTTGCTGCGTGTGATTTTGTTACTACCAAGAATATATTTGATACATAAAATTAGTCATTTTAAATTTATTTATATTACATAATAAATAAAAATTAAACTATTTCACATGTTTCTTCTATTTTAGAATAATTTTATGTTTACAGTGAAAACTGTTTTTTTTTTAAAGTAAAACTATTATAATTTTCTTTAATAATTCAAGTGTATTTATTTTAAATTTGAACATTTATTTGTAGGATACAGAGTGAAAGTAATATAATAAAAATAGATAATATGAAAGATATTTTTTTAATTATTTATTTTTCTGTAAATTATCACGTTATACATTTCTGTAATTTAATATGTGGATGGCTCAGAGGTCAATAACAGTTTAGTTATTAAATTTACTATTGAAAGGTTATAGTAAATATAATAAATACACATTTTATTTTATATTTGTTGTCGCGTATACAAGAATATGTTAACTACTAAGTGTAATTTTAACTTCGGAGAAATTATTTAAATTTCAAGGTTTGAACAGGAAAAATAGAATTTGATTTAAATTGTTTTATGTTTACTGACTTCTGAGCCACTGTATATGTATATATATGTATGTATATATATATATATATATATATATACATATATTTACATAGAGGAGTTGAAATGTTAATATTATATGAACGAAAATAAATAAAAAAATAGCAATTGATTAGTAATACTTGTAGATCTTATTGTAAGTAAATTGCCTTTCTGATCTTTTTCAAAAAATATTTATTGTGGTTAAATAAATTTCAAAGCAAATAAAGTGAATATAAATTAATTAAATATAATTACTCTGAAGAATGGCACGTTTACTTTCAATAAATATATAACAATTACAAGAGTAATATTAATATAACAAATTACATAGTTTTAAATTAAATTCTACATATGAATTCTTTTTCAGAAACGATATTAAGATATATTTAAATAATTTATTTTAATATGATTTTTGTATATTTTATGTTTTTTTTTTAATTTATTGGGGTTTTGTACAATGGTAAACCCCATTTCGTTAAACTTAATTATTTATTGTGCTATGTAAACTAAACATTATATATATATATATATATATATATATATATGTGTGTATATATATATATATATATATATATATATATATATATATGTATAAGGTAGTTTCTGCAGAATTAATTTAATTGGCATTATTTAAAACTTGTTTATTAACTATCCTTTTAAAATATGTATATATATAAAATGAACATGAGGTATTACAATATATCGTGATTTATATAATAATGTGTTACGACACTGGAATAAATATTCAACTGCTATTTTGATTTATATTATTTACCTTAACAATAAATATAATAATGTATTCATCCAAAAATAATGTTAGTCGTAATTTTGCTGCTATAACTTATTACTTTTTGTGAAACTATATATTTATTTGATCTAATTAACTAACATTGATAATCTGTGAAAAAAATACATTATTTTTCGCTAAACATTCGTGAAACTGATATATTTTTCACTTTTCACGAACGAATTAAAACTCTTATAATATAATATGTACAATATATCTTGTAATCTAATATGTATATACTTGTATAATCTGTAAACTATCTTATCTTAAACGTTAGGAACAGAATATTTTTTTACACTAAACACTAACACGATTAATTATGATTCCGGACTGAATGTTCTTTTTTTAAATATTAAAACACTTTAAGAAAATACATTTAACATTATGATATGTGAATTTTTGGTCATTCAAATCAGCCAGAATCAAAGCAGATTTTTATACATCCTTTTCATAGTTATTAAATATATTTAAAGATTGAAACTTTTTCAATAATGTTTTAAAGAATATATTGTTTTGCGATTAAACATATTTCAGAATTAATTTCAATCTCAAATAATACTAAACTGAAATTAATAAACTCCCAGTATAATTTGATCTTGTTAAGTTAATAGGACTTGTATAATGAAAAATGTGAACGTGAACACTTTGTCAATTATAATTAAATTACTGCCAATTATAAACAAATTCAAATTGCATTTCACTATATAATTCACGTAGTTTTATAATTAAGTTATTACATTTAATAAAGTAAAATCAATTTTCATGTAGTTTTCAATTTTAACCGATTTTAAGATTTAAATATACAATCATTGTTTTTAATTAAAATGTTTCAAAAAACATAAAAAAAAATTAAATAACGACTTAATATTTAAACTATTTTAAAGAAAGATTTTTATAAAAAATCTAATTCGCAAAGGAAATTTAAAATTAATTTTTAAAATATATTTATAATTTTTAAAAAAGTGCCTATTTCTGTAGAAAGTATACTTAATTTATTCCGAAAATTAAATTTGATGAATAAATTGGGTGTTGGTGATGTTATTTTTAACAGTATTTGTTTAGAATATATAAATAAATTTATCTAAATTTATATTTATATTAACAATATTATATATATATATATATATATATATATATATATATAAATATATACATATAATTTCATTGAATATTTTTTGTTTAATATGATTAAAGATCGGTTGTCTTTTGATCGGTTTCATGAAGGTGTACTTTTGATTGATTTAACCCGCAGCACTCGAAAGTTTAGTTAACGAAAAGTGACATAGATTGAATTATATTTGATCTATTACCTCATTAGTTATCCGATTGACATTTTAATCATTAAATTGCGATTATATATATATATATATATATATATATATATATATATATATATATATGTATATGTATATTCAGTGAAATGCAATTTATTTCTTAGTTCATACATATCTAAAAAAAGATTTAAGTTATTAATCGACCAATATGCAAAAAATATATTTCTTTATAAAAATGAACGAAAAATTCAAACTTTTAATATAATAATACTGTTTGGAACTTTCGTTTATTTTTTTCTGCACTAGAAATTGTAATTCAGAAGATAAAAATTATATAAAAAAAAGTTTATATATTAATAACTATGAAAAATATACACAACATTTTACACATATTTTACTTATAACAGTGATATATGCACAAACTTTTCTACATACAAGCATATTGTTTTCCTTTGCAAAAGTATAAAATATTTAAATTTTCCTAAAAACGAAATTGGTTAGTAATTAATTATTCTGTAATATGTATGTACTTAAAAAACATCAAAACTGTTGTAAACGTAATAGATCTCTAAAATGAAGCTATATATATATATATATATAATATATATATATATATATATATATATATATATATATATATATATATATATACATGTTTATGTATGTATGATAAAGATTTTTTTATCGTATTTCTAATATTTATTACTTTGATATGTATATTTGAATACAGACTTAATATTTTCCTAAGAAGATATGTTTGACATCACATATTTTTTTTACATATATAAGTGTCTACTTTTTGATATCCGACAACTTATATATTGATATGTATTTCCTGATTGAAATGAAGTGAGAAATAGTTACATTTATGAACACAAAACGAATTAAAAAAAACAGCATTTACATCAAAAATTGTATACTGATTTAACACTAAAACAAAGCAAGTGTATAAGATAACATTTGTGTTTGAATAATTACATTTTTTTTAATCATATTATTAACAAAGTCAACAAAATATTATATAGTTTATTTTATAATACAGTGTTAGTTAATTCTTAACATGGTTGTACCTATAATTAAATTAAATATATTTGGTGTAGGTACAATATAACGCTGAAATTTTCACTATCATTAAACTGTATATAAATTTAAAATTTTCCTTAATGATATATATTTTTTTATATTTAAAACGGTATATTGCTTTTTTGACTTATTCCATATTTACAAAATAAATGTCACAAAATTACATATTCATTCTTATATACATTTTTTTATTTGAAAACACGTATCTTCGTCTGCTGGCATGTATTTTTATGTTTCATTTAATAATAATAGTTTCTTTTTGATATGCATTAGTTGCGGATTAATAGCACTTTTTAAATCGTATTTAATTTTTTGGCAATTTGTTAATACTCTCAAAATATGAGATTGATATGTATATGTTGATTAGTCAGTTAGAAGAAATTTTATCTCATTTCATTTAAATAGAACAAGTTGTAGTTTCAACGAACTCATTTTTATTTCAAAATAAGATTCATTCTTGTTTTTTATTTCAGGAATATTGTGTTACTACAACTGTAATTTTTATATATGAAATTAAATAATAAATTATTCACACAATATAAAGGTTATATTAAAATATTTAAAATAATATTCCAATAAATGCTTTATACTTTCATAATCTATAGAATTCCGAATGAATTCATCACAGTGTTAATTTTTCATTCTGAATTTTTTTTATACTCTGTTTATATTTTTAAATTTTTGTGCGTTTTTTGCCACAGAGGAAACAAAGTTTAAATATTATGTATTCTGCGTAATGTTTTATACATTATTTGCAAGAGTTAAGATTTTAAACATATATATATATATATATATATATATATATATATATAATATATATATAATTTATTGTGGTTTACATAACTCTTATAATATTATGTTTTATTATTAACCGTAAACTACTAGATGTGTTTTATTAATATCAACTAACTCCGATCTTGAGATTTTGACATATTTTTGCATTATTTTCATTTAAAAAAATTTGTTCCATAAAAATAGGTAGGTTATGGTATTATAAAAACGAAAATAAAAAAAATTAATAGTAATAGCATGAGCATTTATTGTAAATTTAATAACATTGTCATATCATTGAAAAATAATGAAAATGCATTTTCAGAAGAACCGTTAAGTCCAATAAGAAATAATACTTTCTTAATGTCTACTTATACAACATTATAGGCTTGAGTTCCTTTCACATTGAATGGAACAGATTTCTGTTCTGTACTGTCTTTTACATATATATATATATATATATATATATATATATATATATATATATATATATATATATATAAGATTCAGTTTGTCTCTTCATTATTTTCAATGAGGTTTACAATCTGTTTCGAAAGTATTTTTTTTATGTGTATATATATATATATATATATATATATATATATATATATATATATATATTGATGTAAGAGAAATCATTTTCATAAATATTTTGTAAAATGTTTTATACTCAGCCATATTACTAATTTTCCCTCGAATATTAGAAATATATATTTGTGATATACAAATATCGGCAATTTGATATATTTTTTATTTTTATATAAAGCGATACTAGGTTTTGATCTTTACAATCGTATAAAATGAAAATTTCATCCTTTAATGAAATAATACAAAATACTATGTGGCTCAGTCACTTTGTTAGTTCTTGTAAAAGAAGTGTTAAAAAGAACTTTGCCTGCAAAAAATATATATTTTGTTTGGTGTAAACAAAATTATTAAGAATAGAATTCATAATTCTATTCTTATAAATGTATTTGTGGACATTTTAACTATTTAAGTAGAAATGTAAATCAGAGGTGAACTTGTAGGATTAAGGTTAATTATTTGTGCATAAATATATTTGCATAATATTGACAAACTCCGAAAAACAATTAGAGTATGTTAAAATTCAATTTTTCTTTCCTTTATAATTATTATTTTTTTATAGTTGTCTTTTGCACCTCTTGTTTATATTAATTCATAATTTTCAGTATAATAGAGATTATTGAAAAGTCGATGATATTTAAAACAAAAAATAAAAACAACTTATTATCTTGTTATTTTATAGTTTAAAAATATATTTAAAACGAAATTTATTTTTGATATAATGAAAAATAATATATAATTATTTGAACAGATTTTATGATTATAAAGTACATAAAAATTTTTATTTAATCGTTTATATATTATATATTTATATATATATATATATATATATATATATATATATATATATATATTTCAGGGTTTTATTTCCACTTGATTTAAAAATTTATTTTTTCTATTTTGTCAATTTTGACATTGTACTATTTAAGTTCAGTTACATCTTTGTCAATAGGTACATAAATTGTTATATATTTCAATACAGTAGCCATAATATTAAAAGAATTCATGTATCAGGATATGTTTTTCATTCGTTATTAATTTATACTTTAATCAAATAACAATGTATATATATAATCAAAAAACACATTAAGTTATTTATGACTAATTCTTTTAAACAAAATATATTTTACTTGCTTTAAGTTAACAGCGGCAGAATATATATTTTTCAAAGAAATAATTTATTTGATTACATTTTTTCGTATTTGTATTTTTGTTCATATTTGAAAACAACTGTATTTTCGCATAAACTTTTTAAAATTGATGACACAAACTTCACCGATGTATAATAAAAAAAATATTATTAAAAATAAAATTTTATATAACTTTACAAACGATAATGTTAAAAAATCGATATTTATGCATGTTTTCAATATAGTGTTTTTATTTATTAAATTACAATACTGTTGTTTTAAATATCAAAATGAATGCACAAATAATGATATTTTTATACATAATAACTAACGAAAAAACTTGTATGAAATTCGATTTTTTTTATAAACTGGACAGTATTATTAATAATTAACGCTACAATCAAATTAAGAATAATAAAAAATTGTTAAATATTTTGTTTAGTATATAAATTTGGTTTGGATTTTTGTGAAAGACAATCTTTTCCTACATTTATTATTCCTTTTTAATACTGGGCTGCAAATTTAAATTTAATCCGTATTATTTGTTTTATCTGAAAACTTATTTCCATATATATATATATATATATATATATATACACACATATACATATATATGTAGTAAAGGATCTATAAGCAGTTGTTTAATAAAAAATAAACGAGAACCAACAATTTTCTAATGAAAATTCCCATTAGATACTTTCTTAATTGCTTATCACCTTGTCAGTTAACTCATATAAAGCTTGTCATATATGTTGTATCATATTATATATGACATAACGGACTATAACATTTTATATAAATATATCTATATGTGTTAATGAATATAAATTATGGCACATCACTGATATGTATTTGTAGACGGTTTATTAAATATTGTATAAAACGTAATTTACGCAATTAGATTAATTACTGCCGAGATTTCAAAATGGGGGAGTATATTTTATCTCCATACTAACTTTCCTTAATAAATTGTATGTATTATATAAGTGAACGTGTATATTCTTCATTGTTGAGCCCAAAGCTCAATTAATTTTGAATACCACAACACAAACTTGTAATACATATATATATATATATATATATATATATATATATATATATATATGATTTTCATACATTTAAAACTGAAAAACTTATATAAATGAGTCGCCACATTTTCACAAACATTTAAATTTAGTATTTAACAAACATTTTATTTTTTATTTACTCTAATGTTAACATTTGTATGTAACATTGTGGATATAAATAATAAGTAGTAATTGTAATATATCTTTTGTTGGTTCATTTGCTTAAACCTAGAAATATAACTGTATATATTTTCATTATATTCACAAATGCTTTCCTTTCTCATTTTAATTATATACAAAGGTGATTCAAATTAGGCTTCCACATAGAAATATATTGAAAGGAGGTGCAGGGATTAAAGAAGTAATGTTATTTTTTATTTAATATATTAGTTCCATTCGATACTAAAATACAATTAAATGTATTTACTAAATATGGGATAACATGTTTTTTTAATACTTTCACATGGAAGCTTAAGTTGAATAAATATATATATATGTATATATATATATGTATTTTATATTAATATGAAGGGTGGAACTCTTTTATTTTTGTATCAAGTTACTTTTATGACTGAAGTGAAATAATGGATTGCTTAAAAAAATAGTTTAAAATATAAAAAAGAAAAGATAACATATATAACTTTTTTTTACGATGACTTGTTACACATTATACATTAAAACATCCGTTTGTAAAGGTAAATTATAAATTCGTTAATCCTTTTTTATGTGATTCAATAATTATTGTGTATAAAATAAATAGTTTATAGTTACTCACATTTAATTTATGTAAGTTTGTACCATGTTGATTTAATTAAAATAGTGACAAGTACGAAAAGTTGTAGGTAAATACAAATAACCTTCATTTTAATATTCGTGTACAAGATAATTTTTAATTCAGAAACACTACAGAAATATACCAGTTATTATCAGTAACCATTAAGTCAAACTGCCATGTTTAAGCTTCACTTTTTCGTATGTTATCTTTCTTTCTTAACAATAAATTGTTAGTGACTTTTGAGTCGTTAAAACAGCAATGAATCTCTAACATATTGAATTTTTTTTAATTGTTAAACGGTTGCAAAAAAATGATGTTTTGCTGTCAGAATTATTATTTATAAATAACAATATTTTGAAGTTTGTTATATTTTATTATCTAGAATGTAGTATCATACTTGTTTTGTTTTGAGAATCTAAATGATTTTATTGTATTTGAATAAAAATGATACTGGATAAACAAAAAGGTGATATGTATGAGATGCACATATTTCTTATTATAGACATATTTTTCATAATGAATTCTTAATTTCTTTAGCGTTTACATATTAAGTTTATTTTAAACACCTTTTTTATATAAATATTGTCTGATGGAAAATGCTAATATTTAACAAGTATAGTTTTGAATTAAAAATACATAAAATGTAAAATTAATGTGTCGGAAAAGAGTACTTTAGATAGCTTTGATGATAATTTCTTTTTAGTTCTTTCCGGATGTTGAATGATTATTTACATTCAACGTTTAAATTCAAAAATATTTTTTTAGAAATTAAGACTGAAATTAAAATTATTTTAAATATAACAAATACTTTGTAAAACGTCTTAAGTGACCGGTGTAGGTCCGTTTAAAAACAATAAGAACCCACCTTAGTTTATTTTTAACGTTTAAAATGAGACTTATATCATAATAAATCAGAATAAAAAACAATTTTAATTAACACAAGCACTGAAGCTTGAAATGAACTGCACTTTCTGAATTGAAATGAAATTCTTGAAATGAAAGGCTTTTTTTCTTCTCTATGTTTAGAATATATTGAATGTAGAGATTTAATACATGGAAGATTAATTTATGTATAAAATTTTTTAATTGAATGATTTATATTAATAATTAGAATTAGAAATTATAACAACAAATTATAAAAGAGGAAAGGCTATATAGTCATTTATTACTAAGATATTTTTGCAAAGATCACACTCGATATAATAGATGGGTAATTTAAAATTATCATTTGTAAGAAAAATTTCATTGCTTATTTTTTGATACATTTTTATAAAAAAATACATTAATTTAAACAAAATGTTATCTTAATTATGAAAAAATAGTATGGATAATTATAGGTTTGTGTATAGACATTTGTATATTTTTGTATATTTCTGTGTTTAAAGAAAAGTATGTAAAATAGTTTTTCAATGTTTGTCGTAACAATCTAATGTTAAACAATTATAATTTACATTTACTAAAAACAAAAAATGGATTTATATATATATATATATATATATATATATATATATATATGTAAATATGAATAATTAGAATTTCAACTTTTATATTCACTTTTTAAGACTTTATGCTTTCTTTTTTTTCTAATACAAAAACAATTATTCTTGTATGACTTGATGATTTTGTATTCTTTTCCTTTTGTGTTAATTTACGCTGAGTAAAATGGACGATTTTCATAAATTAATCACTTTTTAGATCATAAAATGCATATTGAATGAAGAGTTTGATAAATAATCTTTTTTGTAATGCATAGGATGTAACTTCTTAGTAGAAGTGAATTTATCCAAACACTAAAACTATAATTGTTAAATAACAGATAAACAACAGTTGACACAAATAATTTCATTACATTTAAAAAAAGTAAGAAACAAACACATGAAGAATTTTTTCCATTGTTGAAAACCACCATTAAAATAATAGAATTATTAATTTATTTTTTATGAAATGAAATGGTTGTTATTTGAATTAAAACTATACAATTTCCCGTTATAATTAAATGCATTCAATTTTGTAATATGAACAAGAGTAGCTTAAAAGAAGCATTATCTTTTTTAAATGTTCTTGATATCTCTTAGGTAGCTTGCATTGATCTTTCAAAATTCTTGTCACTTATGTTCCTGTTATTTAACTAAGCTACAATTCTTACTTTAAAAAGAATTAAAGTATTAAAAAATAAATGTTACCTCATATAAAAAATAAATAATTCATTTTTTCGTGTTAAAATAAAATATTATTATTACTAACAAAATCTATGGTTTACTCTTAATTGAGCATAAAACTGATTTGAAACTAAGATTTTATATACAGTTAATATTATAAACAAAAATATTTATGTATATTTAATATACAAGTAGAAATAATATTTTTATATGCAAATAAAAATAAAACATCACTTTCAACAAAAACATAAAAATGTAATATTAAAAAGAAAACAGATTTTAATGAAATATTTATTCAAATTTTAACTTGCTCTTTCAAAATATATGTTACACACACACTTGAAGATATATATATATATATATATATATATATATATATATATATATATATATATAGTTTGAAAATAGTATTTTCAACATAACTTTATTTTTATGTATCCATTTGTAATGGAATTGATATTCTGTATAATAAATATATTTCTTTCAATGTTATTATAAGTTTTTCGTCGAAATTCGCACCTTATTGAACGTTATATGAACTATCTAGTTTTTCTGTACAAATATTTGTTTTTAATTTCAATTTCAGTATTTTAGGGTTTAGTTAGTTATTCTCATATCTGTCTACATTTACGCACCGTATCTAAATTAATTTGTTTTTGAACGAAACTAAAATGAAAAGTTTTGATTGATTTTTTTTAAAGATTTATCAGAATGTTTACATACGAACATATATTTCAACACGTTAACATATACATCATATGTGCACATACGTACATACATACATACATATATATATATATATAATTTGATTATACATGCATTTGAGTTGATTATTTGTTATACTTTGATCTAGTGTATTTTTTGGTGTAATCTGATTTTAAAAGTATTTTTGTTTGGTGTGTATATATATATATATATATATATATATATATATATATTATTTCATTCTACTTATTATGTACGTTAATTTGAATCTAATACAGTAACAAAATCAAATCATTTTAAAACAAAAAAAATTAATGATTTAACTAAGGAATATCAAACTGCCGTAATATATAAATATAAAATCACTTTATTCTAAAATCATTCATCTGGATTTAATTAATTTATGAAAAGAACTACCTTTATCAACTGATAATATATTGAATTAGTGAAAAACTGCTACAAATCCTTTTATACAGTACACAGTTTACAATTAAAGACACTTAATAATTATCAAGATAAAATGAGATCCAATATTACTGCATGTGATAAAAAAACATACGTTCTATATTATCCTAAACAATAATCAACTAATATATATAAATCATAGTGTTTTAAAATTGTTTACTAATCGAAAAATCACTTTAGATTTATCAATAAATCACCTATTTATCAATTAATGGCACAAAACTAAAATTATTTGAAAACTATGCAGCGAATTATTTAAAACTATTGTTTTCTCCTTCATGATTTTTCTAAGAGACACGACATGTAAACCTAACACACGCACACACACACACACACACACACATATATATATATATAATACGTCTATAATGTCTATTAAGGAGACAATTATCAAAATTCAGCCTATTTATAAAACATTTTTCTCTGCACATTAAAATTATATTAAATAGAAAAGTTAATATTCTTTTTAAATCACATTTAATAAGTACTTCTTTCCATTTGTAACTGTTGTTTTTGTAAACATGTAATTAATAAATTTAAACTTTCAAAGCAACATTCTATGTTTTATTAAAAAAATTATTACATAAATTAAATATAAAGTCAAACCACAGTGTATTCCATCTAAAAAGGAATGCATATTATGTTATTTTTTATGTCTAGTAGAAACGTTGTTATAGTAGAAGTATTTATTTTCTTTATAAATAAAAATTAATCAGTCAGTATAAGTAAAAATTAATCATAATCAGTTTTCTGTTTCACGGTGTACAACGAAAGAAGGTATACGACTTTAATGTAAAACTAATAAGGAGTTTATTCAAAATATTGTAGTCACTGAAGCTTTAGAATAAAAAAAAATGTTACACATTTTAACATTGTATTTTTTTATGTTAATTTTTATAATCTATTCTATAAATTCGATATTAGACTGTCATCTTTTTAATCTCTAGAATTTTGTTTTGTGAAATTTAGCATCGATTTTCAATGGATCCGTTTCTTTTCCGTTCATACAGTAAATAAACAAATAAAAAATCAATGTTTTAAGACTTTTAGGATAGTGTATATATATATATATATATATTTAAGCACATTTATGCATTCAGTTATATTTTCTATTGTTTGTTGTGTGCAATAAACACGTGGATAAGAAAAATGATAGTTAAATATTTAAGTTCCATGGCATGTATTTGTGTAAGACTGCCTTTATTTATATATATATATACACACTTTATATCCCAACATAGATATTAAAACGGTGCATACAACACAACAAAATAACTTGTATATAATAAATACTATGCAAGTACATAAAATAGAATGAAAATTTTATAGTGTAAACGAAAACGATTCTATAGAATAAAGTTTTATTGGTTATAAAAATAAATCAAGTTCAGAGAATTAAACATAAACATGTTTTTGGTATATTTTTTTTTACTTAAAATTTTATAAGATGCACGAATATCTAACTATAATTATAAGTTAAAATGCTTTATCATTGTGATTTGAGTTTGCTTATTTAGAGTATAAAAATGAATAAGTGCTTAACATTATATAGTATAGGATATTTTTATGGTCTTAACCCATCAAATTATTTGTTTATATTAATTTTTTGGGGTTTATGAAATGTAGGTATCGTAAATTTATGACTAATCATGTGTTACAATAAAATTATATAATTTTATTGATCTACAAATGTTTTATGACCTGTTGGTAAATTTTCTTTTTAATAATAGAAAAACAGTAATCTGTGAGTTCAGTAATATATAAATGTCATTGAGTTAGTTGTCTTTTTTATTAGAACCTAAAAAAATGCAATTTAAACAAAGAAAAAAGCTTGAGCTACATCGGGAAAATATCAGTATAAATGGCATTCTTTGAACAGTTGATACAAATTGTAGTCACTTTCAGAGGTCAGTTCTAAATGAACAGTCAGCTAACAAAAAATGGCAC
The DNA here is from genome assembly GCA_034766995.1 of Acanthacorydalis orientalis. NCBI lineage: Eukaryota > Metazoa > Arthropoda > Insecta > Megaloptera > Corydalidae > Acanthacorydalis > Acanthacorydalis orientalis. The sequence goes on along the minus strand of CM068314.1, from coordinate 39,279,674 downwards.
GCTCATTCCAATCGTGATCAGTTTAGAGTCAATTACTAGGTCTTTGTCAGTTCAGTTCAAGTCATCACTTTATAAGAGACGAAATACACCATATCAATCGTGTTAATCTAAGTTCATAAATAATGGTTAAAAAAACTATTAAAATTTTAAATTCTTATATTTAATACTCAATAGACAATTTAAAAAATAAACAAATATATAAAATAAATAGATTTTTAATTGATATCCTGAATTTGTACCTATATTTTTTTAATTTCAAGCACAAATATTTTTATAATAAGAAAAGTAGAAAAGTTATAAAAGTATAGAAAAGTTAAAACGTATATAATATCGAGTATTGTTAATTGCAATTAATTATAAATGTTTTCTTCGAAAAAGCATTTCTATCTTTATTAAAAGTTTTATTGCTTTGCATGAGTATTTTACTTTTCTTTACATCATTTTAAATACAAATAAAGTATTTGGTCGATAAACTTGAGATTAATAAAAGTTATTTTAGCTATTAAATATTATTTCAATAATATAATCTGACGTTGTAATTAAAGTTCATATTTTTGAGTTATTTTATGAAACTTTCGAGATTGAAACTCATTAAATGTTCCAGACAGTAGTGTTTTTAATGAAAGATAACATATGCTATAAACTTTTATTGAAATTCTCATTAAAGTCACTTCTCTGTAATATACAAGTTCTATATATTCTAAACGATAAAAAGTACTTTTAAACTTACAGTAATCTATTGTTTAATAGTTTTGTTAAAATTACTTTATGTCGTTCATAATCCAAAATATAATTTATTTCTCTTTACAGGTTTTTACTACTATTAATTAGTCTGGTTTTTAATTAATCATATCGTCTTGTAATATTTTACTAGACAATTAAAATTCTATCTATTATGTAGTGTATTCCATTTATCTCTCTCTCTCTCTCTTTATATATATATATATATATATATATATATATATATACATACATACATACATATATGTATCTGAATTTCATATTAAGAACCTCTTAGCAGGATTTTTCTTCAAGTATTTTAATAATGAATATTGTGTATTATTTTAAAAGTAATTCATAAATATTTATGAAAAAAAAACTCTTGAGAAGCATTCTTTTTTTAGTTTTTGTTGTTATATTTTCAAGAATCTGATTTTAATACTGCGTAAATGCCGGTATTTTTTTTTCTTAAATATGCTATTCCAAAGCTGAAATTTACATATTATATTTTTTAGAGCACTAGACTAATTATTGTAAAAAGAATGTTAAGACTGAATTATTTGGATATTTATCGTAATATTTCAGATAAATGATTTATATATATATATATATATATATATATATATATATATATATATATATGTTTGTGTGTGTTGAAATTTATCTAAGTGATTTTTAGAAAAAAATAACAAAATCACACTAAGGATGTGCGTGCGACTGAAATTTCTCTTCTGATAATATTTATATTGTTGTTTTTATGAACTGATTCGTATAAAAGTGAAATACTTTGCGTGTCAGCCATTAGCTTCCGCAATCCTTGACCGTTGAACGAGCACTAGTTCAAAACTATAAATTATAGGAGCTTTTGCATTTCGTGAATTCTACACATAAGCTTATAAGTATGAATATATTTGACCGATCGGTTGAAGGTGAACGAAAATGTCAACACTGTAGTTTTAATTTCTACACATAATAAATTATTTATATTTGTATGTATATATATATATATATATATTGAAATGTAGACGAAAAGTGTAGGTTATTCTAAAAGGCACATATAATAAATTAGATTTAATGTCATAAAATTATTATTATTTAAGGAAAATATAAAATATAATTTGCATTTATGTCATTTATATGTAGAGAAAGCTTTTAATATTTTTCTAATACGTTCGTAAATATTTCTGAAATATTTGTATTTATAAAAGTAATATGTAATAGAAAAATTTATAAAACAACGAATTTTAAACTGTTGTTCTCTCTGCTTTTTTCAGTGGGTCCGCAAGAATGAATATGTAAATACTGCTAAGAGCAAAAACACATTTCAGTGTGGCTTTTAAACAGCAATGATCTGATTATACGTATCTCGCAAGTAACAAACTGAAAGATCGGTTTTGTTTTGTAAAATATATTTGAAGGAAACGGGCCTTCTTTTATTTGGTTTATTTAAAATCAGTGTATGAAACAAATTAAATGTAGACTCAGATTTACAACCTTTTCATATTTGATTCAAATATTTTAGTTCCAATTTCAAAGAAACATCATCTTTCGCATAGCAAGACATCAATGTAATGTAAAACTGTCATAATAAAAAGTTTAATTTTCCTTAAAAAATACATATTTTCCATGTTTACGCAAATTATATATTTTTTTATAATTGTGTTTTAGTCAAGTTTAATAACATGGCTACTTCCTCGAAATATTTTACTTGATGGAGCAATAGGCTCTATTTACAATTCAAAGGAAATGATATTCAAAAAAGATTTAACTAAAACGCGGATTTGCAGTGTGCCGAAGTTTAAGCATAGTTAAAATAGATAATATTTCATATTTAAAGTTTTATCTTTTATGATGTATAGTAAAGTAGTTTATATAGATAAAATTTATATACATATTTTCCACACACTTAATATCGTTTTTAAGTGGTAAAGCGTTTACTTATAACGTTAAGAACTATTATCATAACTTATGTGTAAGTAATAATTGTTTTTTTGTTTTCAAACATTTATATGGGTTTTTAAATAATAAGATTATCAATTGCTAACGAATTCTATTTTAAAATATTTCATATAACAAAATTTGTCATTTAATTTATAATCTTTACAGTAAAGAATAAATTTATAGAAATAGTCAGAAATAATATTTTTTATAGTTTTTCTTATATTTTCAAATAAAATAGAAAATGAATGCATTATGTAATCAATAAGAAGTGCCGATTTGATATAATTTATAATTTTAAGAATGAACTTATAAATTTCATATTATTTATAAGTTCATTCAATCTTAAATTTGTTTACATTTTCAGTCAACAGAAAGTGTAAACTTTATTTATTCTTAAACAATAGAAGTATATTTTGTAAACGATATTCCTTTTATCTTTTTGTTGCCTTGCCATTTCCCTATACTTTTTGTTTATTTAATGGAATATATATATATATATATAATTATTAAAAATTATGTTCAACGAATAAAATATTCTTCATTGCAATATTTTTCTCATTTATTGCTAGTATGTTGTAGTATGAAAAATTATTTATTTCTGTCTTACAATGTATTATACAATAAAAATAGTTATATATATATATATGTGTGTGTGTGTACGTCTGAAGGTGGGTGGTCGACTATGTAAAATAATTAATTATAATAACGAATAGAGAAATGTGAAAACTTATATTTTTTTATGGTATTTTAAACCAAACAAATTCTGTATTCATCGAAATAACAAAACTGAAATAGACACCGAAGAAAAACATCCTGTCTTATTTATAATTTTATGAGGAAATCAAACTGGTGTAATGCAACATTAGCTTAGTTCTGCATAACTAATATTTACACAAACCCAATGTTTACAAATTTGAAGTTCAGACATGTGCAAATTCAGTCCAGCGTTGTATCACAACAATCTGCATTCTGTTATTTAATTAAACGTCTGAACCCATGAAAGTGTTGCAATGCGAAATTAAATTGCCAATTTAATTTCATATCGTAATTGTTGTAATACAAACGGGAAGTAATTTTATATGCCTATTAGGTGTTAAATTGTTATAAGGCTTTATACCTATGAGTTAATATAATTAAAGTTTGTAGACGTTATGCTTAATGTCTAGTATCGAAACATAAATGTAATACTTGTATATTTAGATTAACGGTGTGTTGTGTATGTTTACATATAAATTTAATAGAATGTACGTAGTTCAATATAGGATCAGGGCGTTCTTTATGTACACATTTAGCTCTTAAAATATGTATTTTATATTTTTATTACAGCTATTTTCACGAAAAGAACTATTTAGACGATTAAAATATAAACATCCCAGTATTAAAATAAGCAAATATTATATATACACAGTACTGTATATATATATATATATATATATATATATATATATACATACAGTACAGGTAAGCAAATTCTTGAAAAAGTCACACAAATGCAGAAAACGGTAATGATAAAAATGTTGATCGTTTAATTAATTTACTTTCTTAAATAAGCACAACAATAAATGAAAATATGAAATAAAACATAATTTAATATCGAATATTTAGATATTCCGTATTGAATTCTCAATATTTAGAAGAACAGCCTTTACTTTTAATAAAAAATTGTATTTAATTTTCTATGCTATCTATGCAGCTTTTTAGAATCTTAGATGGAGGTCTTAATCTTACATTAATTTTTCTATTAGTTATTATTTGAAACTTATTTTGGATAAAATGCTAGTATAAATGATATAAATTAAGTATTAAGATAAAAAATAGAACAAAAAATAGAATATATTAATGATTGTGGGCTTAATTTAAGCTTAAAAATTGAATACTACTCTTTTAGCGAGCTTATTAATATGGAAATGTTCTGTAATAATTATATATATATATATATATATATATATATATATATATATATATAGTAACTAATGAGTAACATTTTTTAAAAAACCAAAATTTATAATATATAAATTAATGTTAAGTAGGAGAATTTAAAACTGTTAGCCTATGAAATTATGCGTGTTATTGTATTAATGAAAGGTTTTCTCTCAATATATTATTTCCCTCTCTATCGCTCTCTCTCTCTCTCTATATATATATATATATATGTATGTATATGTGTGTGTGTGTATGTAGTCATAAACTGAAATTAGGGGTGTCAACATTTACATAAGAATATATTAGTGTAACTAATACAGAAGTAACTAATAATTCCATTTATCACAAACGTAGTAGTGGTAACATTAAAATAAATAGTCTGAAGGAAGTTAAATATAAAAAAAGAATGTCATGTACTAAAGTAAAATAATTTATTATACTACTACATATTCAAATTTAATTGAGAATACATTACAGTTATTTCATATTTTCCGGTGTAGATTTATAAGCAAATTTGAAATAGTTCAACTAGAACAGAAGTTGAATTCATATCATTTAAAATATAACTTGATCATACTCCCAGTAGTTCTGTTTTGAATTATGTTGTTAATGAATATGTATTTACGTGTATATATATATATATATAGAGAGAGAGAGAGAGATTATTGAACTTAGGCTTCCATACGAAAGTTTTAAACTAGTATTTTACTTCAGTTGTATTTTAGTATTGAATTGAACTAAAATATTTTTAAAAAAAGATTACTTTCCTTAACCTCTGCGTCCTCTTTTAATACTTCCATCAGAAAGCCTAAATTGAATCATACATAACAAGATAATTTAAAAGAGAGAAATTATGTAGTGGAATTATATATATATATATATATATATATATATACACATATATACATATATATACATACATACATGCATGCATGCATGTATGTATATATATATATATATATATTAGTTGGAATGAAAGATGTACTATAGGTGTGAATTATAAGGTTTGTATGTATGTTAAAAAATATACATTAACATTAAATATGATTAAAGGAAAAACCCATAAGGAAATCATGTCTTTTGGCTATTAAATTCAATAAAGTAGTAACTGTACTTTCCAGGAAAAGTATTTTCATAAAATATGTACTTTTAATCAATTCTTTTCGAGGACTATCATACAGGGATGTCACAAAAACTAAAATATAAATATAGAGAAATTATTTTACTTTCTTTTAACAAAAATTAAATTTAATATATTTTGTTGAATTTATTATATTTAGTAATATGGAGTATAAGATCAAATTGAATTTTATTAATGCAAAAATTATGTAATAATTGAAATTATTCATATATTCTATTCGTTTTAAAAAAGTATCAATATATTCCACTAAATGTATACTGAAAAATGTAGTGGTTCTAAAATCTTTTCATCTTCTGTTTTTCTATATACTTTTAATTTGTTTTTAGTTACTAATTTTTTCCAACAGTTATTTTTTTATATTTCGAAAAGAAAAATCAAGTACAACAAAAACTAAAAAAATTGAGAATATCAAGTTCTTTAATGATGATGAAAGTGCCAAATCGAAAAAATTATATATATATATATATATATATATATATATATATAATGTAAAGTAATAGGAAGAACAGAACACATCTTATTTTTTAAAGGAATTTTATATAAATAATGCTTAAAACGAATTATATACATATTATACAGCAATAAAAATAATTAACTGAGATAATTTAGAAAAATATTAATGACTCTTTTATCGCCCTATAGAAATTTGAACTGTAAAAATTAAAAAAAAACATGTTTTTTTCACGAAAAACCCTTTTCATAAAACGTCGCACATAATGAATTTTTTAATGGAAATTACCAACAAACCACCGACTACAAAATTTTGTGCGTTAAATTATTGTTAACTATTGAATTTGTCATGAATCCATTTTTTAAATTTTTTCCAGTTATGGCAGAGGTTTTTTTTTAAAAAAAAATATGACTACACATAGATACGAAAGGAATATATAGTATTTAATTAAAAAATAACTAGTTTCTAATAAAAAGTAATAAATTTCAATTCAAAAATAAAAAATTGGAATGTTTGTTTCTAAAATATTTTATCTTAAATTATTATACATTTGTTCACAATAAAATTACAGATTGTTTAAATCTTTAGGTAATGGACAGTGTATTCACTTTCCTTTACCTACATTCTTGGTTGATTCATGAAAATGATATATATATATATATATATATATATATATATATATATATATATATATATATATATATAGAGGGCGGGAGGGGGAGGCGTAAAAACACGGTTTGTAAAAAATGTGTACAACAATATTTGATATTGCAGTTTTTTTAGATATCTTGAAAATGACAATAATATACGGTTCTTATAAAATATTTCCATTTATCACTTTAATATAAATATTGGCATATGTGTATATATATATAAATGCAAGAAAAAACTATTTTGAAATTTAATTCTCTGTACGTAATGTGATTAGTTTCCTCTTTTACAGACAATATTTATATAATATAGGTAATTGATACATTATACGAAAATAATAATTTAAATGTAATAGAAGATTCTGTAATGAAAAAGATTATTAACGCTTATTAAAATGCTATACAATATGTATGAAATTTATTATCTGAAGAAAATATTTTACGACAATTGTGTCATAAAAAATTGGAGATATTATAACTCCATGTGTGATATTATTTTTATGTTTTCATAAAGTTTATTTTATTTGCAGTACACATTTTAGTTAGTTATAAATATATACTTATAAAAAAATACACATTCTCATACATCGATACACCCACTCTCTCTCTCTCTCTCTCTCTCTATATATATATATATATATTGTTTAATGTTGTATGCATGTATATATACAAACATACTATATGAATAAAGCAAGTTCAATATTTTCTCTTTAAGCTCGTGTAACTGATATAACGGCCTAAATGATTATACATCCTGTATGTTTTATAATGATCGTCAAAATTTCAGAGAAATATGAATCCCATTTACATGAAAATGAACTTTACCCAGATTGTAGAAAAATGAAGACTGACAGCAGTATCCTATTTTACTAAAGAGAAAAAAACACGAGAAAAAGATATATAATTCATTATTAGGGCTCTGTGAATAATTACGGTTAGTGAAAAATATCTGAAATTTTAATGAGCAATTATTTTGTGCGAATAAAAAATCCTCCTCGCAACGTTATGTTGTTGTTGAAGATAATAATACGATAAATGATAAAATCGATAACCTTGTTTTTTTTTCATTGGTACGAATTCGATACAATACATGTCGAATACAAATCACTCGCATTAAAAATCAAATAAATTGAAACGAATTTACGTACAAAATCAGTTTAATTTGATTTTTATATTTAGATTTAGGAGTTTGTGGGTTTTTTATGTTATTGTTTAAAGCGAACTGTGTAATGTATATAATTAAATGAAACTACTTATATTTGAATATTTTACATCAATATTTTGCTTAATTTTTTAAACACAAATAATTGTAAAAACTTCTAATAGCAATTAAAGTTTTTGAACTAAGTATTCAATTTATTTTTATTTGTATTTAATTATTAAAAAAAGTAAAGCAAGAAAAAAAAACAAGATATAGTGATAGATCTCATATAACAAATTTAGATATAATGATAAAAAAAATGTTTGGATGAAATACTAAAGATTTTTTTGTTATTTTATAGAACTGATATTAGATTTGAGGAACTTATAAATCAAACTATTTTCCAATAAAGACTTTCTATTATCGAAAAGAATCGACTTCAGATTACTGAATGATTTGAAATTGAAAAATATATTTAAGTTAATATAAATTAGTTACATAATTATTCAATTAATATAAGTAGATTATTTGATCAAAGAATGTTTCATATTATCTATTTTCATATATAAAAGACTTGTAGTTGAATCATATAAATTATTCGTCTAAAGTGTTATAGTTAGTTATTCAGTGTGTGTATATATGTGTGTGTATATATATATATATATATGTGTGTGTGTATGTCAAATTTTGTACATATATAGGTAAATGTTCAGGAACTAATTTTTAATTTAATATAATGGAAAGTAAAGTGAAATAAATGTTAAGCAATTACTTATATATTGTGAATTATAGTCTTCAACACTACTTCAGAACTAGTATATAATACAAAATTCAATATATCATCTTGTATATACAAGAAAATTTCCTACTTTGAATAACATATTACACGTATATTATAATATTATATTTCTATATTTTTGCTGTGTAATATTAAAGCAGTTATTTATTAAATTTTCAATAAAAGGTGGGTGTCAATATAATGTACATAAATTAATACTCGATGTACTATTTTAAGACGTTTATGATATTAAAACTCTCTAATTTAATTACTTATTGTTAGTTACTAAACCTGATTATATGAATTGAAAAAAGTACGTCGAAAAATATTATATATATATATAATAAAAATTAATGAAATTATTGTCTAATTAAAGTTAATTTCATTTAGATATTCCAAATTTAATTTATATATATATATATATATATATATTAGTATATATGTATGTGTGTATATGTATAAAAGTACCAGAAGTTACCGAAATGTTTGCTTTATTACTGATATTATTGACATTTTTTTACGAACGAAAGGGCATTATTAATATTTTTTGGGAAATAATACAATCTCTATCCTATCTGTTCACAATAAAATGATACGTTATTGCGTTTTGTCATATTTTTCATTCTTTTCTCGAAAATCTTCTGAACGTATCTGCCATTCTTAGAAAAATAAAACCTTTCTGTCTATTGTGATCATTTACTGTCCATTTGTTACCATGAAATAAATGTCAACAAAAAATAATACGAAAATGGAACAATACACTTCATCTGGAAATTTCAATGCGAGATATTTGGTAAATCGATCTGGAAAATCTATAAAAAAACATAACATTTGTTAATAAAATCAATCGAATTTGATGTTATCGATAGAATGTTTTACGTCAGTTATTTTTTCCAGCGAAAAATCAACATTTCATGTCGATGCAAGAAAAAATTTAATACCAAAATATACTAACATATACACTCGTAAAATAAAAATAGAATCTCCTTTCGTTTGTTTTCACGTAAATTTCATGATGAGTATAAAAAAGCAACCTCATGAATACAGAGCTTTCGTAACAATCGATAAACACAATCTCCATCCGATAAAAACGTTTAGTTCAACAAGATGTATCGCATTTTCGTGCTTGTTATTCAAGGAGCGTTGCTCCAGTGCACAAACGTTGAGAGAATTGAAACTTTTTTTTCTGTATGTGCTTACAACATCTATCTAAAATCATTAAAATGTAATTGAGTAGCTGGAGTGGAAAGTAGAAATTGTATATTCAACGTAATAGTTACAACTGTAGTGGCGGTGGCAGCTTGGTATGTAGGTTGTCCCGTGAACATATACCCGATACTTGTATATATACACATTCGTTGGCACAAATTCAATTAAATAAATGAAATTACATGTCGTCCTGGTGAAAGAAAACAGGCGCGGCCTGCGAAAGTGAAGATTAATGTATGAATGTGTTAGTGCGGTTCGAATTAGAGCTCGCACAGCAAGGGTTTTGTTTGAAAATTAGTGGTAGTCTGTAATATCTGTGCTTTGTTCGTTCACAGCTAATAGGTTAGAGTATGGGTGGGTTTCATCTTGGGACTGGTGTGAACACTGACACCAAAGAGGTGACATAAAAGAGATTATATATATATATATATATATATATATATATATATTCACGCAAATGTTCATTGACGCCAATAATAACGAATATGTATATGAAATTGTTTACAAATTCGTAATAATAGTTTGTTTTTATTGTTTCATTTTTTCCATATAATCTAATAGTTGCATACAGAAAAATATATTGAGTATAATAAATTTTCAGAAGTAAATTTTGTGAATCTAAGTTACTTATATTTTGTAAGTTGAGTATATTTTTGAATACAATTCTTATATACATACATACAAACACACATATAGAAATTTTCAGAAGGTAAATTAAATAACAATTTGGTAATTTTAAACTAAATCAAATATTAATCATTTTTAATATTAAATATGAAAGAAATAATTTTTAAATATTAAAATTAAAGATATATATATATATATAATGACCTATTATTTTTATTTAAGAAATTGATAAGAAACATTATTTTTAAAATTTTTACACATTTTATATTGAATGTTTACATATGTGTACATACATACACACACACATATATATATACATATACTACCTAATTAAAATTTATTTAATATTATCCTATATATATATATATTGCAGTTTTGATTATTTGCATATTTTTATACTATTTCATACTTGTTTCTTACTTGGACATTTTATAGCATGTTTTTTGAACAATTATTAGTTTGATGGGTTTTTAAATTTTTTTGCATTAAAACGTAAATTCTTTACGTGCTCTGAATTTGATATGAGCACTCAAATTAGATAATTAAAACCTTAATTTCTGCAAATCAAATAAAAAGCATAAAAATATTGTAATAAATTATAAAAATATAAAAAATTACGATAATTATGCAAGATTATATTAAAAAAACAAGGTTATATAAACACACTGTAAAAACAACAAACATATATATATATGAACATATAAATATATATATATATATGAATATATATATATATATATGAACATATAAATTTAGGTCAATGTTGTTGTTGTTTATTGACTGTAACGTGTAATGAAAACATGTTTTAGTTATTAAACCTAACGTGTCTAGTTTTAGCTAACAAAATTCAGAAATTAAAAAATCGAAGAGATAGTAAACATACAAATAGTGTATAATAACTCTTTGAAGATGTCTGAAAACTTTCATGAAACATGGTTAATACTCTGTTAAATTAAACAATTTTATATCGAGGTTGAAATTTAGTTACAGTACAGTGTATATATATGTGTGTGTGTGTGTATATATATATATATATATATTCACGCATGTATGTGTGTATCCGTGTGTATGTGCACGCACGTAAATTGATTTTAGTATATATTATCTAAAATACTTAAACTTTATTAATTTTTTTTATTAGATATCTTAAAGATATTTACTATTTCAATTCGGATTATTAAAGCGTATGAAATTAAAGCGGAGAAAAACATGCGAACGAAATAATTAACACATTTTTATTCAAACGAAAAACAGTACAGGGATTTAATGTCGTCCATCTTGTTTACACATTGACAATTTTTTTATTCAGATTACGACATGCAGATAGCGTTGCTGTGTATAGAACACCATCGTTAACGGAGAAAACTTTTTTTTTTAGATTGAATGTGGAGCATCAATCAAGTTTGTGTGTTGGTAAGGGATTTTTTTTACTGGACCTCATCGCTTAAAATGGCTTACGTTAGGTTTGAAATAACGTTACTGATATCGAATAATTAATGTATGTTTTTTATATAGAGGATATCAGAAAAACCATGTTATAAATGAATTATTTTTCTTTACTTTACTCTTCTATTGTATATTGTTTTATATTACGTACAATTTTAAAAACACTTTTTTTCTAAATGTGTTGCGACTTTTAAATTGCTTCTTGTCATGTGAAATAAATATATGATTTTCATCTATTAATGTCAAGTGGTTATTTCAATCTTGAAAAAATAGATTGTTGTATGGAGTAGTTTCATTCCATATATAATTTGTTATATTTTTTCTAATTTAGTACTTTTTTAGTATTTAATTAAATAATTAATTCTAATTTATTAATGTAATTCATTTTAAAAAATAAACATAGTTGGCATTAATTTGTAAATGACTGTCAAAAAAAATTATATTTATAATTGGTTTCAAATTTTACAAATATTTACTTTTTTAATAAAATATAAAACAGTGTATTAAAGAATTTAATAATTAATAAAATGCGGTTGTTTGATACATAATCGAAAGCCGGGGCAAAAAGTGATTTTCAGCTAGATCTACTGGAGAAATAAACGTTTTATTAAAAAATACATGATGAACATTATTGAAAAGGTAATTCGTTAAAAGTATTGGAAATATAATTAATCGTGTTACAAAAATGACATGAAGTAAAATAAGCATTAAAAACTTCCTATCCATAGTTTTACATATATAATACTCCTGGGTATATTTTAACTAATGTGTCACTAGAGAATAAACAGAAATATTCTTTTAATAAAAGTGTATCTTATCTTTTTATAATATTCTACACGAATATACATTTTTCTTGTAATGTATTCATATATTTGTGAAAAATATATAGTTATATAGTATGTCATTATAACTTTAGATGTGCTTCATTATAGAATACAATGATTAATTATTGTAGTATTTCAATATTGTAAAATGCTTTACAATTAAACTGCATTTTATCAAATGCTATACAGATATGAGAAGACAGTTCATTATTCTAGTCGACAATTAGTGTTAGTGCTCGAGTTCATCATTAAACATTAATCGAAGTGTCTAGTATTATTACTCAAAGTCAATATTTGCAACATTTTAAGGTATGAATTATATATATATATATATATATATATATATATATATATATATAATACAAATAGTATATATATATATATATATATATATATATAATACAAATAGTATCTCGTCTGTTTTTGTATTATATAATTCAGACTGTATTTGTTTATAATTATTCAAATAGATGAATAGGTGAAAACTAAATACACATACAAATATTTCTCATCCTATTTCTAGATTGTTCATCTCTTATGATTTCATAAAACCAAATGAATAGGATGAAATACATATACGTATACATATGTTTATATATATATATATACACACACATATATATGCATGTTTTTTAAGTATATGTGACAGTGATTTTATATGCAGTAGAAACTCTACTTGTTACAACTATTTTAATATGTTTTTTTTAATTAAGCAATATATTCTTCTTTACAAAATAATCATTAAAATCAATGAAAATCTATTTTGGATTGATACATGTATTAGGTCGTTAAGAAAATTTCTTTGGGAAAATAATTTCGGTTTTTGCTATAAATTTGAAGATCATAAACCGCAATATTTTTCTACCAACCTAATATATACATAATCGTGGATTGAGATATAAGTTTATTCATATTATGAAATTATATTTGTTAACTAGTATATAGCTCGTCAAAATTGACGGGAAAATAGAAAGAAACATAGGAAAAAAATTGTTTATTGGTTTTTACAATATAATATATTTAAACATAAAAAATATCTAAGAAGTAAACTTAATGAATTAAACTTGAAACCTATCCACTATGAAAATTTCTTTACACACCACATTTGCTACGGCCATGTTGTGGACAAAGTGACGAGAAATATGGGTTTTTATTATTAAGAAGAAAGATGGATAGCATTAAAAAATCAAAACAGAAAATTTGACAATTGTTTCAGCTTCATAATTGATAAAAATTATAGAAATATGTCTGTTATATTTGATGTTAATGTTTCTTTAGTGTTTGATTAATAAGTGCTAAGTGGAAGTTTTGATCTGCAGTTATATAGCTGAAATAGAGTTCGGTATTTAGGGCTATTTAGCAAAAGCTCGTTTAGTTTTGTTAATCATATTAAACTGGCAAAATTCTTGCGATTCTGTATGATAATGAAGTTTTTATTTTGTATATTGTATCTAGAGTTAACTTAAAAGGATTAAAATTATGTAGTCAATATTAAAAGTTGCGATATTTTATTTATAATATTTATAATTTAGTTATTATACCGAAGGATAGATTTTTGATAAAATAAAATATTATCAAATACTTAAAATGTATTAAATTAAAAGATATAACAAAATATTTAGAAAATATTCGCATGAATATTTTTTGTCATTATGTCATATATATATATATATATATATATATATATATATATATATATATATATATATATATAAATGTAAATTAATAATCCATATTATCTAGATATAGATTTGTATTGTGATACAGAATTCATATTTGGTTTTCATTCATAAAATTAAAAATAACTTTCTATATTCGTTGAACATTTTGCCCATGTATATTAAACAAGGTGTGCTGGTGTAATTAAATGAAATGTTTGTATAACACTCTTTGGTCTCTTTATAGCAAATGCAACTTTGTTTAATTATACTGCAATGGTAATTTGGTATAATTATTCCCAAGTTTGGATTAATGTTTATTTTTATTAGCAAATGATGTTGAATTAATTACATGTAGATGTTTTGTGAACGTATATTATGTATGTAGATATATTTGTAAGGAAAATTTTGAAGTTTTAATAGAGGCTTATCGAATTTTAAATAACTAAATTCAGTAAAATATCGGTATTGTTTAGATACAGCAAGTAATAACTGTTTTAAATTATATATTTAATATTAAATAAAATTAATAAAAATAGTCGTAATTTTAAAAATTACCGATTGAAAAACAATTTGTGTATAATTAAAAACTGGAACAAACATAACTTCAATACGAACGAATGACATATTTGAAAAGTTGATATTAATATGTTGAAAATAGTTACTCTATAAGAGTATAGTATTTATAAATCAGACGATATCATAAATTTGTACATACAGTTAGAACATTGTATTTGAAATATAAGTTAAGAAATGTCTGAAAACTTTTATTGCTATCTTTTTATCTGCATAATAATTCGTTATTTGACATTTCTGTGTGCACGAACTTTGAACTTTTGAACATATCGCTTCAAACAAATATATAAATATTAAACGAAACTACATATTTAATATTCATGATCGAATTCGTGAATTTTTAACACTTTGATCTTTAAAATAGTATTTAGTATTAAAATCATTGATATATTGTTCATAAACCGTGGGTGAGCTATAATTAAAAGTAAACAATATACTCGTGAATGGAACCCTATGTTTCTGCCCGTGAATAAAAAGAATATGTATATAAAAAAAATACGAGAGAATAAATTTATGACCGGCGTTTCATGAATGTGTAACATAATTCGCCTACGCAGCATGTTAAAATCAATAAATCATATCCGTCTAATGTAACAAAATGCTATTTTAATGAAATACCATCAATTAAAAGATTGTTTACTGACGTATAAAGTAATTTTTACTTGCTTTTTGCTTATAATTAAAACTTGCAATTTATTTATTGCGTTTCGTTACGTTTTAACGTCGACATTCATAAGCAATGTAATATTTTTTTTTATATATTTCTCAGTAAAAATATTCACAAGAAAATGTATGTTAAAAATTTATCTCGTGGTGCTTCGTATTTTCTTACACATTTTCTTTTTCAGACTCGTATAAACAACAAACATTATTAAATGATCGTTTCTGATACAAATTTTAATAATTTTTGAACAATTCTAATAAATATTCATCTTGTTTATTTTAAAGTGCTATAATTAGCGATTAAATAATTTAAATATTTTTTATGCCAGTATAAAATAAATTTAAAAAAATTAAAAAGTTCAGCAAGTATTTGATTTAATCATTATTCATTTAATATATTCACATCCTTTATTAGATATAAATTGGAAAAAAAATCCTCTTGTAAAATGAATATCTGAAATGCAAAAATTAGTATATATTCCATAATAAAATAAATATAACTTTTTCACGTGTACCGAAAAACTATACTCTAAAAGTCATACGTATAACACGTTTGTCTGGAAATGATGTACAATAGGTAATAAAATGTTACAGAAAAAGTAAAATAATAAAAATTTCGCTGACCTACTTTACGTGCCGCGTTTGTATATATATAAATATACATACACATTTACCCATTTCAATATTTTTAACTCTATATTTTTAAATTGAATTTTAAATCAAGATTTAAAAGTTAACATCAATAACAAATATTTAAAAAGACTTGTTGGAAGTAATGTTAATAAAAACAATTACAAATATATAATTTTTACGGATGAGAAATCTTAAAATGTACAAACAATGCATTGTTTGGTTTCGAATATTTTGGCTGTTTAGACATTTTATTGATATATTGGTTTAATTTGATAAGTACAGTAAATGTTACATATATGTATAGTAAACATTGGCTTTTTCAATAAAAGTTGAATCGAACGATGAGCTGTAATTTCAAGTGGCTTTAAATTGTATTTGTTCAATTGAAAATATTCCTACTAAAAAAGTATTATTACAATAGTACCCATTAAATAAATATTACAAGTTTCGGATAGATTTATTCGTCGATTTATTTAAATTCATTCATCTAAATACATATCCATCTATATTTGTAATAACATCGATAATTGTTTTTTCATAAATGAGTTTCTCATTCACTCTATAAACCACAAAAAAAATAATTAATTTTGATCTGTAATTGATAACTCACCATTTTTAATTATTTTATGTGTCGATTTCAATGGCAATCCCATCATCCTCAAAGGGAAGATACATGATAATCTTATTTATAAATTTTGTAAGAAAAAGATTTTTCTGTACTTCAGCGCATTGACAACAATGACATAACCTTAGAAATGTATATAAGCAGTAGTCAAAAATAGTGAAACATTTTTCTTAGAAACATTTTTTGTAGAGGAAGTGAAAAATTAATTTGTGAAAATGAATTTATTCAAAGTGCTAAGAGTATATTAATTATTTTTTTACAAGTTAATTATTTTTTTTCTAATTTAAATTGTGATTCATTTACTAATAATTTTGTAGGTTGTTTGATAAATGTTCATTATACAAATACTTCCCAATCTTAATCTTAAGCTTTTTTCTCCGGTTTAATCTCAATTATTAAAGTATACCCCTCCTTTAGGATGTAAATAATTTGGAAATAATTTTAATAAACATGTCTAGCTTATACATTTTGAAGTATGAAATAGTTTGTCATCATGTTCCCAAAAAAAATCACTATAAATAAAGAATGTGAGTGGCTTTATTCTGTTTTTAGTAGAAAATTTGCATCAAAAAAAAATATCACTTTTTATTTGCCATATATTTATTCGCATAAAATCATCTACTTCATGTATAGTACTACAGTGTATTTCTATAATACATCATATATAAAATTTTAATAAATTTTTATGTAAAATAATAAAATAAAGTAAAACGAAAAAATTATTTTAGAAATGTGCATATCATATGCGGAGAAACATTTTTCTCTACCACCTTTTGGGTTATCATATTTTTGTGGGATTTTACGATGAAAGTTTTATTATATATATATATATATATATATATATATATATATATATATATATATATATATATATATATATATATATTGTATAATTGGTTCCCTGTTAACGACTTAAAATGGGAGCCATAAGTTATTTCTATTATTTTTCTGAAATTAATCATTCATTTGTTTCATTTTTCTGATTATGAAACTGTTAAAACCTAATTTCAAACATTTTCTTCTTCTTATTCTTTTTTTACTCATTATTAATGCAAATATTTACTATTTTAGAGACTCCAAAAACTAGGTAAGATAATATAATGGTCAAGATTAAGAAAGAATTACGGACTAGTTTCATAAATCGTAGAAGAATAATTTATATTTTTGATAAAAAATACTTTTAAAGTGCATATTTTGAAATTATTTTTGAATTACAACAAAGTATGATTTTAAGGTATTATTTGAAGAAATCTTTTTAACAGACTGTTTTAAAAAATGAATTTGAGGGAAAGATTCACATTTCTTCTTATTTTATTGATAATAAATTGCATTTTAAATAGAAACCAGTATACACTATTTAACTTATATACATATGTATTTATTTTCAACTTTCCATCATTTCACTTCAGTTCTATCTTGATATTTGTATGTAGATGAAAATTTTTAAAATGGTATTCATGAATTCACTCATTCAACTTATACATATATACCGATTTTTAAATATATATATTTCGAATATTTCATATTTACATACAAAATATATCATCAAGCATTAACTTCAATTCGTCATAAAAAATGATTCGATAAAAAAATCAGAAATGAAATATCCACTTTATATTAAACAGCGAAGAACATATTTTACAACATCTTTCATATATATATTATATCATAGTTTTATACTTTACTATAACATTTATATGATTTTTATGTACCTTTAGATGGATTTTTTTTATGTTTGAATGCTTGTAAGATTATAAACTATGTAATTATCTTTAGTTAAGGTACTGCAACTCTGATATCTAAATATATTTTCTTTACATTCAACATCAAGGGAATATTAAACATATATATATATATATATATATATATATATATATATATATATATATATATATATGTATGTATGCATGTATAAAGTAAGGTCACAATAGTTTGATCTATTAATTATACCTTAAAAAAAATTGGTTAGTTTCAAAAAATATTTGTTTGTTGTAACTCTTCAAAGTATATCATAAATAAAATATTTGTATACAAAAAGGATAATGATATATATATATATATATATATACACGTATATATGTATGTATATAATTATATATGATCGGTATAGGATCAAACATTGAAACAACAGATCAAATTAAAACTGTATAGAAAACTATGTATTTCAAATTATTGAGTAGTCAACTTACTGCAACTTTACTTTATACAAATCATGTGACTTTAGGCTTTGCTTACGATTAAAGATGGTCGTTACCATAAAATAAGACAAAGTATTTTTAAAGACAAGATCTGTATATTGAAGTAATTTAAAGATGGTCGATTTTGCATTTTAATATTTTATGAGTAAAATATTGTATACATTAATTCTAATTCAAACTTTACTGTTTTTCTTTTAATAATATTTGATCGAGTAATTAATATTTTAATATGAAAAAAACATTCTTCCTCTTTGTGGTTATAACTGAAAAGATATTTATTTATTATTTTCTCGGGAAGGTGATGTTGATTTATAATAAAATTATATTTTTTACTATTATACATTTTATTACAAATGAAGTTTTTAAAATTAATAAAAACGTTCATTTATATAATAAAGTATATAATTTGAAATTATTAATTTGATAAAAAATCAATCGGATTTCAAATTAATATATTTAACCATTCATTATTCTCATTGATAAAATATTAAGTGTATGTATATAAACGCTATTAAATGTTTTACAAGTATTAACTACACAAATATTATATCTACATAAGGCATTATTTGATATGTTTAGTTTATGATGCCAATTAATTCGATAATTCAGTCAATGTTAAAGTTGATATGTATCGATATGAATATACATTCATTAACTCGAAGACATAAATACGATACTTTATAAAACATGCATTGTTACATTTGTAATTTCAACTTGTTACTAAAATTTACAACTTGATTCCATTAAAAGTGAATAACAATAATCATAAACTTGCAATTACTTCTATCATACATTTGAAGAATCCTACGTAGGTGTGTAATCATGATATAATTTTCATATTTATTGAGGTCATCTTTGTACGAAATACTTGTAACTCTTTATATTTAAACTCCATCAATTATACAGTATATTATTATAATAAAATGTAATAAAGTTGATGAAAATTAATGGAAGTATTTTTAAATTATTCAAATTAATGGATACAGTTTCATTTTTTCATTTAAAAGCATTTCAGACGTTTTTTGACGACGAGATGTTCAAGACACTCAAATATCCCATATTCAAACAAGCAGATTGAATTTAATGAGCTTTTAAAACGTCAGCAGTTTCTTTCAAACCGTTCAATTTATTGAGTTTTAGATCACTAGTCAGTTCTTTAGATATTTTAATCATAACTTATTAGCACATATATATTATGTGTATATATATACATATATATATATATATATATATATA
This sequence comes from Acanthacorydalis orientalis, assembly GCA_034766995.1. Taxonomy (NCBI): domain Eukaryota; kingdom Metazoa; phylum Arthropoda; class Insecta; order Megaloptera; family Corydalidae; genus Acanthacorydalis; species Acanthacorydalis orientalis. Next base: position 39,259,234 of record CM068314.1, on the reverse strand, counting down.
TATATATATATATATATATATATATATATGTATATATATATGCATTATAAGAAAATTGAAAATGCGAAACTGTTATGATGGAGAATGGTACTTTATTCTTTTATGATATACCTTTTTAAATTCCGAAAGACATTGATAAAATGTTTAGTTTTTTAAGTTATTTTAGTCATATAATTTATAAAAGCTCATACGCTGTCATCATCTCATATTAATGTACAACGTGGTAAAATACATACAATTTGTCAGTATTTTGATAATTTCATTTTAGTTTATATATATATATATATATATATATATACATATACACTTATACTCTTTTTTTATTCCAGAATGAATTCATTGTTATTCCGTAGTTCTCTGGAAAATTACGAAGTTTTGTACATTGGAATATGTTATAATTTTGTTATAAATTGTACTTGATGTAAGCTCGTACCAGTGATGTATTCATTGTTTACGCTACTTTTTTGTACCTTTGAATATAAATGATCTTTCTCGAAATGAAATTCGTTAAAAAATACATTTTTTTATGACAAAAAATATATAAATGAAGAATATTTCAATATTCATTTTGAATAATTCTCGTTAAACAATTTAATTAATTTCTATCTCTGTTAAAGTTGATATGGGGTTTTCATTTTTAGTATATATATTTTTCATAAATATAATTTATATTCTTTAAATACATTTTTGTATCTCTATTTATATATCTGTTATTTTTTTAACAGTCTGTTATTTTGCGGTTTCTTGATAAATAAAATTTAAATGTATATATGCGGGTTTTAATTTATATCAGACTTCAGTATTCTTATTTTATATGTAATATAGTATATATCCGAGTAATTTAATATCGAAGATACGTGTTTTCATGTAAATATCAACCGTACATTCAGAATAGTCAACAACCTCCAATATGGATTATAAAATATATTTTATATTTATACTTATTTAATCAACCTATTTTACAAAAACGAAGGCACGGACCAATGTGATCCATATTCCGGTTTATTTGTTAATATGTTTATATATA
>CM068314.1:39075707-39255707 GCA_034766995.1 Acanthacorydalis orientalis | reverse complement strand
TTGTATATTGCAATAAGCTTACTTAAGATGTAATAAGCTTATAAGAATAAGGCCATAAACTTATCAAGAAATAAATAAATTTTAATAATTAGTTCTTCATATAACCATAGTAAAAGTTTGTACGTAAAAAAATTATCATTTTAAATTCATTGTTTAAAATATAATATCAAATGAAAAGTTGAAAACGATTTCTTCGTATTCTGTTTTCACAAAAATATCACAATTTTCTGATTAAATCACGTTTTAATTTTATCTTCAGTGCAGCTTAACTGACAGTACTATTTTGTTAATTGAGGTGTATAATTAGAATCAACCTTAACTTAATAGATATACGTTACTCTAATAGATATACGTCGTATATAAATACTGAAATGAAAGCCGAAATGATATGATTTCTAGCTAGAGATACGGCATGCACTATTTACAAATCGCAGACGCAATGTAATACTTAGCCACCTCCGGTTCAGTGAGACAGTAATTTATAGTTCTTTAAATAAATGTGGAACACTCGCAGAAAACAGTTTTGTACAGAACTAATCGATTGTAAAAAAAGGCGTGTTTGAACAAAACCGCGCATAATTCATCATGTCATATACGTCATGATGAATTACACGCATATTGTGTATACGTATCAATTTACACTGAATTTTTCTTCATAATGTAAAATAATCATATTGTTTGATAAATGCGAGTACTGAAAATCAGTTTTCAATGAAACGTTAAAAGCAGACTGTAGTTTTTTATACACAATGATATACTTATACACACATGATCCTAAACATACACACTTTTACATACACACACATTTATACATACATGCATACATATGTATATATATATATATATATATATATATACAATGTGTGTGTGTGCATATACGTACACATATCAGTATGAAGTGTACTTTATGCGTATAAATATACACTTCTATTCATTTATGTGTTTATAATATGTTTAAATTATATTAACGCCAATTAAATCATTGAAAAGATGAAGTATATTGATAACTGAAATTTACAGGACCATAAATAATACTTAAACGAACTGAGTTTCTAGATTCGTTTCGTCTTTTGATGCAGTAAAATTTCAAAAATGTGACAATTTGATAATATAAATTCATAAAAAATCTACACATAGATATTCTTAAAGATGTATTTTCGTCTGTCTATAAGTCGTCACGGTAAATATTTCTTTTCTTTGTGTACATTTTTTTATTTCTATAACTTACAGTTCTATGACAAAGAATTGTTATATAAATAAGATGAACATATTTAAGACATATACTATTGTGTCTATTTGTTTATATTTTCAAGATTTTTCTGTATTTATTTTTAATGTAAAATTATTTTCAATCAAATAAGCAATAAGATTCAAATAAATGAAATTCGTACTTAAAATTGTTGATAATTTTCAATTCTATTTCGGGTGCTAATAACCTTAGCTGTCAAATCACCGTAAAACCCCAATAACCAACCAACCAATTCCAATAAATAGTAGATGTCTTATAGAAGACATGTGGAATAGATATACCGGTTGAAAGTGTATCCTTTTCTAAGAATCTACATATGATATTTTTTATGAAATGTATTTTATTGAAAAATTGTACAATTTTGTCGACATTTAAAATTGAAATAAAAATAATAAGATTTATGTCATATCCTGTCTATTTTAAAATATTGTTAAAATAAACATTTCATATATTTTTTCTTTATTCTCCGATTTGATATTCTGAACAAAAAATTAACAAAAGCTTTTCTGTCCTTGTATTTCTAAAACCTATTGATTATAGGATAATTTCTTTGCGCCTATTTTTAATATATATATATATATATAAATTCCAAATAAAAATTTCAGATTTGTGTAAATTATGTAGGACTCATTTATATTTTTTAAGACTCGATTTTAATTTCTAGAAATTCTGCACCTCGTAAGCAAAATTTTCAGCTCTTTATCGATGCTTTCTATAATTAGAGAATGGTTTTTTCTAAACAATTCTAAAAATTTTCTATATGTTTCAAAAAAAGTATTTTCGAAAAAGTTAATAACAAACAAGTGTAATTAATGATTTCTTTAACTATTCCTGAGTGTGTATGCATGATTGTATAAGTATATGTAAAAAGATATCGCTGAAAACCAAAAAAAGTTTATATTTAATTTTAAAGTAACTAAGTATAAAATTTATTATTTTTTTGTAATACAATTTTTTGATACTAATTAAAATCAAAAAAAAAATCGTTTGTATATTTACTCTTTTTTCATCGAGTGAAATAACAAGTGAAAATTTATAAGATAATAATGAAACGAAGTTATACTACATACATTTTTTATACACTGAACCAAATGTAACATCATTAATACATCATTAACGAAGTGTTCTATATCTTGTACGAGTTTAGTTTCATGTTGTATCAATATACATACATATATATATATATATATACACATATATATATATATATATATATATATATATATATATATATATAATATCTATATTTGTGCGTGTGTTCCGGATCGTTACGATCGAATAGCGTCACTAGCATAACGTCGCGTGTTCGATACGGAATATATACACACACACACACATGTTCACATGAAAATAAACGTTGCGTTGTTTTTGACGCAACACGAATTGTTTTTATTTTTTTAAAGCGTCATTCGAGTTTGTGTGCATTGAATTTCCATATTCGTGACATTATGTTACGTTGAACAATATTTTATGTTTTGATGTTTCATTGAATCAACATTTTCGATATATTTTCGTGTTATTTTAAATTTTTAACAGGTACTTTTGTGGCATTAGTATTTATAACTACGGGCTAAATTTATATTTTTATTGGACGTTTGTTGAATTTTTAATATATATATATATATATATATATATGCATTTTGCAATAATATATTATTTGATGTGTACGAAAAAAGTTATTAAAAATAAACAGCATCTAATACGAATAATTTTATGAATCATTATTTTAAACATTCTTATTTTTGAATATTTCCAATGAATATTCGTTGTAATTTTCAATATTTTCATTGTCTAATTTTTTACTTGAAAGTACTTATTCACGCAAATAAAATAAATAACTGTTCCGTTTCAGTATTCATCGTTAGACGATTGACATAGGTATAATAATAAACAGTTTTAAATTTAAAGGAAATAATATAAAAGAACATTTTTAATTGATCACATCATTCTTTTTTTCAAGTCTTTAGATTTGAATAAGAGAACTATTGTCTTCTTTAGTACAACAGAAATAAGAGCTACCTTTTTCATAATAACAAATCAGATAATTCATTAAACATGCTGTGGGTCCATAGAATTTTCCAAAATTGTGATATTTTTGTAATATTGATTAGTTTAAATTCAAATATAATAAACAGAAAAAATATTAAATAAAATATTTTTTTTTAATTCTAAGAATAAACGATGTAAATAAAAGCAGTGCTTAAAACCATCTCATTAGGGCTGTTTAATGATATATTCTTGTATAGACATATATATATATATATATATATATATATATATATATATATATATATATTTATCTACTTTTACGTATTATTTGGTGAAACAGATTATAAAAATCTGTTTACCACTCAATTATTTGATTTTTTTCATTATATTATTCCTATTTGAAAATAAGGTCATTATATATTTATTTCTTGATTTTAGAAATGATTACTTTTATAATTAACAAAATTAATTCTTGTGAAAGGTTTAGAATTTGAAATAGTTGTTTTGTGAAATGATTTCAATTTTTAAAAAATGAAATTATTTTTAAAAATTACGATCAACTACGTGTGTTCATTTCTTAAAATAAATATCTTTTTAACAAGTTAAAAGAAATTAATTACAATTTTTTAAAATAATACGTTGTTTATGGAATTGTTTTGAAAATTTGTAAAAAAAAGTTTTTTTTCTTATCTTTTTAATATGAATAAATAGAGTATGAAATATATTAATTAAATTTGTCTCAAAACGTCCAAATGTTTCAATTGTAATGATTAAAAAAATTGTTGATATTACATTTTTGATTAATTATCGTATATTTACTATATTTGCGTTTGGACAGCGCGAAGGTTCATATGTAATGTTTATATTTTGATATTATTATGTGTTACATATCAAATTTCATATTTGTAGTAACTGAAATTTATTTTAAAAAGTTATGAGAAATTAATGTGTTATTTGAAGTGTATTGATTATAGCCTTTTAAAAAGGTTTTAAAAATATTAAATAATAAAATTTACTAAAGAGGAGACTTATAATTTTTAGTTGTTTCTATATATATATGAGTGTATATTGTTTCAATACATACGTTAAAAATAATTGTAATTGTTCTTCAATCTACTTAATTCAAAATTATTTTTTGGAACCGAATATGCGTTTATTGTATAGGTAATTGTGAAAATATGATTTATACGGTAATTATGAATTAGTAAGTTTTTAATATATTTGGCTGCACTCCCTGCTATCATGTTAGACTTTCATGTATGCAAAACGTTAAGAAATTCACATATACAGAACAGCTAATTCTGCGTAATGATATATCTATGGGGTGGTGTAATAAAAAAATATGTACAATGTACAATACATTTCGTTACTCTTCGGGCCAACCGAAATCTTCGCCGATCAATTCATAAAATTTCTGATTATGGTCACTAAAGAATCGTCTCAATTTCGTGATGACATTTGGATCTACACGAGGATGTCTCCTACCTTTCGATTCGCGAAGACATTTGTCCGCCGTATCGTTTCTCAAACAGAAAAAACCTTTCGTTTCGTTGAAATAGAAATTGTGCCTACCTATACGTGGTTCGATCCCCAGGAACGACTCGATACGTTGCAGTTGAGGTACCGGATCCTCGATAAGAAGATCTCCATTAACGACAAGGATCTGCTCTCTCGGGAATACTTCGAGCCAACGGTGTAAGAATGTGTGATACATCGAGATGACTAAGGGACGATATGCCTCGTTGACTGAACCGTCTGGCATCAATGCCAGCTGTTCGAATGTCTTCGGCGGCGATGATGTTGGTTGTGGGCCTGATGCCGTTGCCGCATGGCTACGCAGCTGCGTGTAGTCGGAGATGGCTCGTGTTACAGGCTCGCGCACAATCAGCAACAGCTTCACGCTAGCATTCATCGCTCGAATACGCTCTGGGACCTGTCACAATGTACAGCACTTCTTATTATCTAACATCGCTGTGTCATTAGATGAAACGGACGGGTTTCGTTTATAGATTAGAGGATTCATTGCATCGAATCTCTGCTATGTTTTGAAAGTTCAATCTTTTTAACTATACAAAACGAAAGTGTACAAACATTTTCCTACGGAATTGAATGTTAAGGTGTATATATATATATATATATATATATATAAGAAAAAATTGAAAATGAAAATTATGTAAAATATTCAATCAGACATATCTTATTTTTCTACTTCTACTTGAATTTTATTAGGGTGCGAACAATTTGTTACGAGTTAGTCAGTCAGTTCGTTATTGAATTAGTATCAAATATACCATCAAGCAATGAAAACCATATTTTAATTCTCAGTACAAAATATATTTATTTAATTTCTTATTTTAAATTGAATTTCGTAACTATATTTTTAGTGACAATTCTAATACTATAATTATTTTAATCAACTGATTTTATTCTATTCTCATAAAGGGACCAAGTTCAGAAAAGAATATTATTAACATTATTATAATTTTAAGAATTTTATTTATAAACTGTCTTAAAAATATAAATTTACTTTAAACAATAACGTAATGTTTTCACAATTACATAAAGTGAATAGAATAATACCCACATTAAAACAAATATTCATAAACACATCATTATTTGATATACATCACTCTCTATATAAACTTTCACTGAGTTGGCGAGATCTTGTCTACATCAAATTCGTAAACCCAGTGCTTACTCAGATTTAAAAGAAAAAAGAACATAATGATCTGTTGATTGAATAAGAAGAAATAAAAATAAATTATTATGCCTAGAAATTTCAGCCCTGTTCTGAATCGTGCATGTTATATAGCATAACAGGAAGCGTTAAATGGAATAGTGATCGTAACAAAAACAAACTTATAATAGTAGATTAACGTTCAATTTTATTTAATATATTTGTTAAATAACATTTTACATCATATAAAAGGATAAATGCCATACTATCTAAAATTAAAGCAGCACATTGGGAAAACAATTCAAGAATATGTACTCAATCACAAGAAAGTTATTTCAAAAAATGTTAAAATGTTTATAAGAAACAAATAAACTACATTTTAAACATAAAAGGCACGACAAAGTTCAAGTGAACGAAAATAAGACAAAATATGTTTATTTATCGATAAAAATAAATTAAAATATTTTAATAATAATCACAGAATAAACTATTAACATAATTCGCATTGAAATGTTAGAATAAAAATACTGTATACACTAGACTCAATTGTTATTATGCCAATGAAAATACAGCCCTGTATGGAAATTAAAGGCAGGTCAAAAACGTGTATCTTCAACTAGAACATTGATGTTATGTATGAAAATAACATAACGCTTCCTTTTGCCTGTGCATTGGCTGTTGGGTTATTACAAGTATACGAAAGGAGCAATAAAAATTTTCATACCTTTAGATAAGTAAATTAATGTAAATTTATGTTAATGAAAGATATTAAAAATAGTAGATAGGTATATCAAAGGCGATGTTAAATGAACTCCAAGTATTTTCACTGAGGTTTTTCACGATTTATCCGATGCCTCTAGGTGAATGTCGGGTTGATTATCTCATCATTAAAATATTTCACACAATGAGTGTTATATATTTTGAAACTTAATTTATATAGGAACACACAACGAATAATTAATGCATACAACAAAAATCAGTGTACTGAAGGTCATGGAACAAATTATTTTTTTTAAAAAAATGTCACGCATTATGTAAATATCGGAATGAAAACACGATATATGTTTATGTATTCGCTTTGTAAGGACATTTACGTCAATGGAAAATAAGGATTGAATATTTTTACAATAAATTTAGAAGTATGATTTTTTGTATATATATATATATATATGTAAAACCAATAAAATTGGAAAAGGTGTTGACGATTGAATTAAACAAAATGTAAGTAAAGTAAATATTTGTTCCGATCGATAAAAATATCTAGGATTTAATGTGTTTATTACGTTTCGTTTAAACATAATTTAATGTTGTATATTTATTCAAACGTATTTTTAGCAATGTATAAACTGCATATTAGAAGTAAGGAAAAGATAAATGTCTGTTATATAATCATATAGTATTATAATATTAAGAAAATAAGCTATTTTTTTTTACTAAGACGATATACTTTTCTGACAACTAGTTTTCGTTACTATCATGATAGTACATTTATTACAAAATATTTTTTTTAATAAATATTGTAAATTTCTTGTTATTTTATTATGTTAATTTTATACAAATTATTCTGTCAAAAAGATATAATATCGTTAAATATATTGCATTCATATAATATCGTTTTAATATAAAAAGTTTCTCAGTGTTAAGAAAACTAAGCAAAAATTTAACAGGATTAGAGTAGTACTATAAATTCAGAATATTTTCATGAATGAATACTCAGAATGCTATAAAATTTGATTCATTCAAATTGTCGTTAAATAACTATTGTTATTTTAATTTGATTATGAGTATTTTGGCAATGCCATCATTATCTTCAGCGTGCTGGAACATAAATTTTTATAAATAGTTTTAAACCAAAAAATATATTTTTAATAAATATTTCTGTTTGATAAATAAAAGTTTATAATGCTTGGATAAAAATGATTGAATAAAATATTTTTTTTAAAATTTATAGTATTGTTTATTCATTATAAATTTGCTTATTGAAAAGTTATACCAATAATTGGAGTTAGCCTATTTTTAAAAATAATTTATGCACAAATTACTAACATTAAACATATTTTTATATTAAATTATTTAGATTTGAGAAAAAATAGACTACTTTGTTTCATATAGTTTTAAAAAAGTTGAAAATTACTGTTTATTTTATATAATACTTGTAACCACTTAATTAAAACTAATTACTTAGTTTAGTCATAAATATCAAGTAAAATTCTGACAATGTAATTTTTATGTTTTTGAAATAAAATATCTAAGGTCTTAGTAAATATTATTAATGAAACTTCTTTGTTGTATATGTTTTTACATGTCGTTTATTGGAGAATTTATTAATTAATGACTGGTTGTTTTGACATCTGAGAAACTCTTTATACTTTAAAATATTTATAGTAGAATAATAACTTTATTAAAAATTTACTTATGTTGATTCATGTTTGTGCCATTTATAATACTTTGAAAATACTTTTTCATTTATAAACTTATTTAACATACTTTATATTTTTATTTAAAAAAAATATCTACAGATGTTTTAAAAAGAATTCGTAAAATTCTAAGAATGGTTTGTACTCTATAAATATGTAAGTATTTAATAACCAAATTTTTAGTATATTATACAATAATGCGCCTTAATTTTAAATTATGAATATTTAGGTTTTCAATAAAAAAATGTTAACTCCTCTAAAAAAAATATTTGTAATCAGAAATGACCAATAATTGATTTTAAATATTTTCTGAACATTACAAGAAAATTAAAAGTGCTAAGTGAAAAGTGCTAATTAAGTGACCAAAAAATCGGCATAGATGTAGTTTTTCTTATATCTTAGTGTTCTGAAGATAATGGAACCACTAATGACATTCGCAAAAGCAACAAACAAATATAGTCAATAATTAATTATTAAACACTCTTAATCAGGAAAACAGTTCGTGGTTTATGGCGAAATGAAAATTGATTTTTGAAAGTAAATTTAGCTACAATGGTGAAAACTATTAGGTTGGTTGAAAAATAATTGCAGTTTGTAACCTTCAAATTCATATACATTTTTTACTTTAAATGGTTTTAAGTGGTCTAGAACTGTTGGATGACTAATAATTAATTGTTGTGCAAGCTCTGGAATTATTCTGCGTGGTTCTGAATCAACTTCTGCCTTCGGGTTGTCTTTATAAACTGAGGAATGATCCCCGCGACCTTCTTCATTTTCAAGGCTCTTGTCTCCAGCACGAAATGTTTGGAACTATTATCGCACCGTACATTCCTTAACAGCTCACACCAAAAGAATTGCTTAGTTTACAAGCAGTTTGTGCTACTTTATCACTCGTTTTGAACTCGTACAAAAATGTTACTCTTATTTGCTTCTTTTTCATCTCTAATTCAATAGCCCAACTTCAAGCAAAATTAATAGTAAAACTAAAGTTGATGTTACCAAAATACAGACCGAAAAATGCTCTTTAGAATGATATTAACATAAAAGCAATGAAATGACACATTCATTGAAAAAAATTAAGGTTAGAATTCAGAAAACAAAAACCTCTATCATTTCCTACCTATCTAATATATTATATTAATGCTCAGACTTTACTAAAGATTTATTTAAACTTGAATTACATACGTGATAGATTAATAGTGAATTTTTTTCGAACATTATTAGTAATAAAATAATTTTTTAATTGTTATCCTTGTAATATTTTTAAAACATTGACTGAAGTACATAAATAATTAATCAGCACAATACTGTTAGTTATAAAAGCTTGTATTACAAACAACAATTATCGAATTAAAAAATAGGTATTCTTTATATTTTAATAAAAGTTTATTTTAAAAGTGATATAGTTGAACGAATAAAATGATAATACGGAACACGAAACTTCTCGATGAAAATGTGAATGATTGAACAGGTCAAGAAGCTCCATTTATAAGTAAATAATATAGATACGACGAAACAGATACGGCATTCATTTCTTATTAAAATACTGTGAAATCAAATTTCATGTTCGCTGTATTCCATTCCATTTTTTTGTTTTAAAATTTCTCGTTGTATATAAAAGAATTGCATTTTTAATTCTAAAGATCTCGTTTCTATGAAAAAGAAGTAAATATTAAATTAATTCCGAACATAAAATCTTGAAAACGTACATGATATTTTTTGAAATTATATCACTATTATAATTTGTAATATTGTCTTTTCAAAATTTCTACAAAGCATACTAAAAGAATTTTTAATGTAAGAAACAATTATTGCTTTTTTTTCTATTATTTTTCAAAAAAATAACAACTGGTATTTAATTAATTCACTAATACCTTTTAAAAACTTACAATACATGTCAAAATCTTTTGTTATTAAGTACAAGTTTTAAAGAATGGCATTGGAATATAAGTAATATATGAACTTCACCTTACAATGCGTTACATGTAAATAATAAGGGTAGCGTATTTATGAAAAGCCATTAAAATTTAAATGAACGCCGTTAATGAATAGACCTCATTGAACGGAAAATGCTCGAGACACTTTGAAAATACCATATGATTAATGACTTGGACGCCCATGGAAATTCTTCGTTTTTGCTTACTTTAATTACACTTTTATACGCAATTTGTAGAAAAAACCTTATAATTAACGTATGTGTCACAATACGTGTTTAATCAATCATCTAAGGAATGAAATAAAAACAACAAATATTTACAGAGTACCGGTATTAAAATCGATATCGTGAATGCTACTTACGTTTTTATATTCGTTTCATATTGTAACGAAGTGCATAAAATGTATTATTTATAATCTTTTTAGTCATTAAGTTTTGTTAAATCGCTTATTTAAAATATTTACGCAAAATTTAGGGATATATAATATTGTATTAAATTCTTGACATGCATCAGCCGTTTAATTTAATATCAGCATGAATTCTGTCTACATGATGTAAAAGATTTAATATAAAGTTACATTGTATGTAGAAAATTATAATCATAATAAAATATGCATTAATTACACGCAAGTTTGAATTCTATTAAAATTATTGTAATATAAATATTTTAAACCTGTTTGTATTTTTGACATGAACAAAATTAATATATATTAATAAAGGCATGTAATCAATCACAATGAAAATTATTTAATGAACATTACATGATAATCACACAAACACATTATATATATATATATATATATATATATATATATATATACATAATAATTGCGGTTTTTGTTTTCTGAAATCTAACCATAATTTTATTCAATGTTCAAAGAGTTATTTCATCGTGTTCATGTTAATATAGTTTTAAAGTGCATTTTTCGGTCTATATTTTGGTAACATCGATTTTGGTTTTACTATTAATTTTACTTGAAGTTGAGCTATTGAATTAAAGATGTCAAAGAAGTAATAAGAGTAAAATTTTAGTAAGAGTTTAAAATTGGTGGTAAAGTATTAGAAACTGCTTGTAAACTAAACGATGCTTTTGGTGTAGGCTGTTAAGAAACGTAGATGCAATGATGGTTTCAAAAATTTCGTGCTGGAGACGACAGCCCTGAAAATGAAAAGAGTCATCGGAATCTTTCTTCAGTTCCTAACGACCAACTGAAGACGTTAGTTGATTCAGAACCACGCACAACAATTCGAGAACTTTGACAAAAGTTAAGCGTTAGTCATCCAACAGTACTGGGCCATGTATGAAAAAATGAATTTAAGTTTGGAGGTCATAAACTGCAATTATTTTTCTATCAACTTAATATTTCAAGAACCATTATTAAACAATACAATCTGGTTTGTCAGACCAGAATGTATTGTGTAATAACAGTTAAAAGTATATTTTCTTTATCTTGTACATTATTATTATTTTTATTTTATTAAACTGAATTTAGTAATATTCTTGATTTATTTAGTATGAGTTTTGAATTTTTTATAAACTAAAAGTGACTGGTTATCGTCCACTGTGTTTACATAGTGATAGAAATATCAAAATACTTTTCGGATCGTAATTATTATTCATTTAAAATATGATGTACTTTTTATATTATATTAGAAAATAAGACTTTTTATTTAATTTTGAAACATCTTATATTCTGCTATAAACATATTTTTTTCTTATTTTATAAAAAAAATATTTTTATATTAATTAATAATTGAAATATATAAAAATGTTAATTATATATTTAAGGAAACAATTCTAAATGTTAATAATATTTTTGTTTAATAAACATAAATTGTAAATAAAATAAAATAGTAAAAATATAAAATCGAATAATAACAAGGGTGTATATTTACCTCAGGAGTAACGAAGTAACTCGGACTTTTTTCAATCGTTATTTGCCCTTTAAATGAATACGGCATGATTTTTCTATACCACTCTAGTCCCTTACGATAATTTTCATCTTTATCAAAAAAGTGCACTTCGCCCGCCGCTTTCTGTATCATTGGATGCAAGAACAACATCTCTAACAAAGCACGTGTACCACATTTCCTTACACCGATGATTATAGCTTGTGGTAATCGTTTACTCGTTCTTGGAAAATGTACATGTACTAACGATGGTCCCATGACCGGTACGTGATTACTAAGCACGGCGAAATCTTCAGACTCAATGTCAACTTCAGCTGATGCTGCTTGTAAACTGTATACGGCACTGTCGTACAAGACGTGAAATGTGACGAATAATGATAATAACATGACAGATAAGAGTGCGATTGCCATCTTTGGTCGTGATACTCCCACAACAAGAACACAGTCAGAAGAATCTGCTTCTATCGACTTCATCGCCGTCCGAGGTAGCCATCTGTTAATATAAAAAAATGTGTTTTATTTTTAATATGTGTATATATATATAAAATCAATATTTTTATTAGAAACACAATGAATACATTTTTTTTCTTTTTATGATTTTTCATTTAATACCAGTTTTTGTCTCGTTAATCTTTATTCCCAAATACAATTTTCTAACCAAAAACTGATTAATAAGGTGAAGGAACAAAAATTTTTAGTTATAAAAGTTATGCTAATTTTCATATTTATTATTATGACATAACTAAAGGATTAATTTGGGGATATTTTAATAATTTATCTTTAGTTGAATGTTGTAAATTATTGTAATTTTTGTATTTAAAGATTATTTCAAATTTTTAAAAATAATTTTCTCTTAATTATATGTCTCTCTCTCTCTCTCGCTCTCTCTCTCTATATATATACATACATAGATATATATATATATATTATATATATATATATATAGTGTTCTAGTTGGTTTTATATTTTATAATACAAATTGGCTTCATATAATAATTATTCAATTTAATATTAGTGGAAGAAAATCTACTATTGTAAAACAAATCTCCACTTAATTCTGTTTCCACATTGTTTATTTCTCTTTTGATTGCATAATATTAAAAAGATGACACATACTGAAATAATATTTTCAGGGATGTTTATTAAATATGTTTCAATATTCATTGTTTTTTTTTGTAATCAATATTACTTTTTTGAAAATTAAATTAATTTTTGGTTTCATAATGAAATAGGAATTTAGTTTTAGATTTAATTTGACAACAATTATATATTTTATTAGTGATTTTAATGTTTTATGAATCAATACGATAGAGAACAAAGAATAATTATTTTTAACTTAATATTTGTATTAAGAAATGAATAATTTCTATATTTTATGTTATATAAAACGTTATAACTTGGATTTATTTAAATGGACAGAAATAATGGAAAATAAAATATAGAAATACATTTTATAATACGAAACGTTTGTCAAAAATTTGTTTCTTTCAATAATAAAGAGAAGACGTTTCTTTTATTATTCATAAATAAACTACAAAAACGGAAAATAAATTATTTACTCTTCTCTGTTAAACTGATTTTATTAATAGAATTAAATTATACCCAATAACGACACTCCGACAATCTGACATTAACGGTTTCCCTGTCTGACAGAGATTTATTCAAATCTTTATATATTTGAAAGTGATCGCCATAAAAATGTCAAGACGTCAAGTTAATCTGACATAAAAATCGTCTGATATTCTAGTCAGATTGTCATGCCAGAAAAAGAAACCCCAAAGGAAAACAGTCGTCGAAGATAAAACAAGTTAAAACCGTGTATGAACGAACGATGGCGAAGTTAAATCTCAGCTCAATTCAACGATAAATTGAAAATAAATTGCATGAGCTAACAAAGTCACGACAATGTGCAGTAAAATATCTTCAACATTATAACAATGAGTGACGAAGCGCGACGCCATGGGTTCATATTAATCTGTCACCCGGTCGTCTTCACGAGCGTCCATTATTCACAGTGACTTCATAATCTCGCAAAAACATGACGAGTATTATAACGATCATAAATATGAAATGTTCCTGACTGCAAATTCACTGAAAAGGTCAAACACTCTCGGAGCGGCTCGATTGGCGGCAGAAAATTTCCTCAAATCACTAAGTCAGTGATGATTTTACTTAAATATATTGCGCAGTCGACCGATATATTTGATTAGTTGTATTTCGTTTTGTTACGTGCAGACAGCTTACTAGGTTAGGTCACGGATATTTAAAAAAAATATTTAATCAGTTTAAGGTTGGCGCCATTTGATATACCGCATTTTTTCACAGAGAACTACATGTATTTGAATCATGCGATATTTCGATTGGTTTGTAGACATCGAACATGGCACCACTGAACAACCAACACGTGCCTTTATAACTGTTTCTTAAAGTTTTCTATTTATTTGATGACGCTGTTGCTACTTCCGTTCTATTGATAAAAGCTTTCAATTTATTTCTCATATATATATATATATATATATCTGCGTATATAAAATTTGTATTTACATTGAATCCAATAAGAAAAATACGATAAAGCAAGAATGATATTTTCCCGATATATTTAGATATCACTTTAGATATGAAATCTTTTTTTTAGTAAACCAACATTTTTATTATTTTTAAAAATGTTCCTTTAACATGTATGTTATCAAAATAAACTTCCATACGGCATATTTTTTTACTTGTACGCTTTGAAGATGTATTGTTATTGTCTGTAATAAGAAAATAGTAGACATTTTATTTATTTTTTTAAGTCTTGAAAAATCTTAATTGATTTTTTTATCGAACGCCCACATTCCGTTGAAAATATTTTTTTTATAAACATACAAACGAGAACAATATTTTAGTTAAAATAATAAAAAAACACCGTTTGATGAATTATATTAATGTCTTTAACTCTTGATAGATATTTTGTTTACTTTGATTTGTGATTTTTGGATAACACGAAGTAATATATTTACATATGAAGAATATTTAATTTTCGGTATTTAAGTAAGAGAGTGCCTTTTCGAGTACTCTAACCTCCACTGGTTGAGATTGACTGACACGACCTCGTCGGGGGAACCATGAAAAATACTATTTAGAAAAAAAATCGACCCACGGATTTCTTCTGAGTGCGTTGTGAACCCCAATCTTCGGAATTTATTTTATGTTGGGGGGATAAGATAACGTCCTTCTGTTATACATGAAGAAGCGGTTTTGAACGAAAAATGATTCGATTAGTGTTTAATATAATTTAAAATCACTTAATAATATTAAATTTATTAAAAAGTAGTTCCAGGAAATGGTTTATATTGTTTCCTGACTGTGAAAAAAATAGTACTCATAGCTTCCCATAAATAAAAATTAAAAATACTACCTAGTATCTGATAAGTTGTTACTTTTATCTAAGATAATTTTTTTACTTTGAAAAAATGAAATTTTCAAGCAAAACCATTAAAAATTAACTTACATATACACTAAAGTGTTAAGTTTTCTTAGTATAAATTAAGTTTCCACGACGTCAAACTATAAAATTTTTATTAATTGATACTTACATGTATTCACTGTAGAAAAATGAAAAATATAGCACCTGTTATACAGCAAAACCTAAATATAGCAAAAGTTAATTTTTTGCATCTAAATTTCAAATTACAATACCATGTATGAAATAACATTTAACAGATAAACGACTATTGTATAAATTTTTTATCACCACATTTATTAATACAGTTCAATAATTTTGGTAAAATTTATACTTAATTGTGGAAAATAATAAAATCCGATCATCATTTCCATACACTTTATTTACATAACAATGGTGAAATCTTTCACTTTTAATTTTTGTTGGAAGTCCATGATTTACTAAGATTAAATTGTTTATCGAATTCAAACATAAACTGACATTTAAAATACTCTACTTGTATTTATAAAATTAATTTGATAAATTTAGAAGTAACAGTCATTACTAAGAAGATAAAATGCTTATAATATAATTATATGTTTAGTCTGATATAAATTTTGTAGATAATTTTCTTTGTAACAAAATTATAATATATTTGGCATATCCCTTATAAAATAAAATTCAGCTGAGCTGGTTTCAATCAGTGTTTCTCAACATTTTTGCCTCGTGACTCAATATATTTGTTTGTAATGGTTCTGCGACCTAAATGTTTATATTTTTTTTAAAAAATCTGGTAGATTGGAGTTATTGTAAATTATATAAATAAATAAAATTTGCATATTTGATTAAATTTTTTCCGGCGTCTTGAACTGATGAACATTTAATAAAAATCAAAACATTAAAAATTCTAAGTAGTTAATATGTTATTAATTCAAATCGCACCTGAAACCATCACAGCAAGATGGTGTAAGACTGCAAAACGTATATAATAATTGTGAACTATCCATGTTCTATGTACAAGCTTGATATCAATAAATTTATTTTTGATTGTTTGATTTTTGATTTGATTTTGATGCATATTTGATAGAAACTTCTACGTCTGAAATATAACATTAAGTACACTTCTACTAAGAGCGGTTCAGACGAATTTCTATTTACAACAAATGCTTCATTTCAGCTTTTATTATTGAAATTTAACTATGAAAAAATATAAGGCTAACGATTTTAAATAAAACAGGCTGTTTCAAAATTATAAAAATCATTAAAATAGTTTGAATTATATTTATTCAAAACTCTTGCATAAATTATGAATACAGTAATACAAGATAATATTTATTGGCTTTATTGTTTACTTTTGCTACTAGTTCGCTTGATATACTAAACATTTTTGCATTTTTATTACCCGAATTAGTGTGTCTTAAGATTTTTTTTTCATTTTATTACAAAAATGAAATAACATTTAGTACTTATAACAGATACATCTATTGTTATTTGAAAATATTTTAGCAATACAAGCATTTCTGCAGAAGGTAGCAGCTATAGAAAATTTTAACATGACCCAATATTGGGTCGCGACTTATAGGTTGAGAAACGCTGACCTACAGTATGTAATCTAGTACGCTTCCAACTAACTATTTTTGAAAACAATGTTTTTATATAAAGTTTTTTTATGATTGTATAAAAAAATTTTCTTATTATATATATATATATATATATATATATATATATACATATATGTGTGTGTGTGTGTGTGTGTTACTTTATTAGAATTTATGTATAGAAAACTAATTTTATACAACGATCTAAGGCTTGTTTGTATAATAAAATTATGCACGTTGTTTTATATATATATATATATATATATATATATATATATATACATAAACTTAACTCATAATTTTTTTAATATATTATGAAATATTTTATCATTATGTATATATTGTATAAAATGTAGAATACAACTTTCCTGTTCTGAGTAAATATGAACGAAAACAATGAACCCGGAAATGTAAATATGAAAGTATTTCGCTTCCTATTTTATTTTAAATATGGAACAACCAAGATTTTTTTTCGACGAAGGCTAATAAAATTACCTTTCATATTTAAATGAAATATTACTGTTTATTATAATGTTAATTAACAGATTTTTTTTTATATTTTCAGATGGAAATCTTATTTTTTGTTATATATATATATATATATGGGAGAGAGAGAAAGATATAGAGATGGTTTTAGTTTACAAAACATTTTGAAAAAGTGTTGTATTTATTTGTATTGGATAATACATGAACATTTTAATAAAATGATTGGAAATAAATTGTGCTGATTGCATTTTTATTTTATCGATTGACTAAAAAAATAGAGATTACTTTGTTGTTTTAAATTAAGATTAATTTGTTGTATAAATTTAGAGTGGTTTATTTTGATCTGGTTCAATTTTGTTATTTTTTTCATTTAGTATAAACTAAACAGTGAGAATTAAATAAGGTTTAATTTACTTTAGTTCTTATTTCTTAATGTATTATTTTTCATTATTTCTTATATAAAAATATATTTTTAGTATACTTATATAATTGTAATTAAAAATATGTGTTTTTTTCGTATTGTTATGTTAAAGTTGTATTTATAACATCATGGAAACTGGAAATTGAAATTTTATATACGTACTAAGAAAACTCATCAGTTTAAAACTTTTGGGATATTTTTTGATTTTTTCAGATTTTTAAGGGAATATGTTTACTACACGTTTCATTTATAAAAAAGGCATGAAAAGTTAAATTCTAAGATATTAGTATTATTAAATTGGGTTTTAAATTATTAAAATTTATTAAAGATATGATCTCTGGGCTAGTATATATTTATGTAAAAAATAGCACATTTCCTTATTTTTGCAATTAGAATTCGGATAAGCATTGAAATGTGAAATAAATTAATATTGATGTTGTTTTAATTAGGTACTTTTTAATCTGCTATGAGTCTTGGAAAACACTAGTTAACCTATATATATATATATATATATGTATAAGTTATCTACAGTGATCTCTATTTAAATGGATCTATATTATTTACTTTGTATATAAAAGGTATATAAAAAGAATGAATATATTTGAAAATTGTATTTTTAACCAGTGTCAAAACTATTTTTAATATAATCTTTTAATCTTAATATATACATACATATATATATATATATATATATATATATATATATTAATGTATGTATGTATGTACGTTATCTCCAGTGACCTCTATTTAAATGGATCTACATTATTTACTTTGTATAAAGAAAGTATACAAGAAGAATGAATACATTTCAAAATTGTATTTTTAACCATAGTGTCAAAACTATTTTTAATATAATCTTTTAATCTTAATACATATTTTGTTAAGATATTTCCAATATAATACAAATATATATATATATATATATATATATATATATATATATATTTGTATATATATATCCACATATAAATTAATCTGAAAGGATAATACATTTATTTATAAAGACATTAACAAATAAGTATCCTAAATTATTACTCACGGATTTCGTACTGAAAATATAAGAATTTTATTAAAAGACATCTGATCATCAAAAATAGTATAATTAAAAAACAAACGTTCGAAAGCAGAATGCGTAGAAAAATTTTTAAAAAAACTGTTTTCGTCTCATGACAACATAACCTTTTCTTATTAAAAATATTCAATAATTGATTGTTGACAAATTTTTATCTTACTTATTAGAATTTTGATAAATATACCATTATTTTCAAACTAGTATAGTACAGAAAAAAATTATTTGTGCACTTCAATGCTCTGAAGATGATGATATCCTGTAATAAGTGAAACAGCGAAAAATAATTTCTGAAAGTCAATTTAACTGTAATGGCAAAAATTATTATTAGTACTATTTTTTAAAATAGTTTTAAAACTACTATATGCAATACATATATATATATATATATATATATATATATATATATATATATATATATATTATTCAGAATCTACTCAAAGCTATCGTAAAAGTATTTGGTTTATATATTAATCTAAATGAAAAAATCATTCCTGACTTAGTTCGTTTAAATTATTTTATAATGAATTTGTCTACATGTATAAGATATATAGGGCTTATACTAGATTTATATACGATCAATAATACGCTTTTTTAAATGCGTGTATAAATATAATTTAAAATAGTTTTGTTTTATATTTTGGTAACCAAATTAAATTGTTAAGAAATTGATAATAGTTTTCATTCTACTCTTCAAATATCATTGAAAATACACAGTGAAGTATTTTTTTTAAAGAAGAAATAGTATTTTACTAGTTTTTAATGAGTTATGATGATTGTTAAGATAACTGGTTTAAAATAATTTCCAAATCTACAAAAAACATGAATGTTATTACTTTTATGATGTAATTTACATTAATATATTAAAATTTATATATATATATATATATATATATATGTATAAATTTTAATGTATATACCTACATTTACTTCAATAGAGTTTACAAGATTTTAATCAAAAAACAGCATTTAATCAAAAGCTAAAATTTTAGTTACAAACATTGAGTATTTTCAGCAATTTCTTGTTTACAAAATGTTTTGAAACTTTGAAATTATCGTGTTGTTTATGTTACGCGTTGTTTATGTTTCGCACTGTTTTAAACTTTATATTAATGTTATAAAATTATAGAATACATTATTAGCAGCCACATACACATATTGACAGAGGCGTATCTAGAGGATGAAATAAATAATTAGAAAATTATTTATGCGAATATTTAATTAATAATAATTATGATAAAAATCTATGAATTGTCAGTAAAAAAATCATAAAATCATCTTTGTATATACCTAATATACTAATCATCTTTTGTGATGTTCGATATTTTAAAAACTCCAGGGATCGACTCTGTACTGGGAAAAATATATACCTAAATTTTAAATAAATATATACGATGCCATATTTTATAACTTAAAAGCAGATATGTATACAGTAATTAACCTAAATCATATATATTCATTTTTTTATATTATCGTATACTTTTTATTCACCTTTTTAAACATACTTTATTTGTTGTTTCAATTCTTTATCGCTTTTTAAGAATACTTTAATTAAAGTGTAACATGATTTAGTGTTCTGTGTAGGTATATACCTTCTTAATAAATTAAAAATAAATTTGAAAACTCAAATTATGTTTCAAATCTAACTAAAAACTTATTTCTTTAATTGTTCTCTGGTGCAGCACCTTCCATACTTTTCAGTTAATTATATGGTAATTAACAAGTTTCATTGCATTGTATTTAATATACATTTAATATACATTTATATATATATATATATAATATGTATAACTTCATTAATCAATAATTACTGCAATCTTTACGTCACTCATGTTATTTAATTTGATATTATTATCATAAACTTGTCAAGATTTGATCTGAAACCGCGTATACGTATGAATATTAAAAAAAGGAAATTGAATTAGCTTCGCTAATTTATAACATTTTTTAATCTCCCCTTCAATCGTACAAATTTGAAAATTGTTTTATTTTTAATAAAAGTTATATTAAGCGCCGAAGAGGTAGTTTTTTTTTTTAATGAACATCAGGAAATATTTTTTTATTCTATAGACCTACTAATATTTTACCATAAAAAATAGAAAGATGATTAATAGTTTTACGAGTTTAGAAATAATTTTGTATTAAATATTACAATAGAATTGAAAATAAAATATCCTTTTACATTTTTTTAAAATCAATTTTATAGAATATTTTTTAAAATATCTAAGTTTTAAACTACATTCACTATCATAGAAAATAACAACATTTAATGTGTTTAAACGTTAAATTTAAAATGAGAAATGTAAAAAAATTATTTAATTAGTAAATAGTAGATTTATGAGACTTTAGTTTTGTTTTAAAATTATGTGAAAATTTGATTTTTTATATATTTTCATTTTACATTGCAAAAATTTAATTAAGCAATTTATTTTATACGAAAAATCAGCGAGATTACTTACAAATCTTATTTGTAAAATATATAAACAAAGTTAGTTAACAGTTTAACAGTGAAATAATTTTTTTAATTAGAATTGAGTAGTTAATAAATGAACATATATTAAATTGGAAGACGTTAAATAATGTGAAAAAATTATGATTTCAATTTATAAAAAAAAACAATAAATCTCAGTAACACCATATTATCTATTGAAATAATATTTTTTATAAAAAACCTTTTAAAAACATGTTATTTGTAAATGTTTGCTTTTTGAAGATAATATAAATTAATCGCATGGAATGCAGAACAAAAAGAATGTAACAGTAATTTTTGCAAATAAAAGTAAGTTTGCTTTAGACTGATATCTATGACACTGACTTAAAATATTAAATTGATAGAAAAATAATTGCGGTTTATGATATTCAACTTTATATACATTTTTTTCAGCTAATAATTAACATTTGTTAATCGAAATAAGCAACATTAGAATCGAGACATTATTGCCAATTAAATACAAGTTTATTTATTCGGTGGTGTAAAATTCCGTAGTCCTGGAATTGATAAAATCTCGAAATACACTTTCGGCAGCAGTTTTGTTGTTGAAGACCTTACCCTATAAGAAGTTATCGAAATTCTTACACAAGTGATAATCTGTTGGGAAGATGTCTGACAATTATGGTGGATGAGGTAATGTTTCATAGCCTAATCATTGAACTTTTGGAGGGTCAATCGTGCGACGTGTGGTCATGCATTGTCGTGCACAGGACTGGACCTCTTAAATGATCCAGTACGGGAACTAGACGTCAGAGTTCTTGGTACATTTTGTCGATTTCTTGAAAATAAATCTCAGCTGTAATGGTTTCGCCGAGATTTAAAAAATTGAAGGAAGTGGATTTCCACCAAACAGTCACAATAATATTCTTTTTGAGTAATTTCAGTTTCGCGAAATGCTTCGGAGCTTAATTTTTAATCAGTCATTGCGCAGATCTCTTTTTGTTGTAAAGAATCCACTTTTCGTCGCATGTTACAACACAATCGAGAAATGTATCGTTTTTGTTGCGTGAAAGAAGTGTAGAACAAACTTCGTAACAACACCCATTTTGACTCATACCAAAAATTGCTCTTATTTGCTTCTTTTCCATCTTCAATTCAATAGCTCAATTAGAAACAAAATTAATAATAAAACCAAAATCAATGTTACTTAAATACAAACATAAAAATGCGCTTTAAAATGATATTAATATGAACACGATGAAATTATACTTTCATTGAAAAAATAAGGTTAGAATTCAGAAAACAAAGCCGCAATTATTTTCTTACCAACATAATATTGGTTTAATAGGAAAGACATAGGCAAATATAACGATGCATCCGATTATTTGGTTTTCTATAATTTTGTTACTGCGTAATGAAAATCACTTTCCGTGAAAGTTTTAATAATGGTTTTAGGTCGAAGACTAATTTACAGATTCATTTTACATTGGAGTACTTAATGTGAATAATTAATTTAAAATTGATTAAACTTTAAAGAAACAATTATAAAATAAAAATGTTTCATTTTTATATATTTTTTTATAAAATATTTTCATGTTGGAGAATTTTTTATATTAGTGATGTACTGTTAAACATTCAAGCAAAGTAAATGAAACTAGATATTAAAATGAAGAACTAGATTTTAATTAAAATACACTGATCAAGAACGGTACTGTGTATTTTACATTAAAAACATCCGTTTTTTTTTTAAAAAAAATAAAATACTCACTTTTTATGCACAGTTACATGTTATTCACTGGTTAATTTACACGTCGGCAATTAGAACAGGCAACGACTAAAACCGTCCGTATAGCAACTGTTTAAAGTTAAAAGTTTTCAACTTCACACGTTTGTAACTACAGGATACTGAATGTTCGCTTTTACAATTCCATGTGACGAGTTTAATAGCTAATAATAAATTTTCTGGCGAATAGCATATAAACTAGCTCCGTACAATATCAAATTTTACAGTTAAAAACGTTTCCAAAAGAATATTCGTCTACTTTTTAATCTCTTTTTGTACAGTTTTGTATTATATTACGAAAAGTGAAGCATTAAAATGATATAATACAGATATAGAATTGAGCACATTTTTCTGTATCTTAGCGATTTGAGGATGAGAATATTGAAATGCGGTTCAGCAACAATCAAAAATGATCAAAAATCATCTATTAACATTTTAAATTAGGAACATTTTTTGCTGTTTTTAGATTGAGAAAATAATTTATTTTTAAAAAAACATTTAAATTAATGATTATTCAATTTGGTTGAAATAGTTTTATATATAATTTATATTATTACTGTTAAATTAAATAGAATTTTAAAATCAAATAAATATAAAAACTTAACCTGTTTGATTTGAATAACATATTGGATCAGTGCAAAAGTTTGTATACGATTCAATAGGTGGTGTTAAGAGTGCCGCATGGAGGCATTCGTAATTGAAATGTATTCATGTTATATATCGCTTGAAAGATGATAGTTATAGCTATTACTTGAGCATCAGTCACATTTGTTTTGATTCGATTTGTGTGTAAGAAACATTTTTGAAAATGGACAACGAAAAGATACACTTTAGTCACGTTATGTTGTACTAATTTCGGAAAGGAGTAACCGTTGGCGCGGCAACGAAAAATATTCGGGAGGTTCATTTGGACCATGCACAGTCACATCCAACTATAAAAAATGGTTTACTAAATTTTGACTTGGTGATTTGAACCTAGAAGATTAACCCCTCTCTATACGGCTAAGCCCGGCTCTAGTTGACAATAACTCCCGAATTTCGACAGACGAGGTTACCAAGTCACTCAACGTTGACAGATCGACTTAATTTCGGAATTTAAAGAAGCTGAGGTTCACGTTGAAGCTCGATACGTGGGTGCTGCACTCATTGTCTGAAAAAAATAATTTTGATTGCATTTCTTCGCAGTTTTTTTGTTTGGCCGTTTCAACAGAGATACTTTTTTGGATGGTTGGTGACTGGCGATAGAAATGAATCCTGTACAACAACATTCGACGTAGACAAACGTGTAAACAAGCGAATGAAGGGGGAAAATCAGTCACCAGAGCTGGCTTGCATTCGATGAAGATTTTACTGTATATTTGGTAGATTGCAAAGGTATTTTTTATTTTGAGCTGATCCTACGGAGCGAAACGATTACTTAGGAGAAGTACTAATAACAACTGACCAAACCGAATGAAGCAATTAAAGAAAAATGTCTGATTTTGGTCAATAGCAAGGGGGTCATCTACCATGACAGCAAAACTGACTGCAAAAACTGAAGCAATTGAAACGAGAAATCATATTGTATCCACCGTATTCTCCGGACATTACACCTTTGGATTATAATTTATTACAGTCACCGTAGAATAATTTAAACAGTAAAAAATTGACACCGTTGAGGCCGTCAAAAATCACCAACGTTTTTTTTTTTTTGCTGAAAAACAACACAGCTTTCACCAACGAGGAATTCAGCAGTTGCCTGACCGTTGAAAAATGATTACAAAAAACGAGGGTGTGAACACATAATTGATTAATAAATGAGTTTCTTACGAAAAATAATCACCTGATTTTCAATTTCAGATCCTATGCGAACTTTTACACTGATACAATATATATAAAAAAAATAACAATTCGTACCTTTGTCTTACTTTTAGCAAATATACTAGTTTTCATGAGATTATGATATACACGAATATATGTTAAGATTTTTTTACTTGTAACAAATGTTAATTGCAGTATATAGAATTATCTTTTATGCGTAATGTAGCTAATTACACTTACAATAGTAGTCCTTTGATTCTTGGATTGGTTCTTGCATATACATAGAATTTGATCTGTGTATGTATAAATGAAATCTATAGTTTTATATAACGTATTAAAAATGCATTGTCAATATCCATTGCTGTGAATATCAATACAAAAACAGTGTGCAACAACCAGTAATAGATCAGAATCTAAATACAAAAATATACTAATCCGTAACAATAAATATTACAATATTTGCTACAAGTACATAAATCTTAATTTTTATGCATCTATATGTGATACTAATATTCACACATAATCGTGTATATATATATATATATATAACGAGAGAGAGGATGAGAACGAGATGTTGAGAATAGAATACATTTTAATAAGTTTATTTCAAGTTAATCTTTAGTCTGATGTCAAGCCACTCAACATATTGAAAACTTCTAAAGATGAAATTAAAACTACTCAAAATATTGGACACCTATTATTGTCGAGCGAGAAAAATTACATATGTGTTTGTATAATTACTATTAAGATTATATAATATTTATCTAAAAAAAAACTATTTTTTTAGAAAAAGGAACGCATATCCAATTTAATATTATGCAAGTAGATTTTGAATTTATGGCTATTATCCATAATTGTAATCAAACGGTATACACTTCTTTTGTATTTTTTAATCTCATTATGTAAATTGTTTTAGACACTACAATGTCATTAAAAAGCATATTTAATGTTGTTTTTTCATTTAATTATACGAAAATCTCTACACACACACATACACATACACACACACACACACTGAGTAATGACATTTTTACGATCTACATTTTCAGGGATATTATTTTTTACATGATTGATTTATCGAATAATATATTAAAACAATATACTTTTAATTAATAAATATCTGATACATATTTAATGTTTATTTAAATTTAATATCCGTGTAACTTACAAAATATCGAGATGCATGGGGTTGTGGGCGCATGGGCGCCTCGCAGGCGCTGGCATCTCTATGGACCCCATCACCACCGCGTCGTCAAGTCTTGCGAACGGTGTTGCGGACGTCGTCCGCCACCCCACACCATCTGCAAACGTACCGACAAAAGCTCGTTTAAAATTAATTACCATTTTTACGTGTATCGTTTGTATGTTTATCGATATTATCGTTATTCAGTGTATGTACCTAATGAAAAATAGGTCATGCGGTTCATAAATTTCATGTTAAATACTCGAATAACGTACGGTTCTAGAAATGAAATTTGTTTGCTACTATCAAAGATGAAAATAACTTTTTTTTGTATTCCCGTTTAGTTTTATCACGAATATATATTATTTAAGTCTCGAAGTTATATACATCAAGCTATTTTTTCCTGTAGAACTGTAGGGTATAAGTGGATTACGAAAACAATATCATTAATGTTTAAAATTACTAAGAACACGTATAAAATGTATTGAGGTCAAGTTGTGTATACACACTGGCCCACATTTAATGTAGGGATAACGTTGTTTAAAATTTAAAGAAAATTTATGAAAAAAATATATTTTGTCCAATACGACAATTGAGATGTAACCTTTTATAAAATTTTGCAAAAAATATTTTTGATATATACATATATATATATATATATATATTATAATTTTTAATTCAAAAATATTGTAAGGCAGGAAAAAATACAGTTATTATTTCTTTTCTATGACATAATTGTTCAAAATTGATTGATTATATTAGTTTGAAATAATTTGTTTTTTGATATTTAAATAGTAAAAGCTAAATTAAACTTTCATGAATAGTATTAGTTTTTTATAAACCTTCCAAAACTCTTAATACTTTTACGACTTTTATTTTAATTATATATATATATATTCTGCAAGAATATTACATTTAAAATTAGCTACGGATAGACGCATTTTTTAAACGCCATTTAATTTTATAAAACATAAAATTAAAATTATGTATTAAATCGGATAAATTTATCCTATAACATGTTAAATATAAGTACCTTCTATTTCATGGTGATAACAATAATGACTTCATCGCTACCAATAACGCTGCAAATAATTTTATCAATTTCCATAAGCTTTTGATAAAGTAACACTGTGTTCCAAATTGAAGAACCAACGATAATTTAAATGAAACTTGTAATGTGCAATAACAGAGTTAGAAAGTTGAATTATATAATAAATGAGATCCCAAGATAACCCTCTACTTTAGTTAAAACAAGAAACTTTTAATATTGTCTTGAATAAAGTTAAATTACAAAATAAATATTTTGATATCATTATTTTAGATTATCTTCATAACCGTGTTTTTAAAACAGGCACATGCTTTTCACATACACACATGTATGTATATATATATAATTATTATTATGTTTAAATTTTAAAAATTTGAACATATGTCAGTGTATGTTAATTATTTAAATAAGTAGCATATTTTTATGGTGTATATTAGTTTATTTTAATGTATTAATTAAATAATAGTATAAACAGTATAAATTAATTATTTTGTGTTTCTAATACTTTTTAAAATTTTTCAGTATTTTTGTGATTTTATTTTTAATATTAGAATATATATGATGTAGGTAATAAAGAAATAGTTATAAAATGTTAACTTTGTTCAAAAATATCACAAGAATATAAATTCTATTAATTATATGAATTCGTTACATATAGAAAATATAACAGGAGTTATTAAAAAGTAAAGTAACAAAAGCAATAGAGAGTTATTAAAGGAATTGTAGAATATTTTTTTGGGACAATACTTCCAAATTTTTTTTTACTATTCTAAATAATATATTGTATTCGGTATATATATATATATATATATATATATATCTCAATATTTTCCATCTATTTCAATTTCCACAATCTAACTATGATTTTATAGGGACCCTGATAAAGAGGACGTTATAACTGGAAATCGATATGTATTTTAAAATTTTTCATGAATAGAATCCATACTCCATGTACTTTGTACCATTAGTTTTATTTCGGTATTTTCATTCCAATAAACTTCTCACCTTTGCAGCTTTAGAATTAGGTCATATATAAATGTAAAGTACAAGTATAAGGCGGTTTTATAAAGTGTAAAAAAATTGCTTTACATGTATCTTTTTCTTATTTTTGGAAACTAAGAGGAGCGATTCTTTATAGTCATCTACTTTAAAATTAAACTCTACTCTACAGATATGTCTTAACACGGTGTGCGGAAACAGTAAATATAACTTTTAATTAGCTTTTTATAAAAGTTATTTCTTCATTTTGGAAACAACCCAATTCTATATTATATAAGGTAAATCGCACAAAAATAATGTTAGATGATAATCGACTTCGTACTGGTATAGACGACTCGTGAAGCAGAAACTGGTACAGTTTCTATTTCTTGGGCTATAAACACAATGTAAGTAATTTATGTACTATTTTCATAAATTTTTGCATTATGTTTTTTGTAACGGAAAATATGTTTTTTAATTTTGGCTTATTATATCTTTCAAAACTCGTTATAACTTTCAAATTGTTTGTTAGTGCCAAATTTTTTCTCTCGGAAAGAACAAATACAATAAGCCATTGTAATTAAATTCGATATTATTAGGTTAGTGCAAAAATAATTGCGGTTTTTACGTATCGTGTATAAAGTCACATAGTTAAAAATTATATTGATGAATCAAAATAACTACCATTGACCTGCACACATTTCTTTCAAAGGAAATAAGTTTGTTTACTCCTACAAGATAATATTCTCGATTCCTGGAATTAACGAATTTATCGAAAGCGCTTTGAACTGATACTTGATCTTTGAAAACCTTCTCTCTTAGAAAATTACTCAAATGTTTAAAAAAATGATTATCTGTCGGAGACAGGTCCGGAGAGAAATGTGGGCGAGGTTAGGTTTCATAACCCAGATTAATTAATTTTTTAAAAAGTCATTTGTTAGATGTGTGATCGGGCGTTGTTATAAAAAAGAATTGGTCCTGTTCGATTGACTAATGTTGGCCATAAACGATGCAACTTCTCATGCATTTTTTTAATTTCCTGACAATATTTTTCTGCTGTAATTATTTCACTAGAATTTAAGAAGTTGTAGTGAATGATGCCACTTGTCGACCACCACCAGTGACCATTATCTTTTTTTTACGAAGATTTGGTTTAGGAAACTGTTTTTGTCCTTCTCCTGCGGCAATGCGACAATCAGATCAGGAAAGGAATCAGTTTCGCAAAAGAAGTGCAGAGCAGACTTCGTATCGCCGAATTGCTTGATGCTCGTTTAGTTCATACGGCATCCATTTATCCAGCTGTTTTGTTTGTCCAATTAGGTTCAAATGTCGAATAACTGTTGAATGATCAATATTGAGTTCTTCTGCCACCTGTCGAGTTGTTTTATGTGGTTCGGTGTCAATAATGTTTCTTTAATCATTATTGTCTACAGCTGAAGGACGTCCACGACCCTCCTCATCATCAAGACTTTCCATTACGAAAATTTTATAACCAGTGTTGAGTTGTACGTTCAATAATTGACACTTCGCCAAAAACAAATTTGATATTTCGAGCATTTTCTGGTACTTTACGTCCCAATTTAAACTCATACAACAAAATCGCGCGAATTTATTTTCCATGACTAATTTAAGACTTTACATCCAACGATACTAAAGAATGAAAACAACAAACATAAGCTGAAATCAGTATTTCTAATTTCATTGTTTACAATTATGGTTATATGATTATAACAAAAGATAACGGTAACTAAAAAAATCGGCACCAAACTTTAAATGATAAAAACCGTAATTATTTTCCACCAACCTAATCGATATAAATTCCACTGTATCTATATATGCATATGTATAGTTGGATGTGCGAAATATATGATTGTATTTATTGCATAAGTTTAAAATGAACATCAATCATCCTGATATTTTCAAACATATTGACTTATAATGATGAATAGGATGATACATAAAAGTATATAACATTATGAAATATATTGGTATTTTTAATCGATCATAGGTCATGACATATATGATATTAATTCAATATATAACACTTTTATGACAACACTAAGTGTGATTTATTAGTTACCATATAACAGTGAAATACATTTAGTATTTATTTTTCTTTAAATACAGTTATCAATATGTAATTCTTTATTATATGAAGTTAATAATTAATTGTATACTTAAATTTTAACATCTACTTTAGGAAGAATAACTGATAATTTTTCTACATAATTTAATCTAATTTCATTTCAATTCTCATACATTTTCTTTTAAAATATTTTATATTCGCCTACTTAAAAAATAAATGTTCCTTCAAGAAATTAATTTCTTTTGTTACAAAAAATGAACGAACTTTCATAGACTTCAAACAATTGATATTCCAGTAATAGAATTGAAAAGATTAAATATATTTTTAAGAATGAGATATAATATATAATAAAAAAAATGTTTATAAAAAGTGTTTATCATTCGCAAAAAATAAGTTTATTTCAATGTTTTTTTAGAAACCTCCCACACTTTTTATAAGCGAAAATTCTTCATTGAAAGTCAATTTGAGTTTATAAAAGATACGTTTTATTTCATAAAGTACTTTATAAATTTATGTATACTTTGATGAAAATTAGACATACGTATGAACTGGATAAAAATCCGTTAAATGGACTCAAACGATGTATGATTTTATTGAATATTAAATAACAAAGTTAGAACTGTAAATTTGTATAGTCGCTCATTGTCAACTAAACATATTTCAATATAATGTGTTAATAATACAACTCACGTACAGATTTAATCAAGCTAATTACAAAACCGGCTGTAGGATTGGGTTAGTTGACTATCTTTACTGACGACGACGCTATGCAGTAACCACGAATAACCTAACATAAAGTGAGACAATACCCAAAATATATGTACATACGTATGTAAATTTCTAGTTGATATCTGTATACTTACGGCATTATTAAGCAAGCTGTAATATTATATGTATAATTTTCTGATAAATACTGTACAGATAATATTTAGCATTAATTACATTCGTTTTATTTCAACGTACGTTACTGCTCCCTATTAATTAATTACTTTGTTTTAATTACTTTATTACTTCATTTTGAAAACAATATATTTAATGTATTTTTTGTATACACAATATGTCTTGTTTGTTTATATTCAAGTATACACTTTTACACACACACACAAACATATGTTTATATGTGTATATATATATATACACACACATATATATATATATATATATATATATATATATATATATATATATGTATATACAATAATTATGACAAATAATCATTTTGGAATTGACAAATATAACGTGTTTCGTATTTATAAATAATATAATTAAATGTTTTGTTATTATCGTACGGAAAATAAAATTCTTAAGAAATGAATTTGAAAAAATGAAAATTTTAAATTGATGTCAGAAAAATATAATTAAAAAGCATACGTAATTTTGAAGGTATGTTTGACATAAGCTCTTGTTAATTCAATGTAATGAATAAAAAGCAACAACAATTTATAGAAATGTATTTGAAAAAAATGCATTTATATTAATAAAAAAGGAAAAAGAATTCTAATTAATGGATAATGAAAATAAAAAAAATAAATAGAATAACAAAAATGTAATTTTGAAATAGAGTAACTAATACTTTATTTCACGTTTTTTTTATAAAAAATTCATTAGTAATATAAATAAGGGTACGGTTAATTTAAGTTCATATTTTTAACTTTTTGTAGTTGATAACTTATTAATTTTTGATTCTTAGAAAACTTTTCAGCATTTTATTTTTTGGTGTAAAGGACTTGTTTTGATTTTTAATAAATGCTGTTTTATAACATATATAAATAGCTGTAGAAATCATTGATTACATTTGTAAAAGCTCGTGTTATTGAAAAGATGTAAGGGTTTATTGTGTTCTAAAATCAATTATAATCGAGAGATGAAATGCAATTAAGACATTTAATATTGTAAAAAGTTTGGAAAATAAATAATGCTACCACTATAACAGAAAGTATTTGTAAAGTTTACAGAAATTGTATTTAAAGGAGTCTGTAAAATTGTTTTCAAGATTCTTTGAAGAATATTTTGCTCAAAATATGAAACTGCAGGGGAATTTAATCGAAATATAAAAAACTAAAACTGTAATTTAAATAAAATGATCGAAATATGACTGGGTTGGAATAAAAATTTACTACAAAATTAAATATGTAAAATACATATATATATATATATATATACATATATATATATATATGTTTTCAGTATGATCATACTTAACATCAAGAAAACACTTTTTTAAACACTCAGATTATTATAGATAGAGTGAGAAAGAAAGAGACGTAACTGAGAGAAAACGAATGTTTCTATAGAATACAGAGGATGCAGAGTTTCTACAAGAATACAGAGTTTTAAAAATCACTCACTTGTTTGACGTCTGCCCATTGTTTATTATGGACATCGTCTTAGGGTTGTTGATTGAATGCAATATTTTTTTTCGTATTACTTATAAATTTAGTCTGAAGGATTGTAATATACTTGTTTCAAAATATGCACTTCATTGTAACAGAAATGAAGTCTACAACAATTATTCGTCGACAATTAATTTGTTTGTAGATTCTTTACTAGACGAGAAAAATTAAGTCTCTATAAAAATTCTCAGAAATGTTTGCATGGTAAATGTAGATACATTTCCTTTTCTTAAAGATAGAATATATTTAGAAAAGAGTATATAAAATGATGGAAAAAATTCTCAGCAGTAATAACGATGGTTAAATCTGTTAAATGCACTGGAAATGTCAAAATAAAGAGCGTTTCAAACTAACGATGTATCAAAAGATACCCAGTTTTATTCATTTTTTTGTTTACAATCTACTAAGCTAGTGTTTATATAAATATTTATATTTATTCATAATGTATTTCTTAATTTAAAAAAAGGTTATTTTTATTATTTTTATTTTACTTAAAAACAGATACCATACATACATATTTTTTTTCTAACAGTAAAAGTTTATCTCTCAAAGTTATTTTTGTGTTATTTTCTAAGAATATATATATATATATATATATATATATATATATATATATATATATGTATATATTGAGTATAAATATGTTTTCTGTTAAGATTTATGGCGTAGTTTAATGATTAAAACATTTTTGGGACGATATTAAACCATTGAATACTTTGCATCGCAAATTATTCAATGGTCAATTTATCGCAAATGTACTTACAAATATTTATTTACAAAGAAAGTCTACTATAACACTAAATATTTATATCAGTGAAAACCATACATAATAATATAATACATATAAAAGTTCATAATAGACTTTCAAATCCACTTTGTATTATAGTTAATAAGGTTTTAAAGGAATAAACATTTGTATTTATAGGATATATTATTATGAGCTATTAAATCTAAATCGAAGCAGATAGCTAGAGCTACAGCTCAAACTAACATTTAATAAATCATATAAACATCTGATATATATACATATATATATATATATATATATATATATATATATATATATATATATATATATATGTGTGTGTGTGTGTTAATACTACGATGCAGAAAAATAAGAATTAGTTTTGAAAATAAATCTAGACAAGTTATTTAGAGATAATTCAAAACATGAAATTGATTACAGAAAATTACAAAAAAATATTGTTCTAAAAGGCTAAAAAAACAGGGATGAAAATTTAAAAGTTCCTGAATAACATCTACTGATAAAAATTAGAAATAATTTTTTTGCACCAAAGAAATTCTCACTAATGATTATTAAGATAAATTACGGTACTAAAATGGAAATTACTTAACTACTACTTATCAACTTCTTGTTGATAATATTTAATTACTTCTCTTGAAATATTTTTCATATTACCATCTTTTCATTACTTTTAAATATTTTAAGATCTTTAAATCATATTCTTTTTTAATCCAAAATGTTTTAAATTTTATACGAAAATAACTCACATCTATATAAATGACAAAACAATAAAAGAAAAATATAAATAAGATGTACATTCAATTCATTTACTTGAATAGCTAAACAGCACAGTATTCTTTAAGAACTTCTAAAAATAAATTGTTTTTATTTAATGTGCTCTCAGGTTTTTATTCATGAGCGAAAAGTCATGTTTATTAGTGAGACAATTTTTTTTTAAACAGAGATGATATAGAAGAAGTATAGTTGAATCTTAATTATTTAAAGTGTATTTCAAGCTTAGAAACACATGCATAATATTCTCATATTACATGTATACTTAGAAATATAAATGTATATATATATACACACATACATAGATGTACATTCACGTAGAGTAAAATCGATATTAATAAACTGAAAAGTTCTAGCACGTTGAAAAACCATTGTAGTTAACACCAACGACTTGAAAACTAATATTGTATAGTAGTAATATATTAAATATTCATCGTTGTTTTAACATACAAGTACAGTTTTCATATTCTGTATACAGAATAACAGTATTTGTAACTATATAATTTATAAAGTAAACTTGAAGAAGTTATCCGACTTTCTTGCATTCATAAATATCTATATAAGTCTCCAGTGCAGAAATGGATATTTAATACTCTGTAAACTTTATCATTTTCTGAAACATGTAAATGTATTTATATGCAGATGGTAGCAACAAGTTAGCAAACTGTATGCGATTTGAAATATCTGTGCTTTGCATAAATATATTTTGACCTCTGATCAAAACATACATTATAAAATCAAGCTGTTCTAGCAGTTATTCGTGTTCACATTAAAATATACTCGTATTTCTTCAAGTTTTTATATTGTTATGGAATATATGAATAATAAAAACTAATTAATATTCTTTTTCTTTAATTCAAACACTGGCATATATATATATATATATATATATATATATATATATATATACTGTGTGTGTGTATAAAACTTAAAATATTATTTAAATTGATATATCAAAGAAAAGTATATTAAAATATGTATGAATCTTGTGTTATTTTTATAACATACTACAAAATTGATTATTTAAATCTATCCTCATTAATAAAGATTAGGTAATTTTTACACAAATATATAATTTTCAGTTATAAATTAGAATGATTTACATAAGAAATATTTTTGAACGTGTGTTTATAAAAACAATTAAAATATAGGCACATTTCAGTACGAAATGATAAAATAATAGACATTTTTATTAACGAATAAATAGATTAAAAAATATTATTATATAAGTTCAGCAGGTATCATAGTTTTTAAAAATCTCTGATAATTTTTTATAAGTAGTGTTCGATTTTGCAAGAAATATATGATTAAATGTAAAATAAATAATCATTTGAAGTGATAATATATTAAATTAAGTTTATTACAAATTTGTGAAAAATACGATAGGATTTCAGTTAATATTTATTTTTGATAATATAATTGGTTATATATAATTTATTTAAAAATATTTAGAAAAAAACTTGATATTTACTTACATATATTTATTTATTTTAAAAAATATAGATCGTTATTAAATTGTATCCATTCGAAGGTTTAAATTAAAAGTAACATATTTTATAAGCAACACTGATATTTGTGACTCTTCAGTCAACAAATCAATTTGAACTCTTCATTTATTACTATCGAAATGTTTGTAGTTGTTGATACAGAAAAATATTATTATATTAGATGAAAAAAATATTTTTAAATTAAGACGATCAAAAAAAATAGTATATTCATATATATATATATATATATAATCTAGCGGATGAAGTTTAAATTTTTTTTTAGATTTGATACAGTTCTGATTTTCAAATATGAAAGAAAACATGAATCAAATACATATTTAATATCGTTAGTATTTTCAATTCCTTTCTTACATATATAACAGTAATGTTTTGATCGAAAATAAAAAAATTCCGTATGAAACGTTCCAATATTGTTGTATTGAAAACGGTACTTCGATTCTCATTGTTCGCAATGTATCGAAAATAAACACGCATACACAAACAAACAATGAGACACGTTGTATTTGAAAATTGAAAAATGTACAAGTGAATACAATTTGTTTAAATGCTCTCGGGCGATACATTTTTCTACCGATTGTATTTTTCATCATATATTTGACAATTTCATAGATAAGTTTTATTCTAGTCCACGTATTTCAGTACACATATACTATAACGAAAAAAGTATTTGCTTACAACTTTCAGAATTGTATATTATGAGAAAAGTCTCTTTGCAGTTTCAACTAAAATGAAAACGCAAATTGGTCGTGCTTACATTGCTTTATAAGTGGAGCTTATGATACTTCTTTGTGCTTTGCTATGTAAGCAAGTTTGTAGACGGTTTCTTGTTAGCGTGTGGAATTCAGTCAAATCACTCAACGCTCCTTGTTGATTTACGGCCAAAAGAAATGACTGCATGTGCAAAAAATGATTATGGAATCATAATATATATATATATATATATATATATATATATATATATATATATATATAATATTATGAGTAAAATGTCATCCAGTTGACTGATAATTCTATTTTCATAGACGGTTCAATATTGAACATAACTTTTAATAAGACCTTTTTATATATATTTTAATAACGTTCTCGTGGACTTTTACTAATCATACTTATTTAAATTTCACTAAAACGTGTTATTAATGTTATCAAATCGTACATTCTATTAAACTACTTTGCTTATATTGAAAGCTAACACGCAAGGTTAACCTTTACAATAAATTTTCATAAAATCTGCCATAGGTTTGAATCTTATAACGATAACGATGCCTTTTCAACTAACAAAACTAAGATAAATGTTTATATTCATATACGAACTGGAGAAAACAACTAAAGATATATGAACTCGTGCTTTTTTAAAACGAATCTAATATGTTTTAAAATTGATATTAATGTATGTTCTTTCACGTTCTGTATTCGTTTATAAAAGAGTATAATTATCAAATTTCATAAATTGTTATTTTTATATGAAATATAATACTCATATAGTGTATTCGAATGGAACTACATAAACTTTTCACAAATAAGTTTTTAGTATTAAAGAACGAATAAATATTTTCAGTTTTAAAACATATTAATAAGAATGAATTTTCATAAATAAACATATATCTAATTATTATTTATTTATTGAAAAAATATTTTTTTGCATTTTTAATATTAATTGATCTAAGAATTTGGAATTTTGTCACAATAAATTTTTGACAAAACGATTAAATTTACTTTCATGAATTAATTTCCCTCTTATTGTATACACTACAAAAATGTTTTTTTTTACTAAAAATGTTAAATAATTATTGATTGTCTATTTCTTTCTGTCTATTTCTATGGTGATGCAATAATTTTCTGAACACTAAAACACAGAAAAAAATTCTTTAGAAATGTTGGCATTACCTCTCCATCAAAATGCATCTAAGCAAGAAACAAAATTAATCAATACTCGATTATTCAATTTTTTATATAAGAAACATTTTTTTTAATTTGTGGCTTAAGAAACAATTCTATTTCAACTTTTCTTTTAATTACTTAAAACTCACCCGATATATTAACACAATACACGTGTAATGAACATAGAGAGTAAGAAACATTAAACAAATATTCTCTTTCATCAATTATAATAAAAATTAAATCACATACATATATCAATATTTTTTTCGATAAAATAATTGTAAAATTAAAATAATACAAAGAAAGTCATACTGATATAAATATTTTGCATATAAAATACAAAGAGAAAGATTTACCTCATCAATCAAAAATAATTAATAGTGAATTACTGAACATTGAAATTTAGACAAAAATATGTGGTTTCTGGAAGAGTGCAACATTTACGATTTTAACGATATTTTAAAAATTGCCTCAAAAATCTATTTTCAAATTTAGGAATTTTATATTTTATAAACAATAAATAATTGATACATTTTTTATCTTCATTTGTATTGTTCAAAATTAATTATCTGTTGATGTGCATCAGGAATTAGTTTTAAAAACTATTAGAGACTTGTCTAAAGAAGTATCAATATGTAAAATAAACCTTTAACCATGTAGAAGGTTCAATTATTATTTGCGTATGTACAGTGGTATATAAACTAGTAAATGTATGTTAGATTGAAGAAAGAATAGTACAATATTTGTTTAGAATAGTTTGTGAAATAATTCGGCGTAAAATCAGTTAATCTTATAATAATATTGAAACTCAAACACATGGCAAAAAATGTTCAAACATGATTTGTAAATTAAACTTATAAACCTTGAGTTGCCATTTTGATGTACAGATATAAATCTAATTAAAAACTTGATAATTTAAAAATGATTTGCATTATGAATAGCAAACACAGTCCGTTTATTTTACTTATCACAAACCTGAAGTGCAAGTATAATTGAGGAAAATTAGATTATTATGAAAAATTAGAAGGTACGTTTAGCCGAATTTATGCTATTTTTAAAAACAAGTTCTATCGGACAAAATATTAACATTATTAATACTTTTTTTAATAAAATTTGTACAAAATTCAAGACATAGGAAGTAAAAAATAAATAAATTCATTTTTCCTATTTGAATCCTACTTCTATTTTCTTATTGAATTTTTTATTTATTACATGTATTTTGCATTTATTTTAAAAAGTTATTTTATTTTATCTTCTTATGTTATGATTTTTTTAAATGTTTATTCAATTCTGCTCATACATACACACACATACATATATATATATATATATATATATATATCTTATAAAACAGTATTAATATTTAAATTATATTTTAATTTCATATGGGATACAGTTTTAATAGATACTATTTTATAAGAAAATATACATTATAAAAGTGCGATGTAAAAAAAATAAATAATTGTGTAAAAATTTTAAACTGTACAGATAATTTAAATAATTATTTATTTGTAGGATTTTGTACTCATTTAAAAATTATTAATAAACTAAATTAAAAAACGACTGATTCAGTTTTAGTTACCTGTTAGCTTTTTTAAATCAGGTCATATATATTTTTTGTTTCATGCTGTTTTAAATGTTATTTAATATTTGAAAAATATATCTAATAAACTTTTAAACAAATTCAAAATATTATGAAATTATTTATAACATTATTTAAATTCTAACATTCCATGTACAAACTCAGATGTGCCCAATTTTGAAAATTTTATAGAAAATAAATTTATTTACCGATATAACTTGGTACACGCAAGCAACTGCTTCTTACAAAGATCGTTTTGAATTTTGAGTAGCACTAAAGGTAGAATTTTAAGTATAAGCAACAGAGACGATGCGTGTACTTTTTCATTCTCCTCCTTCTACTTGTACTTCCGTATTCGTAATTGTGTGAAATTGGATTTTCAGCAGTAGCTTCAGTAAAAACAAAGTAGAATTCTCAATTAAGTTAAACGACAACTGAGAGTAAACATATTTAATTTGAAACCAAATATGTAAATGATAAAGAAATCCACTCTAGTGATTATTTTAAAATTATTTTCTTTAATTATTATTATTATTATTAAAAATTGAAATTAATAGGTCGTTCTAATTATTGAATTTAATTACATTTGCATACGTCATCTACTAACACATAGAATTTTACAGGTTACTGTTTTTTTTTTGTTTACTTAAATATTAAAACAAATCTACCTTAACTGAAAAATGTTTTTATTCATCATATGATTATTTTTTTATCGATAGAATTAAAATGTGTCAGTATGTTATAAATATATTATTATTTTAATGTATAATTCAATATCTTATATACAGAAAAAATCCATTTGATTATTCTATTAATTCAAACTTCCATGTGCTCTTTCTCTCTCTCTCTCTCTCTATATATATATATATATATATATATATATATAATATGCACTTTTCATAACATATATGTTTATATTTTTTTCTTCTGTGAAAAATTAATCTATACAATTTGAAGCTAGAAATTTCTATAAATAAACCAAATGAGTTTTATCGTGACTTTTATATTTTAATTTTCATTTCATTCAAAATTCAAAGCTAGAATTCATTAACTTTGCTGGAAATATTTATGAGTTATTAAATCGAAATATTCTTTTCAGTGTAAAATTTCTTGTTATTGTATTTTTACTATTCTACGTGATAACAATTAGCTCTACTAATTAAAAATTAATTAAGTCAACTATTCACAAGAAACTATTCAGTACATAGTTTATTTTTTATAATTATTAATTTACGACGCTGTCAAGTATTCTATTTTCA
Source organism: Acanthacorydalis orientalis (assembly GCA_034766995.1). Lineage (NCBI taxonomy): Eukaryota > Metazoa > Arthropoda > Insecta > Megaloptera > Corydalidae > Acanthacorydalis > Acanthacorydalis orientalis. The sequence goes on along the minus strand of CM068314.1, from coordinate 39,215,067 downwards.
ATCTATTAAGATTTTAATATACTTTTTTAAGAAATTTTTTTTTAAAAAAAAAGAATATACGAATATTTTAGAATGTAAGACACACACACTCGTGTTCAGCGACAGTTGTACTGGGATAGTCTTAACTGTACTGGTAAATACAGATTGGCCCATATGTCACAACTGGGTTTGAACAGTTAATAACTTTTTTGATTATTAATTATTTTTATTCATCTTTGGTTACAATAAAGTACAAAGTTGGAAGACTTGTTCACCCTATGAACGGAAAACGGAATTGTCCGTGGCTTGTTCACATATACCACTTTTTTAGGTAACGCCACAAAAAGAAGTCAGTGGGCGTCAGATCTAGAAACAATGGTGGCCAATAAATTGAAGACCTTCTCGAAATTATTCGTCTTCAAAAATGTCTCTTAAATCTTGTATTGTGGATTCAGCAGTATGGAAAGTGACTCCATCTTGCTGAAACCACATTTCAGGTTTATTTTCCACTGCAAGGCGTACAATATTTTCAAGCATAGTTCGATATCGTTTTTTACTAACCGTCACTTGATTACCATTGTCATTTTCGAAGAAGAACAGTCCGATGAATCTCTGTGAGATTACACCGCATCAAATTGTACATTTGAGAGGGTGTAATTCATGTTGGTGTATAACTCTTGGATTCTCAGTACTCCAAATCCTGCAAGTATGTTTATTGAAGAAACCATTGAGGTGGAAGTGAGCCTCATCAAACATAATCAGTTGGTGAATAAACCCGTTTGTTTCCTTTACCAATTGTTGGAATCGGACTGCACAAGCTACCCGTCGTTGATAATCTACAGGTTTTATTTCCTGCACCAGCTGAATCTCGTACGGGAAAAGGTGTAAACTAAGTAATATGCACTGCAGCGACGTGCGAGCTATACCCAATTGAGCAGATTATCTCCGGGTCGACGTTTCTGACTGTTCTTCGATACTTCGTCGCACATGTTCAATATTTACCTCTTTCTTAGCCGAACGTGGTCTCCCGACACGTGGAAGGTCACTTGCAGAACCCTATTGTTGTAAATTATTAACCAAGCGACGAATCATTGATTCTGAGAGAGCAACTCCAGCATTAAAATATCGACGATATTGCGTCGCAATATTGCTCGATGCGTTCCAATAATTGAATTCTAGTTTTCGAAACAAAATTGTATGGTTTTGGTGCGTTGTACAGTTGAAAATTTTTCCTTGATAAATTTATTGACTATTGGATACACTTCTTAAAAAAAATAAAAAAATTAATAATCAAAAAAGTTATTAACTGTTTAAACCCCGGATTAATTACAAAGGAAAGAACTATAAGCAACAAAATCTGTTCTAACTAGATTTTATTCTGCTTTAACTGTTGCGATCCATGAAGTTGATAAAACTGAAAGTGTATTGGTTTTACTGATTATCTCTTTTATTAATCTGATGTGATTACAAGTACATAAATGTCATATTAATTTAAAAAATTAAATCATTAATATTAATAATTATGAAAGGAGAAAATGGTTGTCAGTAATTAAACTCCAAATATATATTAGAAAATGGAGATTACATTTAAAATTGTGGGTATCCAAAATTTTACTAATAAATATGTTATTGGATATAAGCGTATACGAATCCGCATAAAAGTAAATTTATATCTTTTTGAGATTTTTGTGCTTTTGCGTTGTTATGATGAATGATATCTAAATGTGCATAAGCCATAATTAAAGTGTAGAATAAGTTATTGAATATTTTTATAAAAAAAAAACTGTTTCATGGTATAGAGACTGATTAGTTTAATAAAATTTGTATGTATTGCAAATAGACTGCAATTTAATTATTGAACTGAAATCAATCAGAAATAGTTGGAAGTTTAATTAATTTATAATAATTTAAAGTCATACACTTTAAAGTTTATTACTTAAATTTCTGAGATAATTATATATGTTTTCCTTACTTTATTGTCAGGGTTATTAGAAATCTACTGAAAACAAGTTATTTATCTATTCTATATAATTAAAACTCACATTTCTCGCTACTTTGTCCATGGTGACGAGAATGTTTGTTTTTTCAGCTCATGGGTTTCAAGTTTAATTCATTATGTTTTTTCCTTACGTATTTTTTTATGTTTAAATATATTATGTTGTAAAAATAAATAAACTGTTTTTTTTTTCTATATTTTTTTTTATTTTCCCGTCAATTTTGACGGGGTATATACTAGTCACCAAACAAATACTTATTTTCAATTTAAATTGATATCAGAAATATAGTTTAGATACTATACTTAAACTCTCTCATAAAAATCTTTTTATTTTTTTTAAAAAAATTATATTATGTGGAAAATGAAATATTTATACAATGTTTATTTTTTTTCTTTGTATACAAAATTATTTTGTGTAAAAAAAACATTTTACCAAGAAAACAATGTCTATGTAAAACAATAGTTATACAACAAAGCAAACGTTTTCCAACTCTCTTATTTTTTATATGTATGATTTTAAATTGTAGGTTTATTCAATGAAAATATTTTCCCCATTTATCAGATAATTACCGAAAACCAATTTACTCAAATTGCTAAAAATAGTTTCCTTTTTATTCTAATTTCTTCTAAATTAAGATACTATTTGAAAAATGTAATCTTTTGATATTTTTATATAAAACACTTAACATTATGAATCTGTCATTCTAAGCTGACATTTAATCGCGAACAGCCACTGTGTTAATAAACTTGGCTAGACACCTACATTTCGCACTCAACATAAAACAATCTCCTGACATTAGAAAAAGCACTTAATAGTTTTGAAAACTTTTAAATGTATTACATTATAAATACATATAGGTGTATACATTATATATATATATATATATATACACGTATATACATGTATGTGTGCGTGTGTGTATGATATGCATGAATATCTCCAGTGAACACTTTTCATCACATTACATACATTTTATTATACACCTTTAAGCCCATTTACAAATAATTTTATAAAAACTTATAATGTGTTTTATAATAGTTATATTTTTCTTAAATATATTTAATATGTAATGTTTTATGATTTTTTTCTACATTTTAGTGATTAATTTCAGATAGTTGTGATTGAATTATTCTTAATTAATTATATTTCTAACAAATTATGATTCTAATTGTAATTTTATTATAATTCTAAGACATGATTCCTAAATAATTTTTTACAACTAGTAAGGAGTTTTAATACTACTTAAAATTTAATAAAAGTATCTAGTAGATGTAAGTTAAAATTATAAAAGTATATTTCTTATATATATATAATGTGTTTCTATTGTGTGTGTGTGCGTAATTGAATAAAATAATTAACATTAAACTAGTTTTCAGTGCTGTATTTTTCGAGGTATCCACTACACTATATACTCGATTAGTTCACTATCTTTCTGACCACTGTTCACGCTAATCAATATTTATAACCTTCATTCCTTGTAGAACGATCTTAGCTCATTATCTACCTTGTTCTAGACAACTCTATTTTTAGAAACCTCTTATTGTTGGTATTTGTTCTTTTTGTTTTGTCCAATTGTCCTTTTGTAGATCCCTACAATTGTAATCATACTAATTTAGTATCAACACAGTAGTTTTCTTTATCGAATATTTAATGGAAAATACTTGTTTTGCCATATTAACATTTTTAATATTCATTATATATCGAAATGGTATATATATATTTGTTGAATATTACTTTTTAAAATTCTTATGATATCCATAAAATCTGTAAATAAATTTGTAATATTTAAATTATACATACGTATATAATATATATATATATATATATATATATATATATATATATATATATATATATGTATAATTTGAAATGAAGCAAAAAATTGTTTCTCTTTAAAAATATTCCTTAATGTTTGTTTTTTTTTATATTTCATATACAGAAATTTCCAGTTATAATAATTTATTTACATTTATCATAAAGAACGTAATTATTGTTATTAGATTGTATAATTTATTAATAGAAAATTTTGTGTTATAGTTTTAACAAGTTCAGTCAAAGTATATGTTCCACATGTTTACTCTTCGTTATAACAAATGATACAAATTGTTAACTGTACAATAAATAGAAGTATAACAACAGAATAAACACAGGTTTTATATATATATATATATATATACATATGTATGTATGTATATGTATACCATATGGCATGAAACTAACAAAATGTCATCAATCATACCAATTAACGACTGATGAGCAAATCATGCGCTCTGTGACGTTGACGTTTGTATACGATTGCTACTCAATTATAGTGATTGATTAAGAAAATGAAACTCTATAGAAGTTTTGTTGTAGCCGAAAAAGAATATCAAATTTACTTCAAACTTATATTGAATTGTATTTTAAAAATATAATAGTTTTTAATATGAGAGGATTCTTCATTTGTACATTCAGTTAAAGATTTGTTGTTTAGCATGTCAAACGACATATAAGTTTTATATTTCATACACACATTTATGTGCATATATGTATATAAGTGTGTGTATATATATATAAGTATGTATTTAGTGAACATTAACTCCTTTTTTAAAGTACAATAAACACAAACGCAGAACTATGGAGAGACCTAATATATGCGAAGGTGGATCGTGAGTAAATGTATATGTAAATGTGTGTGTGTATGTAAATGTATATATATATATATACTTATGTGAGTCGTTTGATAAATTTCTATGATGTGGCGCCGCCATTCATTTAATCACATCATGGGTATCAAGTGTCACTTTTCAAACTAGCATAGGCGAAATTTTTGCCAGAAGAAACGTATTTTTCACGTTCTGCAAATTTTGAAACGAGAATTGTATCATTTGCCGCAAAAATTAAGAAAAAGGATAGGCTTTTTGCGTCGATTCATCACCGTGATGAAATGGATCCACCACTACACATCTGAGTCGAAGCAGCAGTCAAAGCAGTGGACAACGATTGGGAAAGTGCACCATAGAAGGCGAAACCGTTTTGTCGGCTGGAAAGGTGATGGTCACTGTTTTGAGAGATTCCCAAGGAATCATCCTGATTGACTACTTAACGATAACAGCCTACTATGTAACATTATTGGACAGTTTGAAAGAAGAACTGAAACAAAAAGGGCCAAGATTGACGCGCAAAAAAGTTCTCTTTCACCAGGACAACTCAACGTCTCACAAATCGACGGCCGCAATGGCAAAATTGTACGAATTAGGCTTCGAATTGATTCCTCATCAACCCGATTCTCCAGACTTGGCTCCGTGCGACTTCTTTCTATTCCCAAACTTGAAAATTTGGTTCAGTGGGAAGAAATTCTCGTCGAATAAGGATGTCATGGCCACTGTTAATGCGTATTTTCCAGACTTGCTGGACAAAGTGTATAGCCCTTAACAGAGACTATGTTGAGAAGAAAATCGATTTTTTACAAAAAACGGTATTTAACTTGCTTTTTTACCATACTTATCAAACAACCCTCACATATATGATATATATACATATATATATATATATATATATATATATATATTTATTTATTCAAAATAAAAATGAAACCATGATATTTACATAAATATCAAAATCAACAATTTACATATGAATACATGAACGCGACTATGCCTCTGTAATAACATCTAAACTGTCATCTCTTGCAGCGCGTACTAGTACATGCAACTTTGATATATTATTGTGTGAATATTTTGGGTTGACACTCTGTTTAGTTTAGACCTCGTGTGATAAAACACACCTGATGTTGTAAATGGAATCATCAGATGTGATGTTTTATTGAAAAAAAGAATGATATATTGCAGTCTTATTCTGTTATTGTTTCAAAAAACAAGAGTTATATATACCAACTAAACATATTTCATGCACTTATGTGGAAGATAATCGTTATCCATTATCATTTATTTCCATATAAAAATTATTTACATTTGTATCTCAGGAGTAATATTTATTTTGTTTTAGATATACATAATGTATTTAATGCATTGAAATTTCTACTGTATTTCGTTTATGATCTAACGTTATTAATATTACTTGCATATATATATATATATATATATATATATATATATATATATATATATATATATATATATATGCACGTTTATATGTGGTGTAAACCTTATTTTCTGTATCAGGTGTAACTCAAAATCAATACTGTTGTAGAACGTTCACAAAATAATATTTCATGGGTCCCAATTCGCAGCTCCATTTGCACCACAAGGTAGACATCATGATATTAGATTCTTTGGAAATGTATCTTCTCGATTACTGCAACCAACTTTGATGTTGATGTTCGTCGGATCGGTGATTGGATTTTCTTTAACTTATGTCATCATTTACATAATACTACACGATATTCGAAGGGGTTGATATGGAAGTCGAGTTAGATTAATAAATTTATTATTTTATATACGTTGGATTTGTTTTAAAATAAATTGAATTTCATGCTCATGTGGCTATCTATCTAATATATATATATAACGAATTTTTCATATTAAAAAAAAACATTTTTCTAAAGTGCTAGTTATATTTTGATAGCTGAAAAGGTCTTCGATAACATTTAATATATTCATATCTATCTATCTATATATATATATATATATATATATATATATAAATATATAAATATATATATATATATATGTATATGTATATATATATATATATATATATATATAAATATATAAATATATATATATTTATTTATGTACATTCAGTCTATTGATTACTAATATTCAAGTCAAAACAATTTCTTTAAACAACACATTTCTTTTTTTGAAAATGTCATTGGATATTAACAAATACACTTTTCTAACTTTCTGTTTTATGATAGAGTTAGTTAGTCATTGGAGGTTAAGGGCGCATCGGTTTTATGATAGACGAAAAGGTCGAATTATGAAATAATGTTTTGTACTTAGTCTCTGAGAATCACTAAATTAATTAAATATTAACAAAGTATTACGACTGCAACTCAAATTTTGTTGTTTGTCTTATTCTTCTACCACTTAGTTTGATTAGAACTGTTGTTTTATGTTTAAAAAAGTGCTCTAATTTTCTACATTAGAATTATTAAGGTTTGTGGTGGTATTATGGAATAGTTTTTCATGTTACATGTTAACTTAAAGAAATCTATTTTCAAAGTTTATATAATTACTTGTTTATCACTATTGTACATTTCTAAAATATTCTATAACACTTCCCTTCAGTTCTCAAGGCTATCAAAAGAGACTGAAAAAAATAACAAGGAATTCACAGAAAAGTACATCTCGATAAAAAGAATTTAATCACATATTGTTGAATAGATTATGTTTTTTATGGACTGCGTTTATATATATATATATATATATATATATATATATATATATATATATATATATATATATATATATGTGTGTGTGTAAACACAATCTTATATGTTTATGTAAAGTATTGTGAGATCGACTTAATTAATTTGTTATTATTATTCGTTACAAAAGTATAAGTAAATATCACCAAGATAAAATAAAATCTTGGTAGTATTTTATAATGTCCAGGACAGTCATCTTTTTGTGATTAAAAAATCTGGTTTACCAACTATCAATTTATCAAAGAATACTTTTCTTAGAGAAGACAAACATTTATTTATTTTTCACATTTTTATGCTCTTTGTGTAAGTACAAAATTATAATAATTAAGTGACTTGGGTTTAATATGTCAATAAGATGATTTTGTTTGTTGTTCGACAATAACTGACTTAGTTCCTTAGATTTATCGAATAAAAGTGTAGAGTAAATGCTCTTCTGCTAAATATTCTTAAACAAAGGAGATATGTGTAGATAATTATATTTTCGATAGTGTAATTGAACTAATAAAATCATCCACAAAAATCAGCAAAGGATGGATAACTTTTTAAATTTTAATATTAGATAAATTGCAAGATATTGTTTATTTTCTAAAAATAATATATAAATACTTCCGATAAATACTTTCTTTTATAGGTTAAGATTAATAACGAAGTTAATATGTAATAAGAAATACATGGAAAAAATTAATAATGAAGCTAAAAAAATATAATTGGAATTTTACCAACTTCTACTTTCTAAAATCACAGCAAGAATTTAAAGAATTTTAAATGCTTTCCTACTCTTTATCATTTTATATTTAACATTTATAACAAAACAAATTTTCAACTTTTGTCTCAAAAATGTAAAATGATACACAACGCAGTAACATTTCTTCTCAAACTTGTATTTATGGATCACAATGCGATTGAAATTTTTTTTGTCATTTGAAAAATAGCTGAATTCACTGTAGGAGAGATAGTTTAACATGGATTTATTTTTTAAATGCACGCGCGCGCACACACACACATGTATATATATATAAATATATATATATATATATATATTCCTATTTATATATACATGTGTGTGTATATATATATATATATATATATATATATGTATTCCTATTCTTATATACATGTGTATATATATATATATTCCATGATTCCTGATAAACTGCCTTCTAAATAGAAAAAAAACTACTACCATCAAAGTAGTAAATTGATGTGTAGTCCAAATATTTACATTGATATGTAATCAATAATTAGCAAATTTGAAGATTGCTTGTCGACAGTCTTTTTAGATGCATTGATTCTATATAATGCGTATTAATGACAATTAGTTCGTGTGAATACCAATTAAATTAAAAGTTTAATAATAATAAATAATATCTTAGTTTTAATAATCAACAATAAATTTATTTATTAATCAAGATTAATTTTTTTAATATACAATGATAATTCTAGTTAGGTTATATATATATATATATAGCGTTTAACACCTCAATCTGATTTTGAATGACTTTTAAACTGATTATTTATATTGATAAAGAAATGATATGCTATTATAAAGGAGGATATCATATGTGATAACATAGACTTGAGCGTAATCATTCCATATTTGCTCATACAGACTTATTGTTCAAGTTGATGTATCTTTTGATAAGTCTGGGTTTGCACTAGAATATACTCGTGAGTGTATATATATATATATATATTCTTTAAAATATGTGTTGTTAAATAAGTTATGGCAAAAATAAATTAATGGATTAACGTCATGTGAATTGATATGAAGAAAATGAAAAAATATTGAAATAATTAAATTAATATAATACTATAAAATGTATTTAAATAAAGTAATTAAATATTGGAAACATTCTAAAATGTCTTTGAATCTTTATTTTACTGTCTGTTAAGCCCACGTTTCTACTTTCCATTTATTGTCGATTGTACAGAAATATTTTTGTTTGTGTGCATCTCCCTCTCTCTCAATCTTTCTCTGTCTGTACACACACACACACATATATATATATACAGAATTATTGAGTTTAATATTATTTTAAAATATAAAATATATTTTATAATTTGCATAAAAATGTCCCAAATGAATCCAGTTGAATTATTTTTATGCATTTGAAATGTTTTAAACAAAAAATATTTCGTATGTACATTAATGTATGTATGCATATATACGCTTACATTATTTCTCATCCAATTACAGAAATTAAGTAACATTGTACACTGTTTGTACTTATATGAATGACCTTTTGGAAACATCAAGTGTGTTGTTATCTCACACCATCATACAATTAAGGAAAACACGTCTACGAATAAGAACTTTAGATATTATGTATATATGTGTATATGTGTATATATATACACCCACGTACATATGATTTTACATTATAATAGTTTCATTTAAAACTTTAAAATTCATTGAACTCAAATTTTGAATAAATCTAATATTACTCAAAAAGTTCATTGTTTCGAATTTTATCAACAATTTATCAAATACCTCATTATTTGTTATATTAAAATTACTCACTTTTTTTAAAATTCAATATATTACACTTAGTTAATTTTAGTAAAACAACTGATTGAAAAAAGTAGATAATTATAAAGATAAACATTTTTAAAAAATATATGCACTTAACTAAAATATAAAAGAATAAATTCTAAAATATGATGTGTGAAATAGCTATATTTACGTGTAATGAAAACAATGATAACTCATTCAATATTCAATTAAACATTTTATCATATCAGATTATAATATAAACATTATCTTTGAAATTAACTAATTAACAAAGTTGTCATGAATTTCAAATCCAAATGTGTTTTTGTATTGTATTATTCGTTATATATATATATATATATAAACGTGTTTTCGCACATAATTTTGCTAATTTGAAACACAACTAGATGTAGAATTATCAAGTTATATACCACAAGATCTAGACTGAAGACGATGACAGCACTTACGTTAATTACAGGTGTTCAAATTTAAAGATCCTTTTGATCTTTATTGCCAAGATGTTTCAAGCAATTCGACACATTTTCATACATTTAATTTCTATTATTAAGAAGATTAATCAATTACTACAACCGTTCGATACGATTAAGAAAAAAATATATAGCTTCCATTTATATAGGTTAGTAGATAATATGGTTTCCGAAATACTTTTCAGCAAACAATAAAACTGTCGAACTAATGAAGGTTATAAATATTGTGAACGAACTTTGGAACTGTAATAGTGTTTGCTTGAAGAAATGAGGAAAATTAGAAAATTTATTGCTCAACTTATCATTAACAGTAAAACAATAAGGATTGGATAAATAAAAAAGAGTAGTTTTTATAGAAGAATATGTATTTTTTTAATTAACACTTATTATTAAGAAACACATATAAAGACAAATTATATATATATATATATATATATATATATATATATATATATGTGTGTGTGTGTGTTTGTATGTATTTCTTAATTCTTAGTTACTTTTATTACAAATACCTTAAATTCCAATTTTATAACATCATAGTGTTTCATCAAACGACAAAAAGAAGTAATAAAAGTAAGAATTAGTATATTAAGAAAGTTTATAGTCTTTTTACGACGTTCTAGAGACAAAACATAATTATAATTTTTCCGTAAATAACATGCCCTAAGCATAATGGGACAACTTTATATTGTATTTCTTTTGTGAAGGAAATAAATACGGAAAAATATCAATTAAAACCAATAAATTAAAAGAATGATTACAAAAAAAATTAACCAACTTATAACTAACACAATTTTAATGTTAACTACGAAATGTTTATTTATTTTTCTAAACATTATCATCTGTGAGTAATTTTATATATAAGTATGCCTTGTTTTGACCAGTAAATAAACAGTAATTGAAGACATTGATTTATTAGATAAATATTAATTATTTATTGAAATTAAATATCTAATGAAAAGAATCAGTAACGAATGAAAAAAAATTAGTGCTCCCATTTGAAAAAGAAAGTGAGAAAAAAAGTTATCTGAGTTATGTCAAAAATAAAGATTTATGATTGAGATTAACTGAGTATACGTGTTAGTGAACTGTGTATTTTTACAGGTAAATTAAAAATCTTAAATTGAATTTAGTGTGAAAAATATAGATGAGTATAAACAAAAAATTAAAAAAATCATTGCATTTAGAAGAAGAGCATATTAATTTAATTCTACTTATTCCGATAATTGTTGTTTACAAATTAAGTGTTTATTAAAAAAAAAGTTTTCTTGTTTTCGAAGAACAAACTCTGTTCTTTGATTTTATGAGTGTAGTTATTTGTAGATACATTCAAGATATGACAAAGTTTTCATATTTTACTTCTAATAGAATAAAACTTTTACAAAATTTAAAACATTTTCAGTAGATATTATAAATTGTATAGATCTTTATATCTACATATACATAACTGATATTTTTTAATTGATCCATTATGTTAATAAAAATGTAATTCTATATTCAGTTGAATAACTTTTTTACACCTTAATTTATTTTCTATATCACTCGCTGCTCGATGAAAATACTAACAAATATATTATAAAAAAATATAATAATATGTACCTGATGAATACATCATCTCTTATAGAGTTACACAATACTATTCTAGTCTATCTCTTTCTCTTTCTATATATATATATATATATATATATATATATATAAGTTGTAAAAATTATTTCTCTGCATTTAAATTAAACCAATCGTAACTGTTCCAAATTAAGATATTTTCTCGTCGTGTTAGGATTTCGAAATGCCAACCTTAATATTTAAAATCACTATATACCTCAGATAAGCAGTTGTCATAACCTTATAAAATAGTAATGAACACGATAATGTTCGAAAAGCAACATATTAGGCATTGCATACTTTTCGCGTTCCAGGTGAAAGACGTGTGGCCGAAGTCGCGCGAATAATTTATTCAGCTTTGGCGGAAGGTGTTGTGACGTATAAAATATGCAAAAAATTCTAAAACACTAAAAGAAGTCCGAAAATGTATTACGATTTCAACGACTCAAATCCACCAAGGAATTCGTTAGTTACTCGATAGAAAGAGAAAATTTATACAAACTAATAGGGGGTAATTTAGGGGTTTAAATGTATTCTATTTTTCCGTAAATCGGCATTTATTTTCTATTAAAAAGGTACCGAATTAAATTGTACACTTGATATATATATATATATATATATATATATATATATATATATATATATATATATATATATATATAAATATATATATATATATATATATATATATATATATGTATATGTATATATATATATATAATTATTTTGCATGCCTAATAGAATTTGTAGTGTATAAAATTATTTTATTAAAAATTGTAAAAAACGAAATCATGTAATAATCATTTCTGTGAACAATGTATGCATATATATATATCGATTGAAATTTTCATGCATAAAATTTATATAAAACAGAATTTCATGGAGAAACGGTTATGTTTATTATGCAAATAACATAATACTTATTCTTTGCGAGACAATGCAGTTCATACGAGACCAATAATGCAGTAAAGTTTTAGAATTATCCATATCTACAGTAACTTCATTACTGCGCACTGTGCTTACTATTATATTGTGATCACATAATACACTAATATATTAGTTTTATACATATATTCGTGTATGATATTATATATATATATATATGATATAAAATGTGTTATCTTATAAATATTGCAAAAAAGTTTCAGCTACATTTTTCTTAAAAGTTAAAAATACACTTTCAATAACATAGAGAGCTCTAAATAATTGAAATCTGTATTGTCTAGACAAAGTATCTACTGATATTTTATTTAAAATATTCGATTGTGAACTATTTCTGTTGTCGAAGTTTTAAACTACAGAACATGACATTTCGATCTATCAAAGTAGAAAATAAAAAAAAAGAAAACTATTTATTGTCAGAGAAATGTGATCTTGATATTATTGTTTAAAGAGTGACTTTATACGCAAACATCCTAAATCCACTCGCATTACAAAGCTCTTGGGTGTACAATGGCAACAGTTTGGACAAAAAGATGGAGTGAGTTATTTTTTTTGTGAATATATTCGGAATATTTTTAGTATTCGACTCGAAGAATTTAAAGTCCAAGGAAAACTTATTCAAGTTATTGTATGCATGTGTATAACATATATATGTATATATATGTATATATATGTATATATATATATATATATATGTATATATATATATGTATATATATATATATATATATACATATATATATATATATATATATATAAACACGTGTTAGTGACATTAATTATTATTTATTTCATCTACAATTATAATTTTATAACTATATTTAAACATCAGCATTATAGAAGTAAGTTAATTATATAAACCAGTTGTTATTTAAACTTTCAAACATTATATTTACATTACAAAACCTTAAAATATTTATTTTAACTCCTGTGTATTTATGAACATAATTGATGCCTTTCCAGTTTTGTACAAGAATTAAAATACCTTAAAAATCTTAATATACAATAATGATCTAGTAGTTTTGTAGTTTAATAAATCATACAGTAGTTTTGTAATTTTATAAATTATACAATTTTAAATTTATTTTTTGATTACAACGTGATTACACAAAAATGATTACACGTATTAACGTGTAATTATTTTTGACACAAGTTTCCTATTCACAAAATGAATTTTTTACTCTCACACAAATCACAAATGTGTCTCATCATAAATGTTCAATAATGATAGACTGTTTTTGATTCGATTTTATACCCATTTCAATGGTGATTCCATCATTTTCAGAACTCTAATGTGAAAAAAAAAGTTTTTCCTATATCATAGCTTCTTAAAGATGATGGTATTGACATCGAAATGCTCATATGAAACAATTACAGTGCACCCTTTCGTACCGCAAACTGTGATAGTACAAAGACGTCTTCTTCTCCACTTTACCACTACTCTACATAGCACTTATATTAACGCATCAAAAAGGAGCACCGAATAACGAATTGCTACATTCTTTCCGGAGCACTTTAAATGGGAGTTTCTCTTCTAAAAATCATTCCTTCTCGTACCGCAACAAGACTCCCGAGTTGTTGCGGTACGATAGAGAAAACTATATAAATGATAAGTAAGCTTTTTTGATCTGAAGCAAATGAAAAATTCAGTTCTGAAAGTGAATTAATCGACAGTATCAAAATAAATTGTAGCTGATTTCACCTTGAAACAATTTTAATTTTAAAATATTTACTTTTTTAATAAAAATTAGTTAAATAAAGTGAATAACATTATCAAAATGTATTATAAATATATTTTATACATAATGTATACCGAATGGTTAAGTATATTTCCTGAAAAAACTAAAATATCTTATCTACTCAAATGTGAATTCCATACATATTACTGGTTACAGTTACTTTTTAACTCGTTTTATTATTGTAATAAACTTGAAATTGGCTTTATAACACGTTCGGATGACATTTTAGTACCAATAGTTAACTTACATGAATTACAACTAATAACACGTAAATGAATTTTTTATGTTCTTGTGAGTTGGTAATAACAAAGTAGTAATGATATATATGTAGTTAAGAGTATCGTGTACATTCGGTATTATATATTCAATTATCGAGTTAATTAAAAAGACAAATAAACAACGAGCGTACGGTTGAATTTGAATAGTTATTATTGAAATCATTTTAATAAAAAATAATCAATTAAATAATTCTGTAAAACACTTAAATAATTCTTAAATGAAATCATTTAAATAATTCTGTAAAACACACATTATTATTTAAAAAACGATACTCTTCCTAAAAATTATTGCAAAAATTTTAATACGAAATCCTAATACGTTTCTAATCAAAAATGTTTAAGTAACGTATTTAGAAACATATAAATATTTATTTTAATTTTTAATTACACTAATTCTTAAAAATTCATTGAAATTCTGAGAAAATCTAGCTTTATTCATTCACTGGATAATATCAGTAATAAGCTCAAGATAAAAATCACTTGATCCTCATCACATATACATCTTATCAAAATATTACATTACATGAAGAATTACTTTAATTAATTAGTAGACTGATTTCATTTTGAAGTTGAGATTACAACTAAATAAAATGATTTTAAATAGATTTTTTATATAAAAATTCTACGTAAAAATATTAATAAACATATTTATTATAGAAAACGAAATGTACATTTATACTTCCAAATACTACAGATATAAAATTAATAAAAGTTTGTGTTTATGTATGTATGTATATATATATATATATATATATATATATATATATATATGAAATACAATACAAATAGCACGCAGCTTTTACATAAACAATCAAAATAAATATAATTGAAAGACAGTGAACTTCTGATCAATATAAGATTTTGAATTTTTCTTTATGTGCTACGTTTTTTTAAGAATTTTTTAAAGAAAACAACTATTTTGTTACCAAAATCTCAATAAATATCCAGCTTAGAATTAATATAAAGAAAATAAATAATTGTATAAGAAAAATATTGACACAATATATATATATATATATATATATACATTTTTCTATCATAAACAAATCACTGAAAAAGTATTCAAAAAGGAATATAAATAAATGAACCTAGTAGTGTTGTATCAATTATTAAGAGTAAATTATAATAGTAATATACTTTAGTAATAATCTTACAGTTATAAAAATAACAATTGTGTTTAATCTAAAGAAAAAAAAATATTTAAAAAAAATTTCAATAATAAGAAAAAGACATATATATATATATATATATATATATATATATATATATATATATATATATATATATGTATGTATATATATGTATATATATGTATATATATATATATATATATATATATATATATATATATAATGTATATACATTTATATATATACATTTGTTAAATTTGACAATAGAATTTATAATTTTTTTTCAAAAAAGATGTATATTGAACGCAGCATCTGAGAAATGTTTACATATTTATTAAAACTTTCAAATAAGAAGAAAGTAGTTTCAATTACTCACTATAGAATAGTTGTTTAAATGTTGATGCATATATTGAACGATATAACAATTTTCATTACAATTTCATTTACCTTTAACAAATTTTTGCTTAAAAAGTAACTTACCCAGTCAGTTTAATAAAAGAAATTATGACGAAACCCACCTGGAATAAAGAAAAAATATTAATGATGACAATTTAAAACGTACTTGTTAATAATAATAATACAATTAAATAATGTTCTGTAATGTTATATTAATAAATGAAGTTTGATCTAAAGAGTATTTGAAAGTAAATTGAATAAAAAGGACAAATTCGTACTAAATATGATTATAGCAGATGGATGAAAAAATAGATTAAGTAATATATTCACACAACGGATTAAAATTGTTCTACGAGTAAATAAAATGTGCAGTACGTCTATGTACAGTATCTACCAATTAATTTAATGTGCATTTCGTAGGAACTTATTTTTATAAATTAGGGATCTGCATTTTAGTAAATTGATTCATGGTAGTACATTATCTATTACAATAATGAATTAAATATAAATTTATAGTTTCCGATCTTCAACATCTTAATTAATATTTATATTTTAATGTTGTAGAAATACTAGTGAAATTGATATTGTGAATTATATCTACGTTTTGTAATAACATTAAATATTTTAGTCACATATTGAAATATGTCTCTTCATGAAGATCTTAAGCAGTACAAATAATGTTAGTAAATTATGTAATTTCTTGGTTATACATATTCTGCTGGAGCTTTTAATGTAAAATACGTCTCGTTTTGCAACATTTGAATATCATTCGCTTAACACAACCATATGTTTGAATTTAAATTCTGTCGCTTTACAAAATGACCATTATTTGTTGTCAGATTATTATTATTTGTTTTGGTAATTATGGAAGAAATAAGTAGAAATGGATTATAACGTCACTTACACAAATTGATAAAAAATGAAACTTATAATAGGATCATGTCAAATCAGATCAAGTTGTGCAAGCTCAAACCATATTCTGAATAATTATTATTTCTTCTACAACTAAGTAAAAAAGTAATAATAAAGAATTGTTAATAATTGTTTATTTTTATTTACTTTTATTTTTTTTTTCGTTGTTTCTTAAAACCGAAGATATCATTTATTTTAAGCACATTATTTTATTGTCAAATCATTACATGTTTTGTAACATATAATTAAATACCTTTATTATGACGAGACCTAACCTGGTCAGATCCGGTTAAATGTATTTATATTATTATGTTTTAATTTGTACTAATTTTGTACAGTAAACAAGATCTAATGTCTCACCAATTGTTTTTTTTTCATAAATATAGTAACAAATAATGACGAAAGACCAGAATATGTTGGTTCACGGTGATGATATCAGGAAGTGTTAGTATTCAAAATTTGGAAAATCATGTTAAATAACTAAGAACTCATTCTGCCACAAGTGTAACCACTATACTGATACTAAGAGGAATGCACTGTTATCGTGTACTGCAGCACAGTGGCTCCAGACTCGTGCTTTGTTATGTTTAGATTGAGGTTGGATTATAGGAGCCATTGGTTAATTGAGTTTATATGAACGGTCACTGAACTGGGGAGCTCTAGACGTGGAAAATGTGTAGTCTCTAGTCAGCCCACTCAATGTTCTGAAAGGAAATAAATGTTTTGTGAAACACTTCGAAAAAATTTATATAATCATAAAAGTATATGGTCTGTCCATATTTCATCAACGCCTAGAACATGATGAAAAGTTGTACTTCTTCATGTGATTATGACACACACACACATCATATATATATATATATATATATAATCATCTTCATCCTCACACATTTTTGACCCGGCCAAGCACAGGTATACAGCCCTGAGTAGAGGTTCTTCTTCGGACTTTGACGTACGGTAACTGGGCAAAGTCGGACTTTACCTACCATATATGTATATATATAGATACATGTACATATATACATATATGTATATAATATATATATATATATATATATATATATATATATATATATATATATATATATTAGAAAATGTAGCTAGTTGTTATCAGTTAACGTACCAAATTTTCTAATCAACGGAGTTTAATTTCATATATTTTTATAATAATTTATTTTTTAAAAAAAGCATTATCTCAATATTAAAAAAAACTTATCTCTATTTAATGTTTTAAAAGAGTTAAGAATTAGTAATATTGTTTATTATTTAACAAATTTTCTTACAATTCAGAAAGTAAATAATGTAGAAAATGAAATTAGATAAAAAGTTATTAGTAAAGAAAATACAAAATTGTAATTATTAATCACAAGTAAACCTATACTAAAATAATTTTATTTTGAAATTAAATTCATATTTTTTTTAATATTATATATATATATATATATATATATATATATATATATATATATATATATACAATATTTGTTCATGTAAAGAAGAACATGTCTCTCGGACATTTAATTTTGATACACAGCATTAAACTGAACATGTACAACTATATGTCTAGCAACATAGGAACAGTGGCGTGCAAATTAATAATAGTATGTAGGTGTTCACTATATAAACTAAAAATTGAAAAGTAACTTATATTAAATACAAGTGAGATAAATAGAGAAAATCTTTGTAATAAATTCATATTGTTTATAGGTGTTGTTTATACATGTTAATATACACGAATATAGTCATCTATAAAATGAATAAATTCATGTTTATGGTATTTCCGTCCTGAATGGTTTTTGTAAGAAAAAAAATAAAATTAAAAAACTCTACGTATCATCTGAATTATAATAATTTCTATACTATCTTTCTATATATAAAAAATAATTTCATGGCAAAATTTCAATAAAACATTTTTTTTCTTGTAGATCACCTCGTACCACCGCTTCCTTTACTACATTCCACAAGTATCACATTTAACCATTCTTCTCAATCATCAATGATTGATTGATGGATATTGCGTGGTTTTTATTCTGATTAGTTAATATTATTAACATGTATATAGCTCTCTCAAGGCGTACAACGAAAGAGGGTATACGATTTCAGTATAAAACTGATAAGTAATTTATTCAAAATATTGTATTCACTGAAGCTTTAGTGTAAAAAAAATATTACACATTTTAACATTATATTCTGTTATTAATTTTTATAAAATTTTACCATAAAAAAATTACAACTTACATTTTACGCAGATTATTTGCGTGTACAATTTGTTAATTTCTATTATTTATTAGGAGAGAGCGAATGTCAGCAAACGGGGAGCACCCCCCCTCCCCAAGGGGGTCTATATATAGAAGAGCTAGTAGGGGACAGAGCCTCCTGTTTATTAAAATATGTTAAATACATGAAATATTTATTACATTTACAAGAAAATAAGTCATCGACTCAATCAATTGATTAATAAGTGCTTAATTTTTCGTTCAGAAATTAAAATATTTAGACATTATTTTAATGATTCATAAACCTTTTGGATTTCATATTTCAACTCTTATCTTAATAGAAATCTAATTGAAATACGTGCTCATTGACCAATACTTGTCATGATTAATTCAAATTTGTGGTCAATGATTAATACTTTTCATGAACAGTTTACAATCAGTTTACTTATTTTTGTATTTTATCTTTTGTATTTCCATACATAATGTTCGATTATTTTTCTATCTGATTTCACTATTATATTTTATTATATATCGATTTCAGTTTAATATTTATATTATATTGTCATTTTTAAATAGAATATAAACTCTTGAATTCTTTTGAAAAAGATATATTTTCTAATTCATTGTTTGGTCATTTTTGGGTGCAGCTCTGTTTAATATTTTTGTCATTCGATGAACAAGGGTTTTCTTACATCTATATTAGAGCAGAAATAAATCAAAAAATTTTTATTATGCAATCTTTCTCATTCATGCCGTCAACTGATTTATTTTCAGTGACAAAATGATATTCTTGTACACAAATTAGGATAACAATGTACACTTTTATATTTCACTTTGGGATATTTTTTTAAATTATTTACAGTATAATACTTTGTAATTATATTATTCACAACTGATTTATGTATTGATAACAGAGTTATTCTAGCAAAAAAAGAGTTCGTTTTGTGCATTATTATTATTTGATAAATTCATTTTACATAAGCTATTGGAGTTTATTTGTGAATCCTATTTGTGTAGTGGTTGACAATGTTTCTATACATAAGCATGAAATTTTTGTAAGGTAGATTAATTTTTTTTATAGAATTAAGAAATTCACTGGTCATTGACAATCGTACGCCACTGTTTACAATAATGAAAGCAATCAACTATTCTTGTTATCAATGAGCGACCCCCAACCAACAACACAGATCGTGTGACACTAATAACCTGTTGCAGACAATTAGGAGAACCGCTACCGGGATTCAATATCGTGACTACAATAATCACAAACACCTTGCAGCTAAGCTATATCAGTGACCTCATCACTTCAATGAAATTACTTACAAGTATCCATACGACATTTACTATTTACATACTAATCTAAATTTTAATCTTGACAAAAATCTTTATACGAAGTTCTAATTTACTTCGTATATAACATACCAATGTACGTGAAAACTTTTTCTTCGTCAATGTCGTATATGCCAAGCATACATTATCAGTTCAATGAACTAGACTTTTTGTGTGTAAAGTTTAACAAAAAAACATTGCGTATAAATATAGTACTTTTGTAGGTATTAAAATGATTCCTATATTAAGCATGAGTGAAAAAATACATACATATACATACTCATATATACATGTATATATATATATATATATATATATATATATATATATATATATATATATATATATATATATATATATAGCGAGGGAAACAGGTCAAATTCTTTAGAACTAAATTCCTATAATACTTTTTCCTTCTGTACAAGAAAAATAACTAAAGATTATATATTAAAAATATTTATTCAACGATATAGAAAACTCAATTTCTGTGCAATACAATTTAATACAGTGGTTCTAAACCTTTGTGATAACTCGACCTCCTGAAATGTCTTTCACCTAATCCCACACGAAGAAAGGTAATGAAATGAAAATTGTATACCAAATAGAAAAAAATGTTTGAGACTTTCGAAGAGAAAACAGTCTACCTCGAATATAAGAAGCTCGCTTATTTTAACTTCAACACAATGTGAAAGACATGCGTTTTAAATTCAATGAAATCCGATACATTTTAATAATAATTAATAATTTATTGAAAGCACCAAAAATGTACAAAATTGCGAATTTTTTAGTTTAATATTATTAATATCTCCTCTTTATGGTGTTTGAAAAGAGACCTGGTTCCAGTGTTTGAAAAACACAAAATTAATACATAAGTATAACTTATATTTGCGAAAGTTCAGAAATAATAATTAAATGATTTTTTAATTCGTTTATGTCATTGATTACATTCTTTTAATTTGTTATAAAATGAAAAATGCTGTTTTTGTAGTGAACGTTTATACCACGATACAAGATTCATTTTATAAAGAGGAAATTTATCATTCATATACATATATATATATATATATATATATATATATATATATATATATATATATATATTCGTGTATACACGGATACGCAATTGTCGGACTATGATTTACATAGAGGAATAAACACATCCGGATTTAAGGAAATGTTTATAAAAAGATTTGTACATGTATTTAAACTTGCGAGATTAACAGAAAAAAGAACATGATTTTACTGTTCAGAGTTGCTTATAAAAATATATTACTATAAGTACGTATTACATAAATGCTATGTATCCGAATTCTAATTTCAACTAATGTAAATTGATTTTATTCTAAATCTTTTTATTATGCTGTATCTTCACGATCAATATGTCCTCGAAATATTTTATTCGTTTTTAAAAATCAGTTAGTGTATATATATATATATATATATATATATACATACACTATATATATATATACACAAAGAGAAAAGCTATTCCGTTATAATTAGTACGGATATAACAAGTTCTCCGCTATATCTAGCAAAATTTTCTTAGAGTTTAGTCCATAAAATTTCCATTCAAATATTATTTTTTGTAAAAACCTTATTCAAATTGGAAAAAATTAGTCATTGTAAGAACTTTATTTTTTATCTCGTTAGTGGTAAACTCCTTTTTTAAAGCAATTAAAAAATAGCTAATCTGCGAGTTTCGAAGTAAAAAATTATCGATACATCTATCTATATAACAATTAATTTAATTAAATTCTTATAATAATTAAAAACTACAAAGTATTTTGTTTAAAATAGATATGAACATGTTTAATTTTTTTCTTAAATATGTGTATTACTTTTTAAGAATAAAATATCATATTGTCGAGATTTATATAAAATGTTAAATATCTAGGTGAAATTTACCTGTAAGGTATATAACGATTATAGGATCTAGATAGTGTTAAATGTTTGTGTGAATATATATATAATATATATATATATATATATATATATATATATATTTATTTATATATATATATATATACGAGTACATATGTATACTCGGAACACACACACTAACACGCGAAATATATACGTGTATAACAGATAAATCTCCAAATAAAATATAAAATTTATTACAAAACAAAATCTGTGTAAAAATTTGTTCAATGAACATTATTCAAAAATTAATTATTATTAGATGTTTGGAATGATCATTGAAATTTTAAACATTTAGAGAGTAATTCATTGGATGTTTTATAGACTGTATGTTTTTGTTGGAGAATTTTGGATTATTAGACCTTTGTGTCATTTAATGATAAAATCTTATTAAAATACTGTATATATATATATATATGTTTTTATTCGAAAATATATATGACTTAATGTACATAACAAATGTATTAAGCAATCAGAAACGCTGATTTTTCTTTTTTTTTAAAAAAATTAAGTAATAGTGGATTGAGATATTCAAATAAAAATTAGAAATAACAATAATTATTTTTATACTAAATGTTTGAAATAGTGACCAAAAGAAATGTAGTCGTGTTCATATGACCTATTTTCTTATTTTGAACCATAGAATAAATTATTAACGTTAGGGCGTCTAATTCCGTTTCAGCTATATATAAATTTACATGTATCGCTTTATCTGCATTACTTTAACTAATATTAAAATTAAAGTCGACAGATTATTAGTGTGATATGCAAAATAAGCTTATGTTACATAACATGAATAGCATACCCTCTAAATTTCAAATTTCATGTAGGCATATTTTTAAAAGAACCCCTAATTTAAAAAATAATTGCTTTATGTTATTGTACAAAATATTTGAAAATATAATTATATCATATGTTTTTATAATGAATCAATTCATATCAATTTTTCATTCTCCAGTATGAATGTATAAATAGCTACAAAGAACATGATATGGCTAATGACTTTTCATTAACTCACATCACGAAATTGATTATACGTTTTATTGTATCATGCAAATATTTATATATAACTAGATGAAATATAAAAGAAAGCATTATTAAACACATGTTATACATTCATCGAATAGGTCACATGATTAGATATGCAGATATTATATATAAACAAACATTATATTATAAAAAATGGCCACGCAAGTAATGAAATTACGACCCTGTTCGGAAGGAATATAAGCAAGTAACTGCATGCGAACGTTAATCTGAACTTGACCCAGTAATATTCACGTTCCGTGTTGCAATATTCATCTGCCCTTGACTTACTTATGCACCCATTGTATTAAAAACCATAAGTATAGTAATATATGTATATAGTTTTACATAAATATTGATAAATGTCATAATCCTGCTGCAGTGCACGATATATACCTTTTTGTACTTAGAGTGGATATATAGATGTGTTCTATAAAGCTTTATGAAGAGATTCAAGTTATTTTACTTTGCACTTAAGTGAAAATGACTTCTTTAGTTAACTTAAAGTAAGCTTTATTTTTTATTGTTTAAAAAAAATTAAGTAAAGAAATGCAGGTCATTAAATAAATTTATTGTAAATATTCTTATTGTTTTCTTTCTTTTTTAATAACAATCTAATATATAATATGCATGAAGGAAAAAATGTTTGGTTCATTTTGTCTCTGAAATTGTATACAAATATACAGAACTCTTTATTTGAACACGTGTGTTCATATATATATATATATTAGAACACGTGTGTTCATATATATATATATATATATATATATATATATATATATATATATAAATGTGTATGTGTGTACGTTATAAAATATAAACCGTTTCTGGTTCTAGAAAAAGTACGCAGCATTATTTTGTCCATTCGAGTGACATTTTCTTTGAATTTCCTTAAAAAAAAAAACAATTTTATTAATCAATTTCTTTTATCTGTGAAATATTTTTATATTGTTATTATTAACGACGTTCCTTTTGTTTAATCGTGATTGAAAGTTACAAGAAAATACGTCAATAAGCATGTTAAAAAATATAGGTAAAATTTTATTTTTTTGAATTATTCTAGTATGTATCAAATTTTTCTCTCATCTAGAGAATGACGAGGAGTGAAAAGGTTTGCATACGATCCTAGCTTTTGAACGAGAATGTATATGGAGCTTTACATATGTACATTGTGTGTCTTGATTCAACAGGCATTACTGTTTAGTTTCACGATTCTAGATACACAGGATGCTACGAAATGAGAGTAAATATAAAGCTTTGTACAGGAACTGTCAATGAGAAAGTAATGTAAACTCATTGAAATTCTTGCAAACGAAAACGTTTCACCCACAGACATTCATTGACGTCTAACACATTTTTAATTGATCATTCTGTTGTAACTCGTTGAACGAAAAAAAATTAAGAATTATGGCACTGGCAAGGTTGATTTCTAAGCTCGGATTGGCGTATTCCAGAAAATAAGTAAATTCATTAACAACACGTTGATTTTTTAACGAATACTTCCGGATAATTTGGATTATTTTTATTGCAAAACTCAAAATTATTCGAGAGAGGGTAGATCGTATCATATACATTTCAACCTATAGAAATATTTGTTTTTAATGGATATTGACACCGTCTTCACAATCTAGATCTGGCACCATCTGTGAAGACAAATGGTGTTCCATTTATTTCCAGAACAAAAACGTGATCTTATGGAATTAAAATTTGACTCTTTGGCTAAATTAAGTCTTCCGTAAAGGATTTAACAGAGGGGCAAATACCAGATATTTACTGACGGAATGAAGAAACTTCTTACAAGTATTAAAAAAATATTAATATTAATAGTGATTATGTCGAAAAATTAATAAACTATTTGAAAGAGTATGTTCTAAATTTGCTTTTTTATAGTAATCACTCAAACCATTCAAGAGTTATCATTGCTTTTCAAAATTTTTCAACCACTCTTCTAAGAGTAATGGTTTTAGAATAATAGATGCCACAAACAGACTAGCATTATCTTTTACCTATATGATTTCTTAATTTAATTATTCAATTTACATTCAAAATAATTGTAATTATTAAATTCCAACGAAGTAGTTTCATCTAGAAATAGAAACTGTTATTACATTTAATAAAAAGTTGCGTAAATAAAAGTAAAATATACTACTTCACAGTGAAAAAATATTAACGAATTTATATTAAAATGAAACTAATTAAATTTACATAGAAAATAGCTATAAGAGCATTTCATAATTAAAAGTATATTGTAACAAGCAGACATTACAAATCAATATTTTCAATTGCTCATCAATTGTTAGTAAATATATTAACTACTTAATAAACTGAACCTCATTTGATTGATATCACTATATTTTTATTTATCTGAGTTAATAAATCAAATATATTCTCAAAGTATCATTTATTTCATTTGATAAAAAATTATAATTTAATACTTGATGTTTTTAGTGAGTAAAAAAGTAATAAAAATAACAGTAAAAATCTACTGTTAAATTGTTAATTGGATTGAATATAGTTTATATTAAATTATACGACATAAAATAATTATAATTTAGGTATTTATTTCATTCGCTAATAAATAATAAAATAAAATGAATTTTATGTAATAAAACTCTTTTCGTTTTAATATAAAAGATTAATTAATTTTATTTAAAAGTTTTAAATACAAAAACCGAGGTTCTCTAAATATTCATTTTCTCTTTAAAACTTGACAATTTAATTATGTATGTCAATAATTTTGCACGAATACTATTTAAGATTACAATATAGTGATTTTATGAAAACTCCTGCTATACAAATATCTTATTTACTATCCGGCTTATTACTAAAGAAAGCTAGTAAGAAGTATTTAGATTTACCAGTTCCGACAGTTTTACATTGGCCGACTGTTAGTTTTTCGGTGAACATCGTTGATATAGTGTGTTTCATCATTTAATTTATATTGAATATTTATTCGTTTAAGATTAAGAAATCGTATTAAAAAATATTTTTCATTTTGAATTAATGAAAAAAAAAAAAATAGTACTAAAAATCAAGGATACACCCAACATTTGATTTATGCAGTAGATATGTTCCAAGGAAATTCGGGTTAACCGAAATCTTGTATTTAATTATTAATTTTTGACAGGAAATTTATGGAAAATTCGAAGATACGTTCTAGAATATTGAAAGTTGAGTTTTTCTTTCGTTTATTTTTTTGTTCTTTTTAAAAACGAAAACTAAAAATGCAAATAATTGCTTTTTCGACAACGATTTTTGACAATTATACTGTCATAATAATTATGTATGTATTTAAGTTTTACATACAGAATAGTACAGTGTATAGAACTAGCCGATAGTACATTTAACTAGTGGAAATACAGTGAAAGTGAATAAAAATAAATCATATTTCTTCAATGTACGTAATTACTAAGGCGTTTTAATATGAATTTACTAAACTTATAGTTAAATTGGTAAACGTCAACCCGGACTTACTGTAAAAATTATTTAGTATCGAGTAAAGTTTAATTTTATTTTTGATATTTACACTTTATATTTTGATTTCCTTTTTATGTTTAAATTTGGTATATATTCCGGTACTTTACCGTAGCAGTGAAAATATCATTTTTCGTTAACTCCAGGATGACAAAGATGATCCTAGACATCAAATAACGGAAAGAAGATATCTGTATAAATTATGGTTTGTCGTGAAACGGGCAAAGAGAACAATGATAATGAGAAAAAAGGGTCGCCACTTTGCAAAATCTGTGTGAATGAAGATATCATCTTGACGACTTGATCACATTCATCAACTAATCATTTGACCTTTATGTTTAACCATATTATTTTTACTTTGATGATCTCAGAGAGCTTATTATTCGCAAGCACCGAATTTTCAAATCACAATTGTAATTTGAGGTTATTTTAAACAAATTAGATGAACAAAATTTGCGACGAGTAATTTGTTATTATGTTTAAAAGAATTATGTTATATATATATATATATATATATACATACATGGTGTGATTCAACTTAGGCTTCCACATGGAAGTATTTAAATGGGGCGCACGGATTAAGAAAAGTCATGTTATTTTTTATTTAGTATTTTAGTTCAATTCAATACTAAAACACTAAATGAAGAATGCTTTTTTTATTTTTGCGTTTTTTTTAATACTTTCGTGTGGAAGTTTAATCAGTCTATATATATAAATATATATATATAAATATATATATATAAATATATATATATATATATATATATATATATATATGCATGTAAATGTATTTATGTAAAAAAAAAGAAAAAATCTTAATTTTCAAGTAAATATAGATTGTATTGTACTTCAAAATATATCATTTGTTTTTACTGAACGTTTGGTTTCACACAAACGCTATTTACAAAACTTTAGTAATATTGGACCAAATATTCTGTTGATTAAATTGAGTATATGTTCTGTACTTCTAGATTAGTTTTATACATATTGGTTTTAAAATTATATTTGTTGTAGAAACCATCGGGTCTAATTCGTTATGAATGCATTTTTTTTAGTCTCCGTTTTAGTTGGAATTAATTTAAAGTTTTACATTTGTCCCAATATAGTTGAAAATTTTAATTACAAATATGAATACAAAAACTATAAATTTATGTGAAATAAAACTTGTAATATTATTCAGACATATTGAAAAATGTTTACATTAAAATATCTGTCTGCAAATACATATATATATATATATATATATATATATATATATATATATATATATATTAACGAGATGCTAATAAAACATAATAAGAAATCTATTGCAACAGTGCAACTATATTCAAATTTCAGATACAGTTCCGAAGAGAAGAAAAATATGAATGTAAATTACAAAGAGGTCATAAATTGGTATGAGAAGCAGTCAAGACTTTAACAATATTTTCTCGTTTCTGAGTTAGAGGAAATTCCGCTCTTAAATTACAAAGAACAGTAAAAGCACACACCCTTATCATGCAAATATATAATCATTTCTACAATTTGTATGGTACGTGGACAAAGTTCACAAAAAATATAATAAACTATTTTTCTTTTGTCATGAGTTGCGTTTTCATATTTTTGAACTTTGTATGTTCTTTTTTGATAAAGAAACATAAAGAAAAATTAATGTCGAGAAAATGCTACGAATTAAGTTCAATGACCATATAATTTACTTTTAAATTACGTTCTTTTTATTTTATATAAAATTCATTAACGTTAAAGAATTATGTTTTGGTTTCCAGTTTGACTGTCAAGGCTACTGACTAAAACGTTTGTTGATAACGTTGAAATTTATTATACAGTGGATTGTTTTTCTTATTAATGCACTTACTCATAAACTGGAAATATGAGAATCAACATGTGTGAAAAGAAATAATTAATTACATGGAATAATTAGTTCCGTAG
This sequence comes from Acanthacorydalis orientalis, assembly GCA_034766995.1. Lineage (NCBI taxonomy): Eukaryota > Metazoa > Arthropoda > Insecta > Megaloptera > Corydalidae > Acanthacorydalis > Acanthacorydalis orientalis. The sequence continues at coordinate 39,185,842 of CM068314.1, read as the reverse complement.
TGTGTAATTATTTTTTTGTATTAATATTTAATATGTTTGTAAGGAAAAAGTTTTTAGTTAAAACAAGTAGGTTTAGTCGAATAAAAAATGGTGAACATGTAATTGGTTTATTTTTTCATAAATTATTCTTTCCTTAGTTTGTATTGTGTATATTTTAAAATGTCTTTAAGCTTCATAAAACTATTAAAACAATATGAAAAAAATATAACCTATATAAAAATAAATCAATTTTTTTTAATTAAATATGGCTTTTATAATTCCAAAGTAAACGTCACAAATATATTTGAATTTACACGAGTTATATCTTTTTGAATATTCTGTAATACATGTTTTTAACAAATATGTTTCTAGTTAAAGTTACCCTTAGGTTTAGTAGTAAATTAGTGTTTGTGATATTTTATTATTACTCCTATTTTGTTACTACATTTCATAATAACACAATAATAAGTACCTACAATATAATTTATTACGAGTTATAATTTTTCATTGAGAAAATTATAAGAATATTAATGTTGAGAAATATTTTGTGACTGTATTTGGTGATCAATAACTTTCTAATATATTTTTATTTTATTACGAGTTGCAAATACTCGGCTTCGTTGGACATTTAACATTAATTTGAAGAACCTGAAAATTTCAAAACCAAAAGACCACATTATGCTTTATTAATACTTGATTATTATTGCAAATCCGTTTGATAGAAACTATTTTTAATTTTTCTATCCATGGAGAAAATTATTTTTTGTCGCACCTGCTCTGAAAGAAGTTCATATAGTTGTTCATATGAAAAACAAAGATTTTTTAAGTTGCCTTTTACTAAATTTTGTGTTTTTAAATGCTAAATATATATATATTTTCCCGGAAAAATATCATATTTTTAAAATAAAATAGTTAACGAGGTTTAAAAATCATAGATTTATTACCCACAACAAATCACAATGAGTAAATTAGTAAAAAAAATCTTGTTCTGAAAAACGGTGTAGAAATATACAAAAAATAGACAGATATAGATATGGTCATATATATATATATATATATATATATATATATATAGTGTTTCAATTTAGGCTTCCACATGGAAGTACTTAAAGGAGGCGTAGGGGTTAGAAAGTAATGTTATTTTTTATTTAGTATTTTAATTCAATTCAATACTAGAATACTAAACAGAAGGGATAACATGTTTTTTTTAATTTTTGCGTTATATAAATATATATAAATATATTGCGTTATATTTGAAACGTTATATATATATATATATAACGTTTCAAATATTAAGTCTTTTTTATAACATATTTTTCAATTCATTCAATTTTTATTCTAGACTGTTTTTGAATATCCAAAATACATTTCTAAAATTATAATTAACTAGGAAGGAGAAAATATAAAAGTAGAAAATATCGAATAAATAGTTTGTTTTTTAAACAAAAAAATGATAGCTGATAAGATTTTTTTTCGAAAATATTTATAATTTTGTTATATTCTATTTTTAATAATTGACATTATGTTAAAATTTACCTAAATGAAAATCGTCACTCTTATTAACAGATTAATTTCAATTACAAAAAAATGAAATATCTGTAATTCTGTCAAGAGCTTTGAATTTCCGGCCGATTTTTCATTTCCGAATATATTCATATTTTATAGTTTACCGGAAAAATCTTGAAATGATAATTCAAACAAAAATCAATACGTTTTGAACGTTTATGTACATTGCAGTTGTTTAAATGTTAATGCATTTTTGTACATGACATCGTACAACATTCGGTGTTACAAATTAATTAAATTTAATTTAATAATCGATACTGTTTTTATATTTCAATAGAGTTGCAATAATTTAACTATTCAAGATGTCTGATTCTATGGTATACCTTTAATTGTTTTTTTCTTCATCATTTCCTTCGATTCATTTATTAGTTAGGCATCATACCGATAACTTGTTTCGATAAGAACATGTCAACATATATATATATATATATATATATATATATATATATATATATATATATTTAAAGTAAAATAGTAGAAACAATAATGAACTGTACTTAAAATTTTTTTTATATGTACATATTTTTTTATTTCGAAAATTAATTAGTTTTTTAATAATATAGATACTTTTTTATAATTTCGATTTAAAACTCAAAGTTTAAAAATTAATTACTATGTATACAAAAACAGAAAATTATCAAGAAAACTTTTTTCATACAATAACAATAAAAAAAATAGCTTAAATATTAATCACAAAAACAGTTATGTACAAAGGCTAAATGATTTTATACAAATGAAATAATACCTACATCACAACACTTGTTATAAAATGAAATACTTCAGTTTCAAAATGTAAATAATTTAATATAGACTCAGATACTTAAACTAATAAACTTATGATGAGAAAAGTATGAACTATAAACTTATATGATGAGAAAAATACCCACCATAATTCATTTTATACGAAATAAAGTACATGAACATTTTACATATAGTTATATATACAAATGTATATTACATAAAAGAAATACTGAAATTGATAAACCTTTAAGAATTAATTGACCATGTATACAATCTAAATGTACTTCAATTATTTTGATGTTTATAGGGGATTTACTTTTAGTTGAAAATATCATTCTTCAGTTTTGAATATCTTCTTGTTCGTTGCGACGGGATTTGTTATACCACTATTGATTCTACTCTTTTGATGTCTGATCCATGGTATTAGAATGAAGCAACCTTTTCAATCCTCTCGTTTCGCCAAACAGATATTTTGTTATTCTGTGTATTTACTCACATGTATTGTAAACCATAATTCCTCCTAAGAATATATAGCTTTCCATAAATCACTAAACCAGTATTAAATTTATAATAAATTCGTAAAGTGAAAGGCGAAACTTAATATAACATGTAATAAATTAGATAAAAATAAAAGGATAGAAAATGAATTTGAATGGAATGAAGCTATTGTGCAATTTACGTAAATGCAAGTGCTGGAATTTATATAAAAATAAATTACATCATAATTTTGTATATGATAATAGAATAATTCTGTTATTAAAAAAAACGTCAAATGTTTCAGCAGTATTGGGTTCATTCATATGTGTGCGATCATTTTTTTTATTTCATACATAAAAATAGTGTTTAACTTTTCAAATATCTTTTCTACTATAAGAGTGAATATAATACATATAATTTGTAGACTTTTTCTAACTCCAGAGATATAATTTTAGGTTTGATTAGAATAAAGACCTGCTTTTCAAATATTTATACTGGAATATATCAGATAAGAAATATATTTTATTTTAAATATAAATTTCCTCATCTTGCTATTCAACTCCCTTTATTTCCATATCTTTTATAATTTCTATTGTATAAATAGTTTTAAATTTTTTAAATGTTCTTAAAACATAATAATTTTGAATGTATGGACATAAATATTGAAATAAATGTTTAAAATGTATTGAAGAATTAAGAAAATTATTATGAGATGACTTTATTATATGAATAATGTGAAAATTTTAAATATTTTATTAATTATTGATTTATTAATAACTTAACAGATCTCAAATCATATTTGCTGACTTTATACATTATCAAAATTATAATTCGGCACTAAATACACTTTCACAAACAGAAATTTACTTGCCTGGATGTTTAATAATTTATTAATTTTGATATTTTATATGAATTTCAATGGCAGTTACAATAGATAATCAGTAATTATTAAATATTTGAAAAAAGGTCAGATGTTTGGAGTGTTGGTTCATTCATGAATTTGAATATACGTGAGTCGTTTAATAAGTTTGGTAAATTTCTATAATGTGACGCCACCATTCATTTGATAACATTACGGCTATCAAATATCACTTTTCAAACTAGCATAGACGAAATTTCAGCTAGATGCGACGCGTTGTTCACATTCTACAGATGTTCGAAGAGAACATTGTAGCAGTTTCCGCAAAAATGGACAAAAACCAGTAGGCTTTTTTACGTCAATTCATCACCGTGGATGAAACATGGATCCATCACTACACACTTGAGTCGAAGCAGTAGTCAAAGCAGTGGACAACGACTGGTGATAGTGCGTGGAAGAAAGCGAAGACCGTTTTATCGACTGGGAGGGTGATGGCTACTATTTTTTTGGAATTCCTAATGAATCATCCTGATCGACTACTTAACGAAGGGAAAATGATAATAGGAGCCCATTATGCAAAATTATTGGACCATTTCAAAGAAGAACTGAAACAAAAACGGTCAAGATTGGTACACTAAAAAGTGCTTTATCACCAAGATAATGCGCTGTCTCACAAATCGACCATTGCAATGACAAAATTGCACGAAGAAAGCTTCGAATTGATTCCTCATCCACCCTATTCTTCGGACTTGGTCCCGTGCGACTTCTTCGTCTTCCCAAACTTGAAAATTTGGCTTGGTGGAAAGAAATTCGCATCGAATGAGGATTTCATGGCCGTCATCAATGGGTACTTTCCAGACTCGCTGGAGCAAGTGTATAGCCCCCAATGGAGAATATATTGAGAAATAAAATCGAGATTTTCCAAACAACGGTGTTTAACTTGCTTTTTTACCATACTTATCAAACGACCTACATATTTCTTTTCAAAGATTTAAAAAAAAATAATTTGCATATATATATATATATATATATATATATATATATATATATATATATATATATAAAATATATATATATATATAAATAAAATATATATATATATATATATAATATATATATATATATGAATATTTTTTAAAGAAAAAAATCTTTTCCTCGTTGTGGCAATAATATATCATAGTCATCAGTCTCTGTCAATCCATTGCTGAATATAGGCCCCTTCCATGATTTTCTACAATAATATGTACTTACATATATATATATATATATATATATAAACACATGTGTGTGTGTGTGTGGATGAAAGTTCCAGAAAAGTAAATTTTATTAGGTTGTAAATTGAAAAAAAGTTAGAAAATATTTATTGCTATAAGTTTATACAAAGTTTATATATATATATATATATATATATACACACACAAATATATATATATATATTTATACATATATATATATATATATACATTTATGTATATATACATATATATATATATATATATATATATGTATATATATATAGGCACATAAATATTCCATTTTCGGTTATAGTAACTACTGAGGCATATATCTATATTTCCTTGTTATAACTAATTCTTGTCGTATCAATGAAAAACAAATTCCGTCTAGATATTATCTTTCTGTATTAAAATCTCAATAAAACTATATATAAAGTAAATGTTATTAAAAAGTAACAAAAGTTTTAATTAACAAATAAATGTGAAATTTTATGAAATATCGAAACATATCTAAAAATAATATACATGTATTCATAACTTTATTTAACATTCAAAAATAAATTTAAGCCTTAATTAGCACAACGTTTTAATTAAAAGAATAATACTCGTACATACAATATTGTACTTGAATATTCACGACACATATCTTCTATTTATTATAAAAATGTAATTGACTGTCAATGAAGCAAAGAATGTAGATTTTATAAAAGAAAAAATTTGTTCAGTATATCCGAGAAACAAATACATTATACATAAAAATGTTTGTATTAAAATATCCATGTAAAATTTTTCTTCCTATATTTTTGAACTCGTTATATCCGTGGTCGTTTTAAATATATACATATATATATATATATATATATATATCCTAAAAGAGGATTTCAAAATTCGGACACTTCAGTTGCAAGTATAAAAAATATTTTTTATGGCTACAATTAAATATTTAATGTTAAGTAAAAAATAAATACACCTAAAAACTGTGACGATTATTTTTAGTTTTTATCATTATTTATATTGAAAAGTTTTTTTTTTCAATTTCACTGACCTTTAAATATTGATTAGCTTTCTAAATTAATTTATATGTATTACTAAATGTTACACTAAAATTGGAGTTCAGCAAATATGATATAGTCAGTATTTGAAATACATTTGTTGTTTTTCCTGATGTTCATTTTTTATTCCTTTAATGAAATTTAAATTTAATTTACCGGTAGTACAACCTTCTTCCGCCATGAAGTACATATAATTGAATGGATACGTCAAGAAAATAGAATAAAAAATAGGGGAAATAAACTTTGATTAATCCGATCATTATGTTTGAAAGGTAATTCAAAAATAACTAAGTTACCAATAAATAACAACTTACTTAATTGGACATTTATGTCAGCGGATGTTACTCATTTTTCTAAATAAACAAAACGTGCAATGCAATTAATAAAACAAGATCTGAAATGATCAAATTTCCCGAGTTGCGTTTGTATAAAAACATAAGTGACAAAAATCGAATTTCACGTTCTTACAATAAAATAGCTGTAATACATTTGGAAGATTAAAATCTCACAAGAGCTTGACAGGTCGTACTATATTCTCGTATCGTACGAATAATCTATAAGAAGAAAGAAATCAATATCGTCAACATAAACATTTAATTCTTTGCTTGTTGAATTAATGCATCGACCAATCAAGTGTATGCGCGCAAATCGTTACGGTTATATGTGAATAAACGCATGCAGATATTCGCGCCTAGCTATATGCTAATTGACCATCAAGTAACGAGTATGTGTGTGTGTACGTGTTATACAACCAATGGAAAGGCTTGTGTATGTCCGCTTATTGTACAAGCAAAGAGCGGTGGTGTGTGACGTCAGACAGGTAGTAAAGGTTGGTTGGCGTGCCGGCTAGTAACGCGACGCTGAAGGGTGACGGTGTCAGCAGACTCTGAAGCACGGTGCGGCAAAGGGTCTTGTGACGTTCAACAGGGTTGTAAAAAGTTTACCCTTATTACAAATATTCACGTGTAAAGTACGCATACACAATATATATTTTAAAAAATCCACCAGTTTACATCTACGAATTCTAAATATTATTTCATAATAAAAGAAAATATATAAAAGTTAATAAAGGAAACGTTTTGTTAATAAAATAAGCTAGACATAAATATTACATCTTTTAATATTTACGTTAATTCAATAAAATACATGTAATATGTAAAGGATATAACGGAAAAATATATCTAAAGCAGAAATGAAATATTAATAAACTATATATATTTTTTATTGTTCTCTTGGCGATTGATCATCAATCGCTTAAGTTTTTATTTTCCACTAGCTAAACTCAAGTTATCGAAATACACGAAGACCATCAGGAAAATTTATTTTCAGGATTATATGTTTAAAACAAATAGTTATGATTTTTATATAAGCATCACAATTAAATCACAATTTAAATGAAAATTTATTGCATTAAATGAAGAGAAAATTACCAAAATAATTAATCTGTTACAGGCGAGACTAAAGAATACATTTTTTTAACTAGTACTGGTGTTTCATATATTTATTTTCAAAATTTTAATTCGCTAATGTTGTCAGTTTACTATATACATACACACATGTATATATATATATATATATATATATATTAAATAAAAATAAAATTCAGAACTCGGTCCGTTATAAACAAGTAGTGTAAAACTTTAGCATATTATCAATTTCTGCTTGAAGTTTATAATATGTTCTATACTTGATTTATAAATAGATTATTTTCAAAAATAATGATCATTCTCCTCAGCCTTGTGTGAAAGAAAAAAAATATTTAAAAAAAATAGAATATTTCAGTACTAAATTACATATTTTTTGTAACAATTAGTTAAATTTCAGTAGAAAGTAATTTTACACTAATAAAATAACTTTTAAAATTCATATACCGTATTCATTTTTCCGTGATTTATAATATAACTAATTAATAAATATTAATGATATTGAACATTGTTATCCATTAATGAGCAATTTTAAATTTTATTGTTCATGCAAAGCTTAATTTCTTTTTTCAATAGAGTTAAACAATTAATTATAATTATTAATGTAATGTATTTCCTGACAATGATTTATTATTCCTGTGCAGTCTTTAAATATAAAAATAAAATAATGTTCATAACTGTTTACAAACCATGTATAATTAGCGTTATTACGCATAAAATTACTATATATACAAATCATTTTCAGTTTTTAACAACAACAAAATTAATTAATAATAAACAGAAAATATTTATTATATTTATAAACATTATTTTACTTATGAAATCTGTATTTTAATATTAAAAATAACTAATTGAATTAGTTATTGAAAATAGTGTAGTTTTGCTATAAATGTTTTTGATATGAAATAACCTGGTAAATTAAATAAAAATATACATTGATTATTTGATTATGTAGTTACGTTATTCTATTTTGTTGAAGTTAAATACGAACAACTGAATAGAAAAGATTACATGTTTTTATTTTATACATTAAAAAATATCTTATAATTAAAGTATACATATATACACTGATGTGGATTTTTATCTACATAGGTATAGAAGTGTGTAAAATTTATTATTTAATAATATCCTAATAAGAAAAGCGTACCTCTAGACCTAAAAAAAATACTTACTATGAAAAAAAATTATTTTAAAATCTTGTCTTACAAGAAGGGAACCATATTTTTCAATTAAAAAATGTTTTAAATCTTAAGTTATTTAATATATGAAATATTTGTTTTGTTTATTTATTAAATTTTTTCTTGATAATATTATTTTTCATTTTTAAGTGTTATTGAAATGATTGAATAAACATAAAATGTTTTGACATATCTCCGATACCATAGAACAAAAATGATAATTGGAAATAAAACCAAAACACAAATATGCAATCATTCGTGAGCAATTGAACTCGTATAAAGCAATGATGATGGGTCATATGGAAGTCAATTATTTATGTACTAATTGATCATAAAGGTGGTTTTTACATGTACACATATTTGTAAAGGATGGCATGTTAATGATATAAAAATTGTAATAAAAGTCTGGTATAACTTAAATATCACAATTACATGTATACGTATATGAAAATGTACAGCGGTGGAAAAATAAACAGATCAAGTATAAAAATATTAGATTTAATCATCTTTCTTATAATTAATAAAAATAATCACTTAATAAACGAATTTCACTAAAAGATTTTACTAACAGGAATAATAAAAATAAAATTTGAAATAATAGAAAATAAGTATTATTCGCTGTGACACAAAATCTCCATGAACTATATATTTTTTTTAAAAAGATTTGATTAGTGTATTACATTTTTTTACATTAATCAAACAACTTTAAATTATTGTTAGTTTTTAATTTCATTTATTTATAACAGATTAATATGCTTGAACATTCTTTTAAATTTCAGAAAATTGAATATCTGCTGTTTAAAATTTACTACATGTGATTTTACTTGTCAGTATTTATTGTATTAGGCTGGTAGGAAAATAATTGAGGTTTTTGTTCTCCGAATTCTAACCTTAATTTTTTTCAATGAAAGTGTCATCGTGTTCATGTTAATATCATTTTAAAGTGCATTTTTCGTTTTATTTTGGTGACATCGACTTTGGTTTTATTATTAATTTTGCTTCAAATTGGATTATGAAATTAAAGATGAAAAAAAGAAAATAAGAGCAATTTTTTGTATGAGTTCAAAACGGGTGTTAAAGTAGCAGAAATTGCTCGTAATCTAAATGATGCTTTTAATAGGGGTACTGTTAAAGAACGTACGGTGGTGCAATGGTGGTTCCAAAAAATTCGTGCTGGGGAGGAGAGTCTTAAAGATGAAGAAGGATACGGGTGTCCTTCTTCAGCTCATAAAGACCAACTGAAGGCGTTAGTTGAATCAGAACTACACACAACAATTCGAGAGCTTGCAAAAAAGTTAGACGTTAGTAATCCAACAGTTCTGTACTACTTAAATCCGCTAGGAAAATCAAAAAAGAGAAAAATGTATACGAACTTAAAGATCATAAACCGCAATTATTGTTCTACCAACCTAATATAATAATCTATAAACTGTTTTTAGAGTTAACAGCATACTTACATATATATATATATATATATATATATATATATATATATATATATATATATATATTTCTGAATTTAGTAATTATAAATCAAGTATATTCATTATAGATGATAAAATTTATGTATATTTTATTGAAATATTACCCTTTTTATTACTTTTAATATAAAATATTAAAATACACAATTTATCATTATTTTATAAAAGCTTATTTAATAAAACTCACACTAAATGTTTTTTGGCATGCACAACAGTTTGTTTTACATACAAAATATGGATTCATTTAGTTTTCCTCTTTCTTATTTAAAATTATCAGTGCGTTTTTTGATTTTTTGTTACAAATGAAGCAATTTTATGATTGATATTTTTTATAATTGTACTTACTTTTCACATCTATTTATATGATTTCATTAATATAGTATTTTGAAAATATTACATTAGATAAGAATACTTTCTTATAGTTTCATTAGAATCTTTGAAATCATTCAGTTTGATTTCTTTATCATATCTGAGTAATGAAAAATTCTCTCAGATTTCCTATAAAATAATTATGAATAAAAAGCATACAAAAACCAAGAATATAATATTTATATTTTACCAATACATATTAACATTTATATTTGTCGTAAATTTCGACAGAAAAGTGGTTGAAAGAACTTTAAATGAGATAATATTTAGCTAGAACATATATATATATATATATATATATATATATATATATATATATTAAATGCAAATAGTTGTAAATATTCATTGGCTACATGAATATAATTTATATTTGTTTAAAGTGTATTATATTATTTTTTCTCTATAGTATGTTCAAATAATAACTAACTGAATTTTCTTGATTAACCAAAGAAAATTTTGAGTACTAATAGTTTTGTCAGAAAGTGATATCTTATATTACATATATTTGTAAAAATGTTTAATAATCGTTTTCTTCGTACAATAATGATTACAATTAATATAAAATATTGTATTTATATTTAAAATATATCTTTTTCACATGTTTTTGTTTTAAAAATTAAGGTGCTTCTTACATTCGATATATTATTTACTATTTGATGATTTTTTCTTAAAAGCTCCTTTATAAAAATTAGATGCATCTTAAATTCGAAGTATTTCAATATAATGTTCGTTAAATTTTTTTATAAACTAACATTATTTAACAAAGATTTGTTCGTGTTGTTGGTATTCATTTATTGCTTCTTATTCTGTATTTCATATTTTAATTTGAATTTCAATTTAATTTCTTAAGAAAAAGTTAAAATCTTATATATATATATATATATATATATATATATATATATATATATATATCAATAAATTATAACCTTTATTTTTTTGCGTTTTTCTGTATAACACTTAAAATGCGATAAAATTATTTATAACTTAGAATAAAATAGTATGCGCATTTAAAATGATACTTGGCGTCTATTATTATCAATTTATAATTGGAAATAAATTGGAAGTAATAAATAATAACATACAAAAAAAATTAAGTTGATAGTTGACACAAGTAATTATCTTTTAATTGTTGTTTGAACTATTTAAAAGAAAACTCGTCATCGTATATATTACTGTTCTATTTTTGCGATCAACGCTGTATATTTATTACAATCCTTATGAGATATATATACGTAGGCACGTTTGTATATCGTGTACATTTTTCCAATCAAATATGCATACTTTCCGGGAAATAATTAATACCTATTACAAATAAAACACCAATTTGCGGTGGCGTCGCCGCCGTAATTTCCCAAGCCCTGACCGTAGCCAAACTGACGCCATGCCACGGCCGGCGTGTTGCGCATGCCCGACCCTGCAGCACGACGACTGAGTCAAGGTCGAGCAATCGACCTGACCTCATAACGACGGCCGGCGCGCAATGAACTAACATAACATGGAGTAAGATCCGATAAACGAGAATGGAAATGGAACATCACACTTCACCATTCCCGTTTATGAGTTTGCATTCGTGCGGAAGAGACGGTAAACTATTCATTATATGTCAGATCGAGTACGTCTGTTCTTTTTTCATATATGACATTGATATCATATAGGTAGATCTATTCCGGTTTCTTTCTTTCGCCATTGTTGTTTTATTAAGGTAGACTTTTGTGCCTATGATAAAATGGAGAATGTAATGCTTTGTTGCGTTTCAAATGTTTCGTTTTTCTTTTTTGTTTGTTTGCTGTAAAAGGATATAATACGTTACGTACCATATTACAGTTTATCGATTGCAGAATTGTGATAAGCGAAAAACGGGAGGAATATAAATGTTTTATTGCCCGCTTTTACGAATAATTATACTAGCAGAATGTTCAGAGTTTCTAACTATAAAATATTTAGCGAACCCTGAACCAGTATCTGATCAGAATATTATTATAATAAAAGTTAGGTTTTTTGCGAGAAAGCTATCTTGTAATATTTATTTGCTAAATTTTTAAAGTATTAAAAACGTAGTATTAAATCTATATCAATTTTTTAAAATAATTTCAGTTTATATACTTTTCTTTTATCAAATAAATATTCGCTATAACATACTTCAGGTTATTATTCATAAGATTATATATAACACACGGAAAAATACAGCTCCATACGTATTTTATTCAATGCTGTAGTTTTATTTTCATATTTTACTACGAAGAATTTTTATTACTCTAAAAAATCCGTCATGAAATGTACTATTTTTAATATAAAGTTTAAATTAACAAAGAATTAACTATCTTAAAATTATATAATAATAATATTATAATTCATTAAAATACTATTATAGTTTTTCATTCAAAAATAATAAAGAATACTATTTCATTAAATGACTTAAAATCGATAACGACATGTGTCAATGAAAAGTGATTTTTAATTATAGGTATGCATGTAATGTCGTATTTTGTATCGTTAAGTTTGTATGTAGATTGTGCATAGACTTTAAAAAAGTTAACAGGCGATGTTCTGTGTTGTTATTCTAATAATATTTGTAAAAATGTTTTCATCTATCTTTTACTTTTATAATGGGTGACATCAGAACAGATAGAACATTATATACTATGCGAATTTTACCTTAAACATTAGTTAAGACAAAAGGTAATGTGTTGAGTATTCGCAAGTGCTAAGAGTGAGTTTAATTTTTTTCGTTTAAAACGATATTATTGATCTGAACTGAATAAACTTTCACTTAATAAAATAAGCTAGAAATTAAATATTGCACTATACATTTCCATGCACAAAAAACGGAATATTTCAAGATAAAAGATGTGGAGTCTAAGCAAAGGAATGACGAAGAAAAAAAATGGTCATTATACAACAGAATAAGAATATCTCGACTTCAAAATGAAAACTAATGCAACAAAAACTATGATGGGTGTTTGGTGGGATTATATGAATATCATTCATACTGAGACCTTGGTACCTGTTAAAACCACATCAAGTGAATTTTATTACAAACAGTTAATGGAGTTCAAAGATGTCTTTTTCCAAAAAAGACTAACAATATTCAACAAGTTATCGAATTAAAGCATAATAACTCCCTCCCCCCAACCATATATCTTTTTCGAGAAAAAAAAACAAAAAAATGATTAGAAAGAAATCTATCATCTGTCTTAACCACCAAGTATAACATTAGATTCATTATTATTAGAGTATTTTTTAAAAGAAAATTTTAAAATTTAATTAAAATAAAGTCAAAACTGGGCGATTTTTTAATTCAAACTCATCACATTTTTACAATAGACAGATTGAGAACTCATGTATAGTAGAAAGGCAGATATTTCTAATGAGAGAGAATATATATGTTAATCGATTTAATTAGACGAAGAAATTGTAATATATTTTTAACTTCAATATTTTACAACATTACATTACAACTTAATATTTGATAAGAACAGAAAAAAATTAAAAATGAAATTCATTCTAATTATTTCATAAATAAAGTAGATTACATTTGAAAAAAACTTTATATATATGAAATCAAAATAATCCACAAAAAATTGATGATGTCGATTTATTTATTTAAGCTGTCGAGGTTTCTATGGTACCCAAATATGTGCATCTCATATATAAAATAATACGTTGCAGTCTATCTGCGATAATAATTATATACACATAGTTAATACGGATATATATATATATATATATAATATGTTGCAATATATCTGCGAGAATGATTATATAGACATAAATGATTTAAAGAAATATTTATTGTTTCATTCGGTTACATGACATGTTTATAATTGACAAGTGGGTGAGCGTAGCGAGCAGGAGGTGAAGCCCCCTAATTTTGTATAATAGAATTATAAATTATTTATTTCATAAAAAAGAAAGTACATGCCAGTAACAAAATGCAAGTGAAAAAACAAATTGAATAAAAAAACAAATTGTGAAATATAATAATAAATTTAATATATTCGATTAAAAAAATATTATTGTTTTGTCTATTATAGTATTCTTATAATGTGATTTAGCTAGATATTTTATTTACTTCTCTATCAATTTAATGACACGAAGTGACTGAAAAGAAATATTTATGAATATTTTTTTGCAGTTTTTTTCATATCATGTGTATAAAAATTCAGCCTATTTTTTGATAGTAAATAAATAAAATTATGTATTATCCAAATTTTTATTATAAAGAAATATAATATCAATAACATAAATTTAATTACACAAGTGAGTACACATTCTTAATTAATTGAAATATTTTTCTACTTATTCACTTTCTAATTAGATATTGTTTCCAATCAATAAATAACCTATTTAATAAAAAATAAAAATAGACTCATTATTGTAGTTAAAATAAATAGATAAACTGAAATATTAATACTTTAAATTAGCACTTTCTCTCAACGTGCCATTTCAAATATCTTATCTTGTAAAATTAACATTAATGTAGCTAAATTAATTTCAAATAAACAACAATAATCGTAATAACGATATAAGTATATTAATAAATATATAGAAGTATATTGAAGTCATTTCCAAAGAGATATTTATAATTTTCTCTCACAAGTTACATAAGAAATATTTTTTTCACACAGCGTTTAAATCTATTATTTTAAGAGTTTGATTTTTTTAAACGTTTTTCTTAAATTCATTTCTATGATAAACAATAAAAGTTTTCATTCGCTTTTATTAATATACGTGCATATATGTACGATGTATGCTGAGAATTTTAATAATATCAGATTAAAAAAGAGCTTGAATTAACATGCGATTGAAATGCATTCAGACACGAACACTCAAATAATTTATGATCAAAATAAATCAACAATTATCAAAGTATTATTTCATTCATATTTTAAAATATATTCACCTAATTATAGATCAATATCAATTTTTATATATTTTCATACCTAATACAACGAAAATAGGTTAGTATATTTACATAAGATAAAAACTACGTAGTTTCATTTTAATTCAATTTTAAAAACTTTGTTCCTTGTAAATATATAGAAAGGAAATAATTCGTGAAATATTCATACATGGAATATTGAAAAAATAATCACTGAATATCATTAAAAGATAATCAAAGAGAAACGAGCAATTATGAATATGGTAAAAATGTAGGATATGATTATTGATACTACCATATCATTACTAGGACCTGTATATATACTCTTAAATGTTAATAAAGTGTATTTAAATATAAGTTAAAAAACAATCATTAAAATATACAGTATTTTTCATAAATAATGTGCAGATAATTCAAGTAAAATCAATTTATATTTAAAACTCATTAAATGTTATTTTAAACATATATAACATATTTATAACTTTTTAGGTAATAAATTAACGATTAAATTATTTGAAAATACATTTTAATATAAATTAATTTCTTAAATTATAGGCATGAACATTTTGTATTTTGTATAATGAATAAAAATTTTCATATTTATAAATAT
The DNA here is from genome assembly GCA_034766995.1 of Acanthacorydalis orientalis. Taxonomy (NCBI): domain Eukaryota; kingdom Metazoa; phylum Arthropoda; class Insecta; order Megaloptera; family Corydalidae; genus Acanthacorydalis; species Acanthacorydalis orientalis. The sequence goes on along the minus strand of CM068314.1, from coordinate 39,169,989 downwards.
ATATATATATATATATATATATATATATATATATACATATATTGTATTATATATAGTATTTATTTTATTGGATCCACTTATATGTTTAAAGGTGAATTATTTTGGTATATATTTTGAGAATGGTTATTAATTTTGTTTATTTTTTATTTCTATTTGAATCTGTTTATATAGAAAACATCGTAATGTTAAAAGTTTTAGACAAAACGTTTTTGTATTAACTACGCAAATAAATACAGCAGTATTAGGATAAGTATACTTAAGCATTTTTAATAAATAATTAAAACAAAAATTCATTAAGAAAACAATCCATTTATACAAATCGTCTTTCTAAAGATTAATTTAAATTTTAATAATTTTATAAGTTATGTTGTATATACTTTTATATATTTTAATTATTTTCAATCCGTCAATTTTAAAATAAATACACACATATGAAATAATTCTTTGAAAAATCCGAAATAGATTTTAATATTTAAAAAAATATTATTGATTTTTAAATTTATGTAGCTTATTAAACTGAATACAAATAGACACCATTTAAATTTAAACATTTGTTTTATCAATGCACAAACTTGAAAGTATCGTCACAATAAAATTATTCTCCACAATTTTACGAAGGAATCCAATACTATGAACCGAAATCGAAAATAATCGAATGTAAAATAATTGTATAATTATTTTTAAATCATTTTGTTGATTTTCTTGAAGACAGCTATAATTAAATGTCTAATTAAGAACTGTTTTTACTAAGTTTTTGATTGAGAAGATCTAAAAATAATTATCTGTTAATAAAAACTCACAACATTAAGCTTGGATTCAACTATGAATTAAGTCATTGACTTTATAAGTGATGTGATGTGTTCATAATTATTGATTTGAAATTAACATTTATACAAACGTGAATTTGAGTATTTTAATTTATTTTTCATTGTAATACCTTTTTAATGCATTTTATGACTCTTAATTATAGCAATAATTATCGTTTTTAAAATTAGTCTATGTATTTTTTTGTGGTATTATCATTAAAGATAATCATTTGCAATATGTTTGGAATCATAAATCTACGATTATTTCTTTTGTTAGAAATGTATGTATTATAATATTGTTTAATATAATTATAATTTATAAATATTTAATTGTGTGTCTTTTTACTTATCTTAGATAAGAATTATTACGAATTAGGATATAATAATTGTGTGTAATTACTAATAAAAATTTCCATAAAAAATTCAATTACTATATTTATCGTGTTTGGAATAAAAAGTAAAAGTTAAGTGAAATACATTTGAGTATGTCTATTTAACTATTAAATAAGTGTTATTTATGATTCTCCGCGATATGAATTATAAGGTTAATTAACAATATTTTAAATTTATAATTTATAAGAAAATAAATTCCTCTTACTCTTAGTAACATGAAAAAAAAATTACACAATTTAACAGGGATTGATACAAAAAATGTGTATCTTTTGACTTCTACTCTTAATAATTCAAATGGTAGATAAATTAAATACTTAAATATTTTTATTGAACTCACAATTATAATTTTCTTGTGTTTATATATATATATATATATATATATATATATATATATATATATACATACATATATATATGTATGTATGTATGTATGTATATAAATCAAGGTCAGTTTATATTTTGTACATAGTTCATTCTTTTATTCTGTATTTATAAATAAAAATACTTTTATTTCTAATTTATTTTAATAAAAACATTTGGTGATAATTATCAAACAATTATTTTCTTATATGTATTTTTATTAATGAAATATTTTCGTAAACTTTGTATTTTCTTTCACGTATTTGAGATGTTTGTACATCCTTTGTATTTTCGTCTTAATATTGAAGACCATAGTACCTGGGGGTACGAGACTTCAACAACAGTCATTTTGATGTGATGGTTTGTGTCCTGATTATATGTTGTTAATCTTCTCGAATAGTGAACATTTAGGAAAAGTCTTAAACTTTATCTTGATTTATTTGATTTTAATAGAACGCAAAACAAAAAAATTACTAATTTTTTATATGGTTTTAATAATTATATCTAATTAGTAGTTACTTGTTTGAGTTACAATGACGTTAATTAGCTTTAAAAAGTTTTATAAGACAGTAGTGAACTATTTTGTATTGGTTATACATACATACACACACACACACACACATACATATATATATATATATATATATATATATATATAGCCATACAATATAAAAAAAGTACATTTGCAAGAAAAGTTAAAATTGTTCGAAATATATTTGACAAAGTCATTTTAAATTATGCTTTATTTATTTAGACTTAACAAAGTACTTAATTAAGATATTATATAATTAACTAAAAATGAGTATAAGTGAATAAAATCTGTTTCAAATATTATCTGACATGTGAAATGATAAATGTTTACTTGAACTGTTTTCATTCATTCGTCTTATTTACCTAACTTTGAACCTTCGGATTACCATTTTTCTGATCTGAGTGATAAAAACTTGAAGAATATATTGAAGATCTAAATGCACCTGTCAAAGTTCTTTAATGGAAAAAATAATGTTTGCATAAATATTTTTTTGATAAAAAACATGAAAAGTAGATAAATGTTACTATAGAAAACGAAACGATTATCAAGGAAATATTTTTTTAAGTGTGTTCTTATTTTCTTTAAAAAAAGAAATATAAAATACTTCTTTTTAAGATTAATTCCATTAAAATTATTTCCAGGTAGTTTTTAAAAAGGTAACAATTTTATAATTGATATCAAATCAAATTTTCGTATCAAAACTTTCTCTTATTTAATATTTTCCAACGGAAAGAAAATGTAATTTAATATAAGATAATTGACTTTTTTTTATTTTTAATTCGTTTCATTTCGTTTGGCTAATGGCTACTTATATAATAATAGTCATTTACTATAATAAAAGCAAAATAGATACACATTTTTGGTATAAAATTGCGATCAAATTTTGTTTTAAAAGTTTTCTGATAGTAAACTAAAAATTTAAATTTTACTGCACATATTAATGAGTTAGTCTTTCAGAACACTTATAGGAAACATATAGATAAATACTAATTATGCATATATATATTTCGTATTTCAAATGAAATTATAATTATAGACTGTATACTCGTATATCATATATAAAGAGTTAAGTCACTATTAATATTAAAAGTTGTTTGAAAATGAATGAAAATTTTTGATTTAAACTTATTTAGAAAACAGTTCTATGGGCTTCTTAAAAAAATAAATATTGGTATTTATTACATTGAACAATAGAACTAGTAAAAATAAATAAATTAAATTGTATTTATAGCAAAACGAAAACAAACTCAATAAGAAAGTGTGTAAACATATTCATGTCATAAAAACACATTATAATTATAAAAGATTATTATCTGAATAGTTAAATTGTACTTAATGTAGGTCATACGGTAATTTGTTTATAATATAGTTCCTGTTTGTACATTATATTTAATTTGTTATTTTCGTTTATGAACATTAAATTTATGATTGATTACAAAATCAATGAAACGGTCGAATGAATAATTATTTTTTAATAAAGAAGTGAATAAATAATTCATACAAATCACATGTACTATTATATTTTAATTTATCAACAATGTTTGTAAATATTAGCAATGTATGCTTATTTATAGAAATTTAAACTCGACTGTGTTTCAATACTTCAAAGCTGGGATTACATGTGTAAAAGTCAAAAATATAACAGTTATTATACATTTTTCTATATGAAAATATTCCACATATTAATTATATGCTACAATCACTTATACATTTTTTTAATAATTTTTAACTATTTATAAACGAATGATATTGAGAAAATAAATATTCCGATATAAAATCAGATATTTTTTTTAAAAAAATAAAGAAGCAATAAAAATATAATATATAGTCAATTATATCAACTTAAATATGTTTTTTTTTAAAAAAAAAAAATATTTCATTTTAATAGCGGTATATTTGTAATAAAAACTTTAATATACAAATATACAAAAATTGCATATAAATAATGTCGATACACGATCCAAATATTATAATTATTAAAAGGTAGTAAAATTATATATATATATATATATATATAATATTTTTTATCTTGTATCAAAAAATAAAATAAGTATATGGTATAAAAGAAAATGAAAATTAATTTGATGAATTTTAAATTGAAATTTAGTTCGCAAAATGGCAGAAATTCCAAATTTATCAAATATAAATCCATTTACGCACACAAACTTTCACATATACACAGCATATATTAAACTTTGAATACAATACGAGTCACACAAACCTTGACATTTCAAAAGCGGAGCAGAGGTAACTCTATGATGGTGTAGAAGTGCTTTTCAAACCAATTTTTCAGGTCACATTATAATAGTTACAAATCATGTCAGTCCTCTATCACTTGGTAAATTTAATGTGTCTTTGAACACACAGACACACAAACCTATTTACGCTTCATATATGCATTTGTATACATGGGTTCCACACACACACATGCACAAAAATACAAACATATATACATTACACACACACATAAATACACACACACACATATATATATATATATATATATATATATATATATATATATGTATATATTTGTATGCAAATACATTTATATATAAATGCCTACTTCTAATCATCGATGACAGGTTATCGATTTCAAAATAACCAATTACAGTTGATCATTAACAATGACACTCCTATTATAATTTTAATACGTACGTATATATTTTTTTATAAGTCCATATAGAATTTTTAACCTGAAATAAATCTTATTTAAATATACCATTCAATTCAGCAATTGTTAATGTATTCTTTAAATCATTTTTTAAACTGTTCTCGGAAATTTTATCAAGAAAAAATATTAACGAAATTAAATTCAAGATAAAAAATGAAAAATGTAAATATCTTATTCTTGTGAAAATTGTATGTATATAAAAAAAACATTTTGTGACTCCCATGCAATATTTTTTTTATGATGAAATTAAAAATCTCATTCATTTATATATTTTTTTAAAAAAGTTAATTTAATTACACAAAAAGATATATAAAAAAGGAATATGTTATATTAAAATTTGAAAATAATATTTATTTTCTCATATTTGAAGAAAGTCGTATTTCAAGAAATTTGTAAGCTTTAATTTATTCAGATATTTCAAGAGTTCAGCATGTCATGCACTAAAATTAAATGCGTGTAAAGTGAGTTCGAATTAAATTCTGAGCGGTTACGATGAGTCTCAAATTCATTGGATTATTAGATATTATTATGTAGGGTCTATACAATTCTTTCCACAAGATAATAATGTTATCTATATAGAAATTATAACGGTATAAAAATAGATTCTAGGACCTCAGCCTTTACAACAAATTTATACCTGTTTTTTTTTAAACCAGTGTTATAACCGAATTCGTCGCTATATCTAAAATCGTTGTAATCGGAAGGATTTACATTAAAAATTAATATAAAACCACCATACATCACACATCTAGTTTATGTCTTTATAATCTATCTGTCTCTATAAACGAATTCTAGTTTATTATGAAATTAGTTATTTTTTTACTTTTGAATGTATTCCGCTCCGATATCATTCTTGAACAGTTTTATCTTTTCTTTTAATTTTTAAAGAGCTTAACTCTAAAATTTTAGGTAAGAAATCATTTAGTAATGTATAAATATTTTCCAAAATATATTTACATTATATCGATATATTTTTTGCCGTGAGTTAATTTAATTTCCTATTATAAAATATGATAAATATGGTTAAAAAATACAAAAAAGAATATTTATTAATAATATCAATAATTTTTAATATATCTGGTACCTTTTAACAAAATTGTAATTGTTTACATATGTTATTAAAACACAAGGAAAATATATACTCTATATTCAATGTTAAAATGGAAATGTGTACGTAAGTTTGTGTGTGTTTATACATACATACATACATACATACATATATATATATATATATATATATATATATACGTATTTATGCGTGGCTCCTATGGATAAAATCAACAGAGCGAAATGAAAATAGAATATTTGTACATTAGTAATATTAAATGCGTCATATAAATTTAAATTATAAAAGTACATATTATTAAAATAGCCTTTTATTAAATGAAAGCTTGTAATCACTGAGAGCATTTGAAAAACGTATAATCTGTAATTAACGTTTTTTGAAGTATGTTAATAACTACGTGGGTGTTTAAAAATAACATCAAAAAATTCTGATTTACGTTCGTGAAGTTAATGATTTTGTAAACAAAACTTTGTTCACATTAATGAATATTGTATGTAATAAATTAAATTTTACAATGTTTCAGTACTCTCTCTTTCTCTCTCTCTCTCTCTCTATATATATAAAGTAAGTTCAAAAATAATTGCGGTTTCTATCATTTTAAGTTTGGTGCCGATTTTTCTAGTTACCGTTATCTTTTGTTACAGTAATGTGATACATCATTGTAAACAATGAAATTATGACTACTGATTTCATCTTACGTCTATTGTATTCATTCTTTAATATTGTTGGATATAACCTCTGAAATTAGTCATGGGAAAAGGCAAATTTTGTTCTATGAGTCTAAATTGGGAAGTAAAGCAACAGAAACTGCTCGAAATATCAAATTTGTTTTTGGCGAAGAATCAATTAGTGAACGTATAGCTCAACGTTGGTTCCAAAAATTTCGTAATAGAAACGAAAGCCGTGATGATGAGTATGGTCGTGTCAGACCATTATTGAAGCGGACCCATGTAAAATAACTTGAGAGGTGGCAAAAGAACGCAATGTTGATCATTCAACAGTTGTTAAGACATTTGAACCTGATTGAAAAAACAAAAAAGCTGAGTAAATGGATGCCGTATGAGTTAAACGAACATCAAGCAATTCGGCGATACGAAATCTGGTCTGCGCTTTTTTACGAAATAAAAATGATCCCTTTCTTGATCGCATTGTCACATGTGATGCAAAGTGAATTCTCTACAATAATCGAAAATGTTCATCACAGTAGCTAGACCGAGTAGGAGCACCAAAACAGTTTCTTAAACCGAAGCTTTATGAAAAAAAGATTATGGTCACTGTTTGGTAGTTGACAAGTGGCATCATTCACTACAACTTCTTTAACACTGGTAAAATAATAACAGAAAAGTATTGTCAGGAAATTGAAAAAATACATGAGAAGTTGCATCGTTTACGGCCAACATTAGTCAATCGAAGAAGACCAATTTTTCTTCATGACAACACTCTACCACGTCTCACAAATGACTTTAAAAAAATTAAATGAACTGGGTTATGCAACCTCGCCTCACCCACTTTATTCTCCGACCTGTCTCCGACAGATTATCATTTTTTTAAATATTTGAGTAATTTCTTACGAGAGAAGGTTTTCAAACAAGAGCATCAGCTCAAAGCGCGTTCGATGAATTCGTTAATTATAGGACTCCATAATTCTATCTTGTAGAAATAAACAAACTTATTTCCCGTTGGGAGAAGTGTGTATAGACCAATGGTCTTTATTTTGATTAATAAATACAAATTTTAACTGATATTCACGCCTTTATACTCGATACGTAAAAATCGCAATTATTTTTGCACCAATCTTATATATGTATATATATATATATATATTTTCTAGTTTATATACTTTATTTTTATAATTCTTGCTATTATCAAGAAACGAACTTGAAACGATGAATAAACAAACAAACAAACTCCATGTATATTCATGCATACATTATTTAGAGGGATTTTTCCAAAATTGTATCCAGCCCAGTTCGACTAAATATCTCACTTATTTAGCATGTCAGTCAACGTGACACTTGAAAATACCTCGTTGCTAACTTTAGTTCATAAATTCATTACAAGCATATCACAGCCATACATTATATATTACCTTAGTGCTATTTACGTAATATATTGGCCGTACCCCTGCTAAAAGTAGGTCTTTCACTTAACAATGTTTCGCGTGGCCTTAATATGTCATATTAAATGTTAATTTTCAAATACTACTCTCTCCTTGTCATTTTATTTCTTATTCTTTTCATCTCTCTCTCTCTCTCACCCACACACATACATATATATATATATATATATATATATATATATATATAAATCATTTTATTTTATTACTTTATAATAAATTTACAAAACAAAATATTTGAATTACTTGACTATAAAATTTATCAATCATATTTTATAAAATTATTTTTCTTATTGGATTTTTATAAAAAGTACTAGTGTATAACCTGTCAAAATTGAAGGGAAAATGGAAACATAGAAAGAAAAACTGTTTAGAGGTTTTTACAACATAATATATTTAAACATAAAAAATACCTACGAACGAAATTTAATAAATTAAATTTAAAACATATGCGCTGACAAAGCAAACATTTCTCGTCACCATAGATACTCGTCACTTTATCCGCAGGACAAAGTAACGAGCAATGTGGATTTTCTTTATTATAAAATTTATTGCCATCTTGTTTGCCAAGCTTTTTTAGGTTTATATTCGAAAGGCAAGGAAGACCGGTTTTTATATTTTTTAAACAATAGTATATTACAATTTTAACCATGACATTAATATTTGGAACGGTTATTTTTTTAATCTTTATAGTTTTTATAAAAGTATTTATTAAGAAGATACGGTGAATTTTATATATTTACTTCAGTTTCCTCGAATTGGAATTAAGATTTGTATATTTTAATTTTGTTGTTCACCAAATTTCGATTACATACCGGTGTAATCGATAAACTGATTTTATTGAAACGTTTGTAAATATTAACGGTCGCTTATTAACAATGAACTTCTTAAAGGATATTTTTCATCATTTAGAATTTTTCATTACGATTTTATTTACAGTTTTATTGCAATTTTTTTAGAACATATGCGAACTGAATATGAATTTTAGAAATTACAAATAATTAAATTAATAAAAGTTTTATTTTTGATTTTTTTTTTAGAAAAAATTATAATGTATATTTTGTTTCAAAATTATTCACAAAACTCAAAATTTATGGTTATCACTCTTTCATTTTGAAAAACAACTATATGTACGATAATATACATTTCAATGGATTACTATTTGTAAACAGCATTGTTAAATTTAAAAAAATAATGTCGTTGAGAATTCTGGTATAACATCATTTTTTTTAAAATTAATTATTTTCTAATTTCACAAAGCAGAAATTTTTTTATCAAAGATATCAAATAAGTTATTATTGATGGTTATTGATTGTTACTTATGTATATTTCGATGATTTTCAATCATTCTCAGACCCCAAGGTACAGAAGAATCTCAGTATCTGAATTAATTTTTCTATACTTTACCGCTCTGCCAATTTGTACTTCGTTGTCGAAATGCGTTTACGCAACAATCAATAATCATTTATTCAACAATTTTGATCAGAATTTTTTGTTTGGTTTATGAGGAAACAATATTACTCATGTGTGATAGTGAATTTAGTCACTAAGCTAGAACTATTTTGTAATAAATATGAAAGAAATAATTTGTTAAAGTTTGTGTTTACCCTAAAAATCGATTAATACCTAAATATCTATAATACTCTGTATCCTAAAAATCTTACGCCTGGATTCCGTCTAAATCTGTTTTGAATCTATGGCTGCTAAACATCAAATTATTCACTTTTGCATATTCTGTAGCAAATTTTGCTTCTGTTGAGCAACATGAATGTCAGAAAATTCGCAAAAATCAATAAAGTATATATTCATTAACATATACTTGTCTATACGTAATTCAATACAAATGTTTATTGAACATTATTTTTTATTTTTCAGCGGTAGTAGAATATATCTCCCAAATGCATTACACTAGTATAATTAAAATGAAAAATTATATATGTTTTTTTTTAATACGAATGTATCAGAAACTCATATATCATGTAAACTCATATAAATAATTTCGAGGAAATGATAATAATACTATGCGAGCAATTATTTAATTTTATTATTTGTTACCAACGTTCGACTAACGAACAGTGAATCATTCGTGATGATATAAAGACTTTAATCTTTAAGGCTTCTAATTAAAAAACATGTAAAATAATATGAGAACCGAGAAAACGGTCAGAATAATAACAAGTATAAAAAGCATTGTCCTAATTTAAAGAAAAAAAAATAAAAAGAATGCCGTCCTTCTTTGTAACGTACAGTCAAGAATAAGAATGATTCCTAGTGCACCTTCATTGTAATTTTTCGCAAAAGTAATTACCCAGTGACAGCCTTATAATTTACATTTTCTCAAACGTACTCATAGCGCTTTCATCGTAGCCCCTGTGACTATATTCATATTCTAAGTGTGTTACCATAATTAGTTTAGCTGTTCTACACGCAGTTCTCATATTTAGCCAACAGCAACTTTAACCTGTTCAAATGAAGTATGCTGCACTGCGAAAACTCGGAAACAAATCGTCAAGGGACGTACTTTTGCATCGAACAAAATTATACCTTTTTTTATTCTTATTTGCTTGCAACGGTATGAATGTTTGTTTCTTCTTATTTTAGATATGAATTTCTGTAATTTTCGTTTAATTTTTATTTTGCTTCCACTAAATTAAAATATTTTTTAGATATGATTTTAAGTCAATATGTAAAATACAGTATTCAAAACAATTAATAATAAAATAAAATTCAAAAAATGACAAATAAAAACAGTAAGTTTATTTTCACATATAATTTTTCATGCCAAAAATCAAACAAAATTTTTTTCTGGTCACAAACACAATAAATTATTAGTGAATTTTTATTGCTTTTCGCACGTATTTCGATTGCAATTTCGTTATCATCAGGATGCTAAGATACAGAAAAATCTTTCAAAAAAATTTAATGAATGTGAAATATTTATTTCTGTCTGGACTTTCTGATGATGATTGAATTGCTATAGAAATACGTATAAGAAGAAATCAAAAATAATCGCTAATAACTTATTAAATATTTTTCATCATAAAAATTTTAATATAGTTTATGGGTTGAAAAATAGGTTCATTTATAGAACTAAATTCAGCTAAAGTATTAGAACTATGTTATAACTATGAAAAACTGTTGTTAAATAAATTATGACTTAAAAAATTACTTTTGATTCTATCAAATACACCAGACATTTACAATACTTAAAATTTTTCTTCCATAGCATCTTATATGTGTGAAATATTAAAATATAAAATTTTAAATATTTTAATTCAAAATTAATTCACATACAGATAATTTAGCAAGAATATTCACTATTCATTGTAATTTATACAGTTGAATATTTATCAACGCTTCAATATAAAAGTCAATGAATAATTTAACATTAAAAATATGTTTTCTACTGTCTTATTAAAAATAAATGTAATATTAAAGTTACAATAAAAATTGTTGATACATTTCATTTTCAGTTACCAAACAAATAATTACATATCTATTTGAATTTACTTTCTAACTCAACTTTATATTTGGTACAGATTAGTAAAAGCATAATAAAAAAAAATATTTACTGTTTTTATCCCAAATAAAAGGAAAAATAAAATATAAAACGTATCAAAATTAACGGATTCAGTAATTGTTACTTGAAAAAAATATAGTTTTCTAATGAAGAAAACTAAGTCTTAAATTGTATTATTTATTTGATGAAAAATGTATTATACTGTTGTATGTGAATCACCTGTATTTGTATTGTATGTTAACCGCTAAAATGTGAACTTAACAAATCAAATATTTTCCTTAGTTTCAGATATATTACAACAGTATGTCATTCAAATAAATTAAAATGTTTTGAAGTATACTTCGAGATCATTAATAAATATTCTCAAATACACGAGCTTAATTTGAAATTTTATATTCCATACAATTATACTATATATCAGTTTCTATAAGACATATTTTTTATACATTTTTGAATGTTAATTATGAGTTCTTTTATTTCGTTATAAATGTTTAATAATTAATGTTTTGAAATAATTATTAAATATTTTTATTAAAACAAGCTGTAAATTTATATTTTGAATGGTGGTGTTTTTTCCATAGTTAATAATCTTTAAAAATATTACACTAGTAATATGATTTAAAGCATTTTTAAGTGATGTAATTATATTTCAATGATTTTATGAATTCTATTTTCTTTTTATAACTAATTTTTTAGTGGACATTGTTCTTTTTACTAACATATAAATATTTTATACATTTATATTTGAAAAATTAAATTTTATAAAATTTTATTTGAAAAATAAATGTAAGAAATCGTTTTCCTTGGACATTTATTTTCTATACAATTGTGTAAGAAACAACGAATCCCAGAACATGTCGAGAATACCGCATAAGTGGAAGACACTACGTGAAGAGCTCTTGGAATGCGGGGCTACTTGACGGCGACCGACCTACACAGACAGCACAAGCGTTCGGCTTGCATGTGGCTGGCTGGTGAGTGGCGGACCATGAGCTCTTCAGTAGATTGTACTCGGCGCTTCCACCATCTCTCCACGTTGTATCTACTGTCGACTACATGGCACACACCTCGCACTTTGTGCCATAATTGCATCATGTATAATCACATGGTCTCATTATTATGCTGAAAATATTTGTATCGGCGAGTTTATCTAGCACGTACTGCTTAACTTCATTATAATTTTATGTTTTAATGAAGCGACCTTACACTCGGTTTTGCTCTGTATTTTTCGTATTAAGATTATTTTACAAGTTTGCATTCATTAATATTTTGACGAATGTTTAGTACAGAGCGTGTTTTCGTTACGCTGTGTTGATTAAAACATTTCATCGGTAATTGTACGTGTACTGTGAATTACTTTACGGAATTGCGTCTTTTCTTATCTCTTTCATTTTATTTGGATAATGAGTTGGTATTAAGTATTAAGTGTCAAAAAGAAACAAGTAATAAACATTATGTAATAATAATTATTTTCATTACAATTAAAAAGGGCTATTACTTTTTTATATTATTCACTAACGTCAAAATGAAATGTGCATTTTTTTATATTTTTTATATATTTATAAGGTTATAAAGTATATATTTTGTACAGCAAATATAATATTTTATAGAAATTTTAATACAAATTATATATAATTGCAATATTTTTTTTCATTTCAATTAATTTTTAAGATTTTTCTGTACAACAGCGCTCTGAGAATAATGGAATCACTATCAAAATGTCTATAAGAAAAAATAACGTATGATCGATAATTAATTATTGAATATTTGCTATAATTTTTTTTACAGCTTTTAGGGAGTCAAATACACTATTACTTAGAAATTAATACATGCCGGATTTAAAAAAAAGATATAAGTATATAATTTAAAAAGGAGTCAAAATTTAATTTTTAGTTAATGAGAGGACATGGAAAAGTAGTTATTAAAAAGAAACAAAAACAGAAAAATTAGCATTTTGGTTTATAGACCAAAATTAACACTTTCACAGTGGACGTTTCAGATGTGGGACTTTCGTTATCCGCGGGTACTTTTTGCAGTCGGCAGCAATCGATCTAAATTGCATTTATGATAATTGGTTTCACTTCACTTTTTGGTTTTTCGAAAAATTGCGTAGTTGAAAAGGTATTGATCAGCACGATCTACACTTCATGTATTTATTATATTCTACTACGCATGTCTGCTAGTTTTATTCCTTTTGGAATTTATAACATCAATTTTATTTGCAGAATGTGTTGTTGATATATATTGATATATATATATATATAAGATATTTTTTTTCGTCTTCCATGCTTGCACCAGGACATTATTTTTTCTACCGAAAATTTTAGCGTTTTCCTCTAATTGTATATTTTTTAGACAAGTTGACATACCGCTATTCTTCCTTATAGTTCCGGACACACCTGTTCTATTTTATAATAACAGTTGTGTTACTTGTACACTCTTATAGTAATTGTCCATATAGATATATAGATAATTACTATAATATGCCATGAGTTTACAAATGGCTTTAATAATGAAAATATAGTCATGTTCAGTATATATCCTTGTGCGCAATACACTTCAAATCTGCAAATATATCCTGTGGTCATACGAATATTCCATATTTTGTGATTTTGGCTGGATTGTATGTTCAAAATGAGAGTCTTCTTCAATGTACGATGCTTTTCGTTAAGGGGCAGCTATTTTTCTGGTTTGTATACTGTTTGAAATTTTTCTTAAAAATATGTAAGAACAGATTTAATTTTGTCTAATCTGTCTTTGCAATTTTCATTGTTGCTAAAGTTCCAGCCTCTCTATATCTGACGGAATCAGTCTTTACTCATTATATCACCGAATATCGGTGTATGAAGTAATAGATCTGTGAACCAGCAATCATCTTTCTCCGTTTTTTTCACAAAACCCATTAGAATGATAATGCCAATATTTTTTTTTTAAATTTTTATATTACTAATGACAGTCCAACCTTTCCTTTTATTTGTTATGCTGTAGAGGATTATACTTACCATTAGCGATGGATTTAGTTATTTTTATCTCACCGTGTACTTTAAATAAACATAAGATATAATGGTCGGTATAAATTGACAAGAGAACTATATGTTAGACACGTCTAACGCCCGTCGAAAGCCACTAGCAGTCAAAGTCGCGCATATGTGACGCCCGCCATATACTCAAATAATGAATATTATATAGCAACCTTCAAACCATCTTTACGTATTTATATACTTTAATTCGTAAAATTATTATATTCCTAATAATGTCTCAAGAGTCGGAATTAATTTCAGAAAACTATTGTATTACACAAATGATTCATCGAAGCCAAGAGCAGCAGGACAACACACCAACAAAATTACTGGTACAAAGCATATAATTGTACCTTTAATTTTAATAAAGTTAAAGCTAGAATAATTGAATTCACATAATTGAATAAATTGTTAAAAGAAACTATTTAATTTTATATTAAAAGAACTTATGAAAATCTTGGATTTGAGTAGTCATTGCAGCAGTAAGAGTTAACTGTAGTCATATTTACATAAATAAATATAATATATTTACATACATTTCGTATTTTTTACTACAACAAGAAATGTAATATTTTTCGCCATTTAAAAATTGATTATAGTTACAAGTAAATTTTATATAGGTGATTCAACTTAGGCTTCCACACAAAAGTAATAAAAAAAAGGAAAAATTAAAAAAAAGTTATCTCCCATTTAGTATTTTAGTTTAATTGTATTTTAGTATTTAAATGAACTAAAATACTAAATAAAAAATAATATGACTTTTCTTAACCCCTGCGCTTCTTATTTCCATGTGGACACCTAAATTCAATCACTCTATACATTAAATTAGCTTAAAATGAATAACAAACATTTTTGTTTTGTCAGTAGGAAACATTATTGAATTCAGTGAAAATAAATCGATTTGGGTTCTAAAGACATTGAATTCAAAGAATGTTACCAAACTATATATATATATATATATATATGTATATGTATATATATATATATATATGTATATGTATATATATATATATATATATTGTACATGTTTGAATATTTGTAGTATATATGTATAAAAAAATAAATGGTTTAGATAGCATTTTACTGTCAAAAGTGAATATATTAAAGGACAAGGTTAATATCACATAAATCAAACCTTAATTCTGATTCACAAGACGAGTAAAGAGAAATCAAAAAGTTAATTTATATAAAAAAAGCAGTTTCGATAAAACAGAGCTGAAAGCAAAAAAAGTCGTAAATATTTCTTAGAACTGTTTTTCTTGAACGACAATAATTATCATCGATTTGAACATACCTTTGACAAGTGTACGTTTTAGTATTCGTGTATATAATCATTTATTTGAACTTTATTTCAAAGATAATCAAATTTGACATTCAAAATGAAATTATTTTTGTGTCATTCAATTAATATGGCATATATAAAATGTCATAAAAGAGCTTCAACTTTGACGTTTTTCTATTCAATTCATTATAGAATGTTCATTTTGATCTGTTATAATTTATTCATCTTATGAGTTGAAGAAAACAATAAAATAAGTAAACTAACTTCAATGACAAAAATAAACTATGCTTGTCTACATTGACGTAATTGCATTGTAAATAATTTATTATGTTATTCAAAGAACCATGTATTTATATGCACGAATACTATTCTGAAATATTGAGCTTCATCAGTATTTTTTTCATATGAAGAATTTCATTGGTCAATTATATATATATATATATATATATATATATATATATATATATATATATATACATACTTAAATAACGGACGATCATTCGATTATGATTATAAAATGAAATATTATTTATATAGATTATTTTTCTGAGAAAATGAAATGGTTGTATTTTTTATGCGGTTATTATTTAACTTCAGTTGAAACACCATGTAATAAAATATAACATGTCTTCCTGAAATTTCTATATTTATTATAAAAATAATTCTCTATTATAAATATATTTGTCTATGGATACCGTCGTACTTTCCAGTTTCATAGAATTCTACTTAATTTATAATTTTCTTTTTATATTATTTTATATCAATTTTTAAAGCATTATATATATATATATATATATATATATATATATATGTGTGTGTGTGTGTGTGTGTATGAATGCATGTATATACATATATTTTTTTCATAATATAATAGGTAGGTAAGAGCGCATTTAAGAGAGTAGTCTAAAGTTCTAAAAAATTGCTCCGCTTCTTAGCAATTATTATTTATTTATATAAACACCTGAAAATTTATTTTTTGCATTGTTATTATTCGCTGTGCTTATTAATTATAATTAAAACGATGTAAGAACTGAAAAATTCACAATAAATCGTTTTAACCATAATATATTGTACAACAAAGTAGTACTAACATTCTTAATAATTGAATAAAATTTTAACTATTTTACTATATTAAAGAATTGCATAGTTCTATATAAAACTATATTTTTTGCAAGTCATTTCTATTTAATTTTCAATAATAAATAACACTTTATAAACTTATCGATAAGAATACATTTTATATATTTATTAAAACTGAAATCAGTAATATATTTTCATTCTTAAAAGAATTATTTTTATACCATATTTATTATTTCCTTCATGAACGTTTCATAATTTGTAATTTCAATTAAATTATCTAAATTGTTTAATCCGTGTATCATAGAAGTTTATTAAATGAATAATAAATAACTTTACGAATGGATAGAATTATAAACTATAATTCTAGTGTATTATAGTTGATAACGGTTTCACATTAAAACTTATAACTAATCTTTAATCCGTTTTAATAACTACTTGCTAATAAAATTAGAATATATAAAATTAGATAAATTCATTAAATTATTTATAATTCATATTGTATCTTATATATATATATATATATATATATATATATATATATATATATATATAATGCATGATTAATCAATTAATGCTCAGTATTTCTGCTGGTAAATTTTGATTTTTATTTATTGTAAGTACTCAATTTTTATCAATATACGAGAACGGGGTTTCGTTTTTTACAAAGAAGCATATCACAACTCTCGAATGGATTGAGATATTTCGTTGAAATAATAAAATAAAGAAGTATTAGAATATAACCTTTCAGATGATATATTTGTTTACTAACATAATTATTATTTCTATATATATATATAATCTTTTTTCGCACCAGAAAAAATATAAATAAATCATTTCGTTTGTGAATAAATCTGATGTTTATTTCTCCAAGTAATCTATGACAACATTAACTTGTTAATGGTGCTTTATTACGGTTATACGAAACTAAATACTTCAAAAATTACTGAAAAAACCTTAAAGTTGTACAACAAATGTAACGTCTTCTTGCACCCTCCAAACTTATTATCATCTGATTTCCCTTATTTTCAGCATTGAGTTCAAAAGATACTATCAAGATTCTAACGGCCATGTTAAGTTTACTGTGAAGGACTGTTTTGAGAAATTTATACCAGATTTCTTCTCCAATAGAATGATGACGAAAACTTGTTAGAGCAGAAATATATTGCAATGGTAGTGATGACGTTGAAAGTAAATACACCATTTAAAATGTTATATTTTAAGCTTTCATTCTTCTTTGTTTCATCATAATATTTCAAGCTCTTCTAAAGTTATGAGTTCCTGCATAAACTTTATACTTTATCAATGAAGTACTTTATCAGCATTATATTAATATAATATGCAATTTTTATGTTCCTTATATTCGTTCTACCCATTTTTGTCATTTTTTTAATTCACAATTAGGAAAATATTGATCAAAATAAAACTAATTTTAAAATTTTATTGATTACCCAAAACAAATAATTGTAACACGATCAGATATACAGAATATAATTTTAATGGAACAGATGCGTATTTAATTGAGAAAGGAGCATAAGTCAGGAAAATTCGTTGTAAATGACATTTTAATTTATAAGGTGTTCAAAGAAGCTTATCTTAATATAAATAAAACACATCTTGTACCGAATATTTATTCTGAGAGCTACTGTGATTTTTAATATGTTGTTACATCTAAAAATATGTGTAGGCGTATTAATGAAATAATATTTCTCAGAATATTTTTTCCGGCTTTTTAATTCATGATTTACAAATTATCAACTCGTAGAAATCTTCTGAATAATAATTTCTTAAAAGTAATTAAATATATGAAAAAATTAATAAATATTAATATTCTAAAATGACTTTAAACTATGTGGAATAACTACTTGCTAATTTATTAACTTTATGTTGACACGTTATTGTTTTCTAAAACATAAAATATTCAATGCATTTTTATTCAGTTATACAAAACGCTTTGAATACATTATGCAAATTTTGTTCTGTGAAAAATAATGTTAGTTTTCTGAATTGCACTTACAAGAACCACATCACGGACATTGTGTACGGAAAACTTAGACAGAAAAGTCATTCCGTTATAAAAAAATTAAATCGATAAACCCTGACCGTGACATCTACATTCAGGGTTACACTACGTGCTTTTCTTAGTTTTAAATAAAAGTTGAATGTTATGCGTGTAATTTATATTTTAATATTATTTAAATATGTTTTTATATTTATAAAAATCCTCATAAATTCAGATATGAAATCGGTCGTATATTTCAAGTTTATTTATTTTCTAAATTTTAATTTTTATTTCCAGAACACACATACAGTTCTCTCGCACACACATACACACATACACACAAACGCGCACGCACACACACACATGTATATATATATAACATTTGTTAAATAGCTGTTACTATATGATAATTTCACATATTATTTGCACATTTTTTTATTAAAAAATATTTAATATCCTTGAACATTAAATTATGTATATAAATATATATATATATATATATATATAAATAAATAAATAATTATTTTTCCTCATCGTTCACTGTTTTATTGTTTAAAACTATTACATAAAAAACGTTTTTATGGAAATTAAAACATTAAGGTTGTAAATTATTATTTATTTACTCTTAAATTATATTTTGCAGGACATATATAATGTGTTTTCATGATTTTAATGTTAGTTCTTGATGTGAATAATGTAATATTTATAAATATTTTGTTATACGTAAACATGAGCTTATTAATAAGTATTTATCATACATTATATATATATATATATATATATATATATATATATATATATATATATAAATATATATATATATACATACATATATATATATATATATATATATATATATATATATATATGATCACGAATCAGCTATCAATTTTAAAATTACTTATTTAAATAAAAGTTTTTTTTAAAAAAATATATACTCGTATATGATTTCTTTCTTTATCGCGTTTTATTATATTTTAATTTATTAAATAACAACAGTAAATCTATTAATCAATAATATTAAGTTTAGTACTAAAAGCAGTTATGTTAACTAGATTTAAATCCAATAACCACCAAGTACTGCTACTATAATTAAAACTTAATAAAATATCATTCTGACTTAACAATAGGTACTAAAAGTCTGCATTAAGAATTGACTAAGATTTTACGCTATCTTTTATGTTTTAATTACATTTCGCTTCTGACTTGACAAAATCTCTTAGAATCTGCTGTGTTAGAAGTATTAAAATTTGTGTACACAGTGATTGAGCTCTTCTACTAATTTTCTGTAGGTTATGTTTATGGAATTTGTTGTGGTGTTTATAAAAATCTAAGGAACATTATAAAAGAAGCACTGTCGAACTAAGTATGATTTGTCCTTTGGATAATTGTTATATATAAAATAATAATTGCCTGAGAAAATTAATTTTTGATCATATTGGTTTAACTATTTTCCACAATATACTAGGTTGTTGAAAAATAATTGTGCTTTATGGATTTCAAATTCATATACATTTTTTAATTTAACTGGTTTTAACTGATCCAGATCTGTTAGACGACTAAAGCCTAGTTTTTGTGCAAGCTCTCAAATTTCCATGCATGGTTTTGATTCAACTAATGCCTTCAGTTGGTCGTTATGAATTGAAAAAGGACGCCCATGGCCTTCTTCATCTTCAAGGCTCTCGTTTCAAGTACGAATTTTTTGGAAACACCATTGCACCGTACATTCCTTAACAGTATCCACATCAAAAGCATTGTTTAGTTTACGAACAGTTTGTGCTGCTTTACCATCTGTTTGGGACTCCTACAAAAATTCTCTTATTTGCTTCTTTTCCGTTTTTAATTCAAAAGTCTAATTTGAAGGAAAATTAATAAATGTCGATTTTACCAAAATATAGAACGAAAAATGCACTTTAAAATGATATTAACTTGAACACGATGAAATAACACTTTCATTGACAAAAATAAGGTTAGAATTCAAAAAACAAAAACCGAAATTATTTTACTACCAACATAATAATTTCTGAAATTGTGATTAAATTCGTTTTAAAAATATGTTTTTACTCATCTCATGAACCACAAAAAAATCTAATTAAAATTGTTTATTTGTTGATTACTATTAGTTTTTAGTTATTCCATATACATGTTTTTATGTCAATACCATCATCCTTAGAGTTAGAGTTCTAAGATGCAAAAAAATCTGTACAAATTTTGTACAACTCTTAAATTGTGTTATCAAATTCACAATTTATTATTATTTATCAGTTTATTTCATGAGATATAAGATGTAGTATATAAAATGTAAAAAAATATACATTTATGAATATACTAGATTTCAAAATATAATATATGAGAACTCGTGTTGTTTTAATTCGCTTAAATTGAAAGTTTTACTAATACATTTACATTTTCTTATTTTAGAAAGTATATAGTATTTAAAAAGTATCTGTATAATTTTATGTGGTATCTAAAATTTAAATTTCAATTCATGGAGAAGTTTTCAGTGTTGGTAGGAATGTTATATGAAAATGTAATTTAATAAAGTTTTGTCAAAAAATATAGCATCAATTCAAGTATTATGTTGAAAGAGGTATAATTTTTACGTATTTTAAAATAATTATAATGTTAACAAAAAATTTATCTCCAGTGTATTTAGTATTAATTATAATGTACTAGGTTATATATATATATATATATATATATATATATCAGTTTTATTAACAATTCTTTTAAATTTGTATTTCATAGGAAGAAACTACTGTTTTCATAGAAAACATATCGAGAATGATTAATAAGTATAATAATTTTTAATGAATTAAATTTTCTACTTGCGTGTTTTATTTACTCCTTTTCACTTCAATATTCCAATGTTCGTGTTTGCTTTATTTTCAAGTTCAGTTAGGTCACATTTTAAACATTAATATAACACACTTTATAAAGTATTCTTTCAAGAATGAAATTTACATAATAAATCGTTCAAGGTCGATATACATCTGTGAAAAAATTTCTGTACAAATTATATTTTTACTTAAAAGCGTTGAAAATGAATCGCAACGAAGTAGAACGCTACGTATATATGTATTGTTAACTAAAATAGACTCATCCTTCTGCTTGAGTTTGTCTCCAAAGTATATTTTATGGAAAATGAAATTTATTCTGTAGTTCAATGATGTATGATATGAGAACTGTTTTAAATAAACTTAAGTATAATAATTGAAATTGGCAACATATATTTTATGTTATTTAAATATAGCCAGATATTTCGCTAAAGTATATTGTCTTTTCATGTGAAACATATTTATAAGGAATACTACACTTTTTTAACCACTTAAATTTTATTTTTTATAGAAATGGAAATAGGGTTACGAAAATGACCTTTCTGTGAGTTTTATAATCGTTATGCATATTGTAATTACTCGATATAACACTTGAAACACTGGATAAAGTATTACGTCAATTTTAAGTAGTACTAAATTTTGAACCCTTAAAGTACTGCTGTACTTAGAATATGAAATAAAGTTGCAAAAAGAAATTTTTGTTTAAAAAAAATTCTCTGTATGACCAGAGTTTACCAGAAAATCATTGTTTTTCACAATAGAGTTTTAGTGTTGTAGTTAAATTAATTTTCACAAATAAATTTTTCAGCCATTTTACAAATAAAACATTTCCTGATAAAATATGTTCAATGATTATGACTGAATTTGATAAATTTTATTAATAAAATACGAGTATAACAGTTAAGATTAAAATATTTCACATAATGGCATATCATACTGATTTATCTGATACTTCCAAAATCATTTTTAAATTGTGTTATATATATATATATATATATATATATATATAACACTTGTGTTTTCAATACTGAGGAAGTAATTTAATTTTTTTTATAATTTTGAAGTGAAAACATTACAACTATTGAGTTCAAATAATGATATATATATATATATATATATATATATATATATTTATATATATAATATTTTGTTTTTGTATATGACTGATATAGACCAATAATGTAGCCATATCATGTAGAGCAGACAGTCATATGAAATGTATTTATTATTTATTTACAAGAGTTGTAGTATTACAAATATTAAAGATTTATTTATTTCAATTTTAAAACACTACCTTCATTACAATTTCATATAAATAATAACAGTATCAAAGTTATCGTTTAATTCTGAAGTTAAATATAAGTTCACAAATAAATCAAAAGTACAAATATATAAAATGACTAATTATAGTTTTAAACAAGAATATAATATCGCACATCGTTAAAGTCAATGTACTTAAAAAAGAAAAAAATAGTGAAAAATCGGAAAAACATTGTTTAATGTTCTTATGATTTCTTACTATTTTTTTACTAATAAATAATAACATTTGTATATAAGTAAGAATTGATTTAAAAAATCATAATTTCTGTGCTTGTCTTCTAAAGTAATTAAATTTTCAAAGAAATTTTTATAAGTGTACCAAAATGCACAATAATTAATTTTTCTGGCATTTTTATAAATGTTTGCGGTTTTGGAGTGTTTATTAATTTGTGAACATTATTGTCACTTTTTTAATTTTAAACTAATTACTAAAAATGAGAGCTTGTTTAGCCATACCTCAAACTCACGACTAATTGAAATAGTATAGAAAAAAGTAACTATGTTAAATAAATAGTACTTAGTATTAAATAACATAACCTGAATATAACTCACGTACGTTAAAATACAATTATAGACATGTGTAGTATTTACAAATAGCAATAATAAGTCCACTCATACATCACTTGTCGTCCACGAAAGTAGTCTTACCCTCTTTCGTCCACAAGCAAAGTGATTACTTCGAGTGTTTTTTATACTATATCCTCGACCTAATAGTGAACTGAGTTAAGAATACAAATATTTTCTGAGAGAAATTAAAAATATTTAAGTACTTTAATTAAAATAGTTGGTACCAGGTTTTATAAGATACGGTTGTTATATATCATGTGTTGAATTAGTGACTATTATTATTAACTTAAAAATAACTTTATGAAAGTATCAAGTTGGTGAGAAAATAATTATAGTTTATGACCTTCAAATTTATATACATTTTTCTCTATTTTGATTTTCCTAGCTGTTTTAAGTGGTCCAGAATTGTTGGATGACTAAAGCCTGACTTTTCTGCAAAGTCTTGAATTGTACGTGGTTCTGATTTAAGTACCACCTTCAGTTGGTCGTTATGAACTGAAGAAGGACGCCCGTGACCTTCATCTTTATTGTTCTCGTCCCTAGCATGAAATTTTCGGAATCATCATTGCATACCGTACGTTTTTTAACAGTGCACACATCAAAAGCACAGTTTCTGCTACATTACCACCCATTTTGAACTCATACAAAAATTTTGCTCTTATTTGCTTCTTTTCCATCTTTAATTCAATAGCCCAACTTCAACCAAAATTAATAATAAAATCAAACTCGATTTTACTTAAGTACAGACAGAAAAATTCACTTTAAAATGATATTAATATAAACAAGATGAAATGACATTTTCATTGGAAAAACTTCGGCCAGAATTCAGAAAACAAAACCCACAATTATTTTCCTATCAACCTAATACTAAAACATTACTTTATAAGCATAATTGTCAGATGATTAACAATTATAGAATAAATATCAAAATTATGAAAAAGTGTTGATTTCAATGATAATATGTACAAACACTTATAAAAATATTAGCTAACCAAATAATTGGTACAACATTGTGTATAATTTAAAAAATGATGGAATAAAACCAATTAATATTATAAATAATGTAGTTATTTGTAAAAAAAGATAAAGAACGTTTCACAAGAAAATGTTATATTAAGAAAAATCAATTTTAATACGCTTGGTAAATTAAAGATTAAGTAAATATTTGCTATGTAATAAATATATACAAGTAATAAATTAATAACCCGTTTTTGTTTTACTTTATAGTACAAGTATAAAAATGTACTTTTTTTCAATTAAATATTAATTTATCGTATTTGGAATGAATAAAATATAAATAAAGTAAATTTAAAACATTAATTAATTATGATTTACACACAACAATCATATTCAGAACAGCATTTAAATTTCCAAAAGTTTGTTATAACCTTTTTATTATTATGTAAACCTTTTTTAAAATACATACACATACACACACAGATATATATATATATATATATATATATATATATATATATATATATATATATATATATATATATATTTGTGTGTGAGTGCCTGTGCGTGTGAACATTTAACCGACATTTAAATTTAGATATTCTAATAGAGCATTTTGGTTACTTTAATTATAAAATATAGAACTGGCTACATATTTTACAGAATAAATTTTAATCTACCAAAAAGATAATATAAATTTTATACTTGTTTGTAAAAATAATACCTAATTATCTGTTCTTCATAAAATAATTTTATTTTACGGATCGAATGAAAGCTTTTATCTTTTATTTAACAATTAATACAATAAAAATTTAACAGTGAAAATGATAATTATTTTCAAACAACGTTATGTTAAATCCAATTAAAATAAAAGTTAATTGTAAACAAATAAATTAATTGACTAATTGTATCGAACATAATTAATACAATGTTTTTATTAAAAATAGCATAGTATTAAAATAAAATAGAACGATGAATGTCATGTTAGTTTTGATATTATATTTTCTGTATTCTCTATCGTTCTTGTGATTTTGTTAACATTATTCTTTTCGATCAATAAAACTTTAGTAAATGTGCCTTTTAATTTAATACATTTTATTATGATATTTGTAGAAAAGGTCTTTATTATTTTAACATACATATTCTCTTATGATTATAACACGCGTCCGAACTCACTTTTATATTCTTATAATTTCTTCCATCAGACAATATATATACATCTAGATAAATAAAGTTAATCTTAATATATAACATAAATATAATTGACTAAACTTCAATAAAGCCTCGGTCGTTGATTCTTTATTTCGATACATTTTTTGTTCAAACAAAACGTATCATTTGTACAAGCAGTCATTACATACGAATGATGAAAGTATGGAGGTGAATGTGAGTATAAGATCGTTTTATTATAACTGAAGCAGAACGGGGGATATATAAGCACATTATAACTTCGGCATCAAGGGACCTACCGCATCGCACTATTGCTTTTACCACTCACTGCCCACATCTTTACTAACCCCATTGATCAACATTATATTGAATTCAGGAAAGAAAATTCATAAGTAAATTGATCTTTTCACTTCTTGAGATGGACTCATCGATCATAGTACATTCTCCGTACATCGATTCCAAAATGTCATTTTATTAAAATGGCATATTTCATTACATTTTTCTCGTATACATTTTATTCAATAAGGTGAATTTATTTTTTTAATTTACTTTATTTTGTTGATAATTTTAAATTTAGATAATTTTATTGGTAATTTTATATATTAGATCCATTAACAGTACAAATTTGTATTACCTTTTGTACTTAAATACACATTCATTAAAAATAAAATGGAAAAATTATATAAAAAAGATGAGTGAATGTTAAATTTTTAAAGAGACTTATCCTCAGATTTACTGTATTTTTAAATATCAAAAAAAACTTTTCTTTCTTCAACAAAAGTTTTTAAGAGATTGAGAAAGGAAATTAGTAAAAATTAAAGGTTTTTATTCTTTACTGAAACCTTTTTACCATATTTGCTGTTATCGTATGGTGTATTCAGCTTATCTTCTTATTATACAAGTAATAAATTAATAATCAGCTTTTGCTTTATTTTATAGTATAAGTATAAAAATGTATTTTTTTTCAATTAACTATTAATTTATCGTATTTTAAATGAATAAAATATAAATAAAGTAAATTTAAAACATTATATTTTTAATAAACTACAGAGGGAAGTCAAAAAATAGTCATTTTAAAAGTAAAAACCTCTCATGTTACAATCAAGATTATTGAAATCATTTTTACACAATTCTGATTATTTTCTATGAACTTACTCCAATTTTTATGAAATTTAGATATCCTTTATGGAAAAATTTTTTGATCTCTTGCACAGCCACACCGCAACATATTAATGACTTTTCTTATCAAAAAAATTTTTGACCTTCAAGCTTTTCTTTTAATCTCCAAAAAGATGAAAATCACTTTGCGATAAATTGGGAATATAGTGATGGTCCAGGGGTTCAAAGCCAAAATTTTAAATTTGAAGAATAGCTGTGGAAGAGACCAAATACTTTCTCACAGGACGCAATCTAAAAACTCATTTAGTCTTGGACTAAGAGGAAAGAAAATAAAAAAGATTGTGTACAAAAATTACTTCAGTAAAGTCATGTCTGTAGAATAAACGTTTTTTTATTTCTTAAATAACATTTTAGTTCTTAACTTTCCATCGTCTAAAAAGATAATCTTATGATTATTAGTGAATTCCTGAGCATTTCATTTGGAGAATTATTTTTTCTTACAAATGTCTAACACGATTAATAAAATTATTATATAATGATCTTAGCGCAGAAGGTAAAAAACATACTGGAGTAGTCTAATTTTATCTTTGAAGGTTGATTTACTAATATAAAGTTGAAAAAAGATTCATATTTACTTTTAACCATAGATTAACATTTTATATTAATTACTTAAATATTTTAAAATATATTGATATAAATTTGATTTTTTGCATCCAATATGTACATTTTTCTGTCGAATAAATAAATTTAATTAATGATTTATTACTATGTTGAGTCATTTTTTAAACTTTTTGTTCGTTAAAGATGAAAATATGTTAGTGATTTAGTTATTTAGGGTTTAAGGGCGCATCGATAACTAAGGTCATTGCTGCCTGGTTGGAAATGGGAATCAAATATATTACTGAATGAAAATAGAAAGATTACTGAAAAAAGACAACAAGACAATCTAATTTAACGATGATAGGCAACATTATTCCAGAAAATGAATATGATTATTCGTTTCTTAATAGAATTAGAGTTTAGTTTACTTCAAGTAATTGAAAATCAACA
Organism: Acanthacorydalis orientalis; assembly: GCA_034766995.1. Taxonomy (NCBI): domain Eukaryota; kingdom Metazoa; phylum Arthropoda; class Insecta; order Megaloptera; family Corydalidae; genus Acanthacorydalis; species Acanthacorydalis orientalis. Next base: position 39,142,121 of record CM068314.1, on the reverse strand, counting down.
AAACAATTAGTTATAAAGTTTATAATGTTAAGATTGAACTTTGAACAAGATCAGTATTGGAAAAAAGAAACAGAATCATTTTTCATCGGGATAATACTTGTTTGCATGGTTTGATGGCAACCAATCAAAATTTCAACCAGTAAAAAATACTTAGTCATCCATCTCGTATACCAAATCGATCGAATTATTATTTCTTATCTTTTAATATCAAAATATGTTTCTCAAATATATAATTATTATTTTTTTTTATTTTAAGAATGTTTTTGAAATTATGAGAAACTATTTTTATTATCTAAAATTTTAATATCCAAAATGGCAAAATACAACAATAGTGAAAAGATGTTTACAAAATACTTAAATAATTGGATTAGCTGAAAAATTCATTCGAAAAGACAGTCTGAATTTCAATTTATTAATTGAAGAAAACGGCTTTATTAACAAATTTCTAAGTCTTTTACAATTGTAACATCACACAGATTCACAAAACTATCAGATGTTTTTGTGCAAGTTAAAATCTGTAATTAAAAAATAAATTTGTAAATTTTATATTATATAGCCTTTTATTTTTCTTCTTAAATTAATTCCTAAATTAATTTGAATTAATTACAGTTGAAAAAATTATATAAACCACTTTTATGTTGATATGCTTATGAATATTATCGAATATTTAATGTTTATAAAATATACTGTAGTTTCAGTATATATTTTTTATTATTATGTACTTGTTTCATATATATATATATATATATATATATATATATATATATATATATATGTTTTATATAAAAAAATGCTTAATTTAAATATTGAAAACTTTTACTTGTACTAGTAATGATTTGTCACTATTATGTAACAATATTTACAAAAAAAAATACTCGTCAGTTACACTTTTACGAATAATGAAATTCTCATCAAAAATTTGAAACTCAAATATATACATTGTCTACTATTACTTAGGAAGAAATTTAAAGAAAGTGAGCATATATAAAATTCTTGTACTGTAATAACCAGAACGGTATACATAATAAATACAACGGATACTTAGGAAAATCTCTTTGTTGAATCATTGATACAGTGATTCATTTCGTCTCGTTCTGTAGCCGTATAGAGGCCCGCTGTGATCGCTGCTCTATTCAGTGGAGTGGAAGGCGGCACGGATATTAAACAACCCGCTCCTGAATTGATGACTACTGATATTCGCTCTCGCGCCATTCAAAAGCATCACAAAGAACATAACTGGAAATTACTTTTCGATAGATTCGACTCGCTAAAGGAATAAATCATTTTTTTTTTACTTTGAACAAAATAAATTTACTTTACAAATTTTTGGATACGCTTCATTTTATTACATATTTCAGTCGTATTGTCAATATATATATATATATATATATATATATATATATATATATATATATATATATCTAAACATAGAATAAGTGAATTATTAAGATTTTTAATCCTTTTATTTTCAATGCAAAAGTTTGACAATTGCTATTTAAGGTCAGAATAATTTTATTTTATAAAAATCACAATTGAATTTGTTGCATAATGTAAACGTATTAAAATCTAATTGAAATTATTCTCTTAGACATTTCGGTTTTGATACAAAAAAACGCATTCAAATTTAATTTACTGAATATACAGATGTCTGAAAATCGTCGATTTTATAAAGTTCCAATCAATGTATTGAATCAGTGCAAAAGTTTGTATACGATTCAATAGGTGGTGTTAAGAGTGCCGCATGGCGGTGCTCATGAATGTATTCATGTTATATATAGTTTGAAAGGTGAAAGTCACAGTTGCTATTTAAGCATTAGATACATTTGTTTCGATTCGATATGTGTGTACATTTTTTTTGAAAATGGACAACGAAAAGATATATTTTCGTCACGTTATGTTGTACGAGTTTCGGAAAGGAGTAACCGTTGGCGTGGCAACGAAAAATATTCGGGAGGTTTATTTGGACCATGTACCATCACTTCCAACTGTGAAGAAATGGTTTGATCAATTTCGACTTAGTGATTTTAACCTCGAAGATCAACTTCGATCTGAACGGCCTATTGAGATTAATGACGATAGTGTGCGCGCTTTAATTGAAAACAACTCAAAAATTTCGACAGAAGAAGTTACCGAGACACTCAAAGTTGACATATCAACTACATTTCGGCATTTAAAGAAGCTTATGTTCGCGTTAAAGCTCAATACGTGGGTGCCGCATTCATTGTATAAAAAAAAAGTTTGATCGCATCTCTTTGGAATTTTCTTCGCTTGGTCATCACAACAGAGTCTTTTTTTGATAGGTTGGTAACTGGGGATGAGAAATGGATCCTGTACAACAACGTTCAACGCAGAGGAACGTAGAAACAAGAGAATGAAGGGCCAGAACCAGTCGGCAAAGCTGGCCTGCATCCGATGAAGGTGTTGTTGTGTGTTTGGTGGGACTGCAATGATGTTTATTTTAAGCTGCTCCCATGGGGCGAAATGATTACTAAGAAGAATTAATGCCAACAACTAACCAAACTGAACGCAGTAATTAAAGAAAAACATCTGATTTTAGCAAAACTGTCTCTGCAAAAACTGAAGCTTTTGAAATCAATATATAATTGATTAATAAAAGCGTTTTAAGCAAAAATAATAGGTTGAGTTCCAATTTTAAATCGTATACGAACTTTTGCACTGATCCAAATATATATATATATATATATATATATATATATATAAATTAAGATTTAAACAAAATATTCGTATGGAGAAGTCGATAAAAACGTGTATGAGTTTTTATAGATAAATCTAGAATTGGATTTAACATATATATTTCCTTCTAATTTTCATTGGTTTCAACTCAACATTTTCAAATTTGGTCTTTATATATATATATATATATATATATATATATATATGTTTTATGTTTTTTTATGTATTTCATTTATTTTCTTCATTGCATCTTAATCTCTCATTAGTTTCTTGGATTATACAAGCTAATAGTCATATAAATTTGTTCGGTTAATTATATAGAAAGCGAAGAATATTGTTAGTTTTTATGTCATTTACGTAACAAAATTAAACAGAAACAAACAGAAAGTAGAATAAATCTAAATGGATATGGAACAAAAAAAATAAGGTGATTACACTGCTATATTATTACTCAGTTTTTAAATAAAAAACAAATAATCATTCGTCTACAATCAGCGTATTTACTTGATTTAGTATCTGCTGCCTTCTCATTACTAATATCGTCCTAATTCAAAATATTATTAAAATTAAAGTGATTTTAAAGCTGTGACAAAGTACAGAAAAAAATATGAATGTATTTGATTTCAGTTTAGAGAAACGATTACGAGTTTGTTTTTAGAAGTAGAAAAAACATTTTCGATGTGTTTTAGGAAATGGATATAGAGTAAATGTATTTATGTATATATATATATATATATATATATATATATAAATGAAAATTTCACGTGCTATTTAATCTGTTTAATAATAATTCGCATAAACTTCATGTTTAATAATATTTTTTAAGTCATTCGTATAACAATAAAGTCCTAAATAAAGCATATTAGACGTAGTGATAAATATGTTAGGGATAAATTCATTTATCTCTCTTATACTTTTATGTTTTTAACATATTTATGTACTCAGTTTTCTATACATAATAAATACGAGAACAGTAATAAGTTATATAAACGAGGAAGAAGGAGAAAAACCATCTTTCTCGTAACGTATGTTATCAATTTCGTGAAAATAGAGTAGTAACTGATATGAATAATAAATGTAACCGGTTTAATCCACGATACGTACTTTGTGTATTAATAACTGCAAATTGGGGTATATTTTAGTATACCAAAATACGTAGCAATAACTACGAATGTATAAATATATATAATACTTATATCTCAACACCGCTATAAAGTTATGAAAATGCACAGTTGTTTACATAATTTTGCTATAAATAGTTTTAATGCTTTCTCACAAATTGATATTATAAATATAATATTTGTAAAATGCATTTTACGTGCATTAAAAGCTTAATCACGTCACGTTCTAAATAAGTTAACAAAACCATCACTCAATTAAACTGGATGTCAATCAGTCATTGCCACTGAACATTTCAGTTAAATAACAATGTATTTAGTAACGATTTCATTGAAATTACTTTTGATTATTCGTAAAGTATATGTTAATAATATTAAACAAAATTTAATCAAAGTAATTGAATTCTTTCAGACGTTGTTTGAGAAAGAAGAATGAATGAAATAAGGAAAAATAACAATTGAGTTCCATTTGTTAAAGATAAAAATATTCCACAATTTTCTAAAAAAAATAATTTAAAAGGTAACTATTTTATTTATAATTAATTTTCACAAAAAATACCCTTTCGGCCCACAAATAACAAAGCAAATATCTGATTAAAAATATTCAGTTAAGATATAGAAAAATCAGTTTTCTGGACTTTAGCGCTCTGAAGAAGATGTCATCGCCATCTAAATAGGAATAAACAATAATTAAAAATCATTTATTGAATATTTTTGATAAAAAATTGTTTTGTTTGTTGAGTGAGAGAATAATTCGTCTATGAAAGCAAATTTAGCCTATCATTCTAGGAACGGTATTAATCCCTTCTATTGAAATGACGAGTCCACCTCGTCATGAGCTTTCAAAGCCAAAGTAGGCAATGACGAGCTGCATTCATCAAGAATGTTTGAGGAAAGTGTTTAGTAGTTTAATATTTGCACCAACCAACGTTGTAAATACCATTCATAATTGCACACACCAATCACCACCAAGTATCATATACTTCAAGATTATTAGTGCATCCGACTATACTGGAAGATAGTTGAGGATAAATATATAATTCCACTGTAATATATTGTTACCTTATATATTAGCGTTATGTTAAAAAACATATTTTTTGTCATTCAAATACTAGAACTGTAATTTTTTATCAAGCGTTATAAAGGAATTTCAGGACATTTTTTTGTTTTTATTATACATATATAATCCATAACAAAGAGCAAAAATTTATGAAATGAATATTGCTGTTTACTAATAACTAACTGTTTGAGCAACAACAGTGCAAGATTCTGTTATCCACTCATTTATGAAATTAAAAAAAAATTACCTGAAAATAAATTGCAGTAGAAGTGATTAAGATAATTAACAGTTTAAATATATTGTCTTACTATATTTATATTTTTAACATTGATCTCCCAACTAAGAGATAAAGGAAAACAACAATGTTTTCAAATAATAATTTTAAAATATCTTGAGTTCATCTATAAAAAAATATAATAACTTATTATAAAAATATTATTATAGAATTTTTCATGATGTAATTTGAGATTTTTTAAATTTGATGATATTGAAAATAATTGATAAAGTTCATTTAAAAATTTTCTTAAATGTAAGTTTATATTATTTAGAAGTTAATTACAATAGTTTTTAGTATTTAAAATACAAGTCAAATTATAAAGTAATTCGCTTCATAAATTTAACATCTGGAAAAATCCTCATATAATTAATAACTAAAACGATATCTTCTATAATTAGTTGTTTAGTTATTAATCACATATTATTAATTTAAAATAATAATTAATTAAATCAAACAATTGAATTAGTAATTTTAAATAAATACACATTTGTATACACTGACATATAAATATAATAAAAAACGCTATATTTATAGTTGAAAATATCCGAAAATGATTAAAAATATGCGATTTGTAGACTATAATAATTAACGATTTTGTTATTAATTATCATTAGATGTAGATTTAATATTATGAATTCTCAGTCAGCGTACATTCAATTCAAATATAGAAAAAATTGTTCTTTGTTATTGCATGTAAAATGTTTGAATATTTATTTACATACTTTATCTCTTTCTCTATGTCTTTATAATATATATATATATATATATATATATATATATATATATATATATATATATAATGTGGTACATTAATTGTGTATGTAAATAAACAAGTACTAAACATGAATGAAAGCATTAACGCTTTTAAAATGACATATCAATAGAAATCGATGATCGCGTAATAAAATTTACCGAAGAATCTTTTATATTTCCGTCTGTATTCGTAAAGCTTTTATTATATATATATAAAGACAACATACATTTTGCGAGGCAGTCGTCGTTTCTAGATAATATAATGTTTTTAAGCGTCAACGGGATCGAAGGACGACACAAAGCGAAATGACCGTTGCGCAAATCAAAGACGTCGATTGTAGCAGTTCATTTGTGCAGGTTTGTTCTGAAAATGGTGGTCATTTCAATTGAACGAATAAAATGAATGGGCTGGAAAGTGTGTTGGACTCGCTCTACAGGTTTCCGATATAACATCAAAACGAACGAAATATGCACTGAATTGCGCGTTTTGCGTACAATTGAGTTTTTGTCGTTTTGTATTAAATCTCTTTTGTTGAAAATACAAAGAGTTACATATTTCGTTTTAGATGACGATATATTTTTTTAATGATTGCTTTTTATACAAAGATCTTTCAAGCCTATATATACATATATATATATATATATATATATATATATATATATATATATATATATATAATTGAATATTTTATGAATTAAATACATTCTATTTGAAAAAAGACCACTTTTAAAAGTATTGATTTCATGTTATTCAAACCATATCCATATATTTAACAATTTGTTCAGTTGTAATCTATTAAGTAAATAATATAAAAATAAATTTATATTATGGGTTGTAGCTGAGACAAATAAAACTTAATAAATCTCAACCTAGAATAAAATATTGTTAAACTCTTTTTATAAATTAAGTATTATAAATTAAGATTATATATATATATACATCAGAAAATTTTGTCCACAAATGATGTTTAATACAAAATGTAGAGAAATAAAGTGCTTAATGAGTTTTGAAAATATATAAAAAATGATTATGAGCTTTTATATTAGTGATTCATATTAAAAAAATGATTTTACTCGAATCTGAACAGAATTATAACTATGAATACCTATTCTGTCGTATACTTCTTACATTCTCATTATACGAGGATAATTTGAAAAGTTCGCAGCCTAACATATAAATGGCGGTAATATTTTAAATATTTGTGGCGCATTATAAAGTGATATCTATCTTATACATAACTTCAAAGTTTATAATTAATATGTCAAGCAGTTTTCTGCAAACATCTATTTAAATAAAGCTCTTTTTGTGTCGTTGATGAAATGGATAATATTGATCACCGTACGGTGATAAGTTTTTTCTCAAAAAAGGTTTAATGCCCATAGAAATCTTTGATGAGATGAAAAATGTACTGGGTGATAGTACACCTTCGTATACAACTGTAAAGAAGGGGGCAGCTGAATTTAAATGTGGCCGTGCAAGGTTAGAAAGCTAACCCGCATAGTGGACGTCCGAAAATTGCAACAGAAGAAATCATTCACAAAGTGCACCATATTGCCTTACAGGATCATTGAATGAAGGTGTCCGAAATTGCTAAAGTTGTGTGTATCCCAGATGAACCGGTGTATTATATCCTAACTGAAGAGTTTAGGTATGAAAAAGCTATAGGCAAAATGGGTCCCGCGTTTGTTAACAGTTCATTATAAACGCATTCGTATACAAATTTACCAAGACTGTTTGAACTGATTTAAGAGGGATACGACTGGCTTTATCCAGAGATATGTGACGACAGATGAGACTTGGATTCACCTTTACATTGCAGAGTCAAAACAACAATCAAAGCAATGGAAGCATGGTGTTTCTCCGCCACCAAAAAAAGCAAAATTAGTTTTATCCGCTATAAAAGTTATGGCTTCAATTTTTTTGAGATGCTAATTGACTACCTTCCTAATGGTCAAACGATAACGTGAAAGTATTATACTAATCTTTTGGATCGACTTCATCAAACAATTCGTGTGAGAAGACCAGGTTTATCAAAGAAAAAAATCATTTACCAGCAAAAAAATGCACGTCTCCATACAAGTGACGTATCTATGGCAAAACTCGTTGAACTGAAGTACAATTTGCTGCCCCATTTAGCTTATTCACAGATGTGACCTCCACAAATTTCAGTCTCTTCTTAAAACTTAAAAAAATCCTCAGTGGTAGGCGATTTTCGTCAGATAAAGAACCGATAGCAACAGTGAATCGCTATTTTGAGGATCTCCGAGAAAAGGATTTTCGGGACTGCATAAAAGCACTGAAACATCGCTGGATGAAGTGAATTGAAGTTCAAGAGGACTATATTGAAAAATAAAAATAATTTAAAAACACAAGTTATATTCTTTGATAGTTAAGCGGCGAAATTTTCAAATTACCCGTATATACAGTAGACTATTTTAAATACGAAGATAGCCAAATGTAAAAATTAAGAATGAGGTACAGACGTTCCATAAGAAGGTATCAGTACTTTTTTACAGAAATTAAAAGAAATGAAAATTGTATTGGAATCATCTACCTTTAGAATCAGCTGACTTTTTTTTCCATGACCATTTTTTTCAGGTCAATTTTGAAGAATTTAGAGTCTTCAAAACCTCCCTGAAAATAGCACTCGGTATTTTAAAAGAAGAGAGACCACAAAATAATATACCAACGGAATCACCGGCGTAAAATGTGACAGTTATAGTTATAGAAGGAAAAGTATTGTTTGTTAATATAATTTGATTCTATTTTTTTCTTATTTCTTAAATATTATTGTTGGTAATTCACTTCTACATACACAGTGGGATTCACTTAATCTATACATAATGATATCAATAATACGAGTATTTAAAGCAAATTATATAAAAAATAGAACTAGAATTAAACATTCAAATAGCTCTATTATAGTTAAAAATATATCTTTGTTTATATAAAAATATTAAGAGAAATAAGCATATTAATCATCACCAGAAAATATGCATACGTTTCGCGATAAAAGTTATATGTATATATACTGAATTGTTTTGTATTTCAACGAAACTTCTTCATTTCAGTTAATTAGATTACAAGATTAAGTTATAGAGAGTATTAGTCCCACGCTTGTAACAAATGTTTTAAATGCTGCCTTTTTCTCTTTTACTGTAACTTCCGCCAACTTGTGATAATCTGTTTATTTGTAAATCCGCTTCTCTGTTTTTTGGTCATTTTTATTATATTTCTCTACATAATGATATTTAATTAAAAAGAATTATAAATAAAGCTAATTTTTTATTAAGAGCGAATTATATATATAAAGAGCGAGAAAGAGAGAGAAAGATTACAACGCGTTAATAAAACGTTGAAATGAAAGTATATTTTGATATGAAAAATATTTTTCTGTCTTATTCTGTTCTTATATTTACCAGTGAAATTTCAATTTATTGAAAAGAATATAGCACATCTAAATCTAGATTTATAATAAAAATTCAACAGCTGGAGTTCGAATAACCGCAACGTAAACAAATAAACAACAGATAAATTATCATTATGAAATGTTAAATCATAGAGTAAGATGAATGCGCAGGCTGGATACAATCGTGCGCTCACGAGTATAAGTGATACGCTGCGACACGTCCATTAATTACGGTTTTGTCTGCATAAATTCTCATTGTCTAGGAATTGGATTATCGCTACAACACATTACATTTACCCTTTTGTGCACGTCTACTGTTTAATCCATCGAATTCATACATACATTCTTGTGTATATACATATATATTACATAAAATACATGAAACAGTTGCATATATCTCATTTTTAATCATTGGTCGTAAATAAGAACCATTTGTATTCAAACCTTTTGCATGGAGATAATAAAAAAATATGAACCATTAAAAATACTTGAATAGAATATTTTTACCTAATAATTTGATACGAAAATAAATAACGTTTTTCATTGTAAGTTTATAATTAGACATTAAGAAATATTAATAAAAAAGTGTATATTTAATTACACTCTACAATATGAAAAATATCTCAAAACAATATTAAAATCTATCATTTTACTCGTATAGTGTTTAATAATTGTAATTTTATCTCGCACAATTCAAATATTTAATGTAATGTATATTAGGTATAGGTTGAAAATGCAGCCTGTGTTAATTTACTTTTAATTATAAAAGTTGTTTTAAGTATAAATCAAATTCAGTACGAAAAAAGAATAAGTAAATTGAAAACACTTATAAATAGCATACCTAAAGTAGAGTTTACATTACAAATATAAGCAATTTTTACAATTGAAATTTTCAAACGAAAATAAAAACTGATTTAATTATTCTGAAGTTTCTTGTCACTAACAAAGAATTCTATAGTATAATTATAAATAAATATACTAACATAGAATTATATAGTAATATAGAATAGAAATAATTATAAAAAATAGTTAATTAAAAATGTTTATAAAAACTACGTACTTAAAACTATTAAATATATGTCTGTTACAGCAGAGATTCTTGTACATTGCTAACAAAAATTACTCACACAAATAAAATGTTTTGCATGATGTGGTTTTTGGTAAATGAATTTTATATTAGTATGTGAATCAAATTATTAATTAACATATAACAAATTTGAATTCTCCCATGTATTATCTTTCATCAAGAAACTTGATAAGAAAGAAATAAATACATAGAAAAGAAACACCCAAAAGAAATCCCAATATTTTTAATAAATAATTTAAAAACTAATATGTTATTAATTTATTGTAAATATTCTGTGACCATAGACTTAATTTTATCCTTTTTTTAATTTAGGATAATATTGTAGCTATATGTACAAAAATAAATCTTTTTCTCTCTTTCTCTCTTTCTCTCTCTCTCTCTCTCTCTATATATATATATATATATATATATATAGATTCGTTAATAAAAAAATAGTTGCGGTTTGTCAAGCTTTTTTGATTTTCCTAGCTGTTTTAAGTGGACCAGAACCTTCGGATGACTAACGCCTAATTTTTATGCAGGATTTTGAATTGTTGTACGTAGTTCTGATTCAACTAACATTTTCATTTGGTCGTTGTGAACTGAAGAAGACCGCCCGCGATTTTCTTCATCTTCAAGGCTCTCGTTTCTAGTACAAATTTTTTAGAACCATCATTGTACAGTATGTTCCTTAACAGTACCCCCATTACACTAAAAGCATAGTTTACTTTATGACCAGTTTCTGCTACTTTACCATCCATTTTGATCTCATACAAAAACATTGCTTTTATTTTCTTCTTTTCAATCTTTAATTCAGTAGCCCAATTTTAAGCAAAATTTGTAATAAAACCAAAGTCAATGTTACGAGAATACAGACGGAAAAATACACTTTAAAATGATATTAACATGAATACGGTAAAATTACACTTTCATTGAAAAAATAAGGTTAGAATTCAGAAAACAAAAATCGCAATTATTTTTCTACCCACCTAATATTTCCACTCTTATAGAATCTATAAATTAAATAACTGTTTATAAATTCGATAAATATTTATCTTTTATGAAAATGAAATTAAAAGTAATTTATGTAATTAAACTTCGGATTTAAAATCCAATAATGTAAATTTGTTTATAAGTCATGTTTTAATACAATAAAGTATATTTACTTATATTCACTGCTAATTAAATATTGTCTTGTGACTTGGATAGTACGTGAGCTATTTTTGTAATATTCAGAAATACTCGACTAAATTTAATTAGAATTCATTATTCCTGGATTGCGATTTCGTGGCAATGAAACCACTGTACCATATTCAGGAAAATGGGGTATAATGCGCGACGCTGTTGACTTCGTCGAACAAAATTCATTAGAAAGCATTAGTTAAAATAATTTAATAATAATAACATTAAAAGATTGCTTTTAAAAATAAATCTCATAAATGAAATTACACTAATCACGTTTCTGAAACTTAACGCTTATTATAAGAAGGGATGAACACTGTATAAATAAATTTAAATATGTTTGTATGTTGAAAACTGTTTAATGTCAACAAAAAAAAGTAATTACTTATTTTGACCTAGTTAACTTTTCTGTCCCTGGTACTACTGACATAGAATGTTTTCTAGATTCGTAATTTGCTCTAAATTCATTAATAAGATAATACAGTTTTTTTAAATTTTGTTCAAAAAAGAGGAATTCTTGATTGAGAACATTTTCATCCTGGTACTAATTTACTTATTTTCGTTAATAATGCATTAGTTTCATAATGAGTTCATTTACATTTTAATAATATGATGGCTGAACATGAAAATGGCATTACATATGAATATCAATTGATGTTGTATTGATGAATAATAGTAACAATATCATTTTAAAAATGAACATAACCACAAAATATACAATTTAGGATGTAGATATATTTAATTTATATACATATATAAATAAACACAATATAATATAATATATGACGATCAATATTTTTAAACGAAAGCAATATCGTCTATCAGAAGAAGTTTTTAAATTTTCGAGGTAATAAATTCTTAAAAGACAGCCTATTACGAAAAAAAACTGTTGAAACTAAGCAAGCTATCTTATAAATACAAATATATATTATATTTTATAAAAAATATGATAATCTATCACTTCATATTCGTCGTAAATAACTCAATTTTAAACCAAAATTATAAACGAGTATAAGACCAAAAATAATATATAAAATGTCAGTTATAGTTATTACCAAAAAGCATAAACTGAATAAATTCATTTTTTTACTTTCAATCTATTTAAGTATTAATTATTTAAATAATTTTGAACTTTGTACTCTATATTCAATATGGACATTTATTTATATTAGTTTTATTTAATAAGTAATTTACGCATCTAATTACTAATAAAAAATTAACGAAACTGCCTACATAAATATATATATATATATATATATATATATATATATATATATATATATATAATCATTGAATTAAATCTATAAAAAATATTTTTAATTATTATAAATGAAATACTTACAGGGTATATTATTTTCTAAATTAAACATTTTTCAGATTTTTGTGAATATCATATATTTGGAAAGCATTTCTTATGACTGTAAAATTGCATTTGTATTTTTAGATTACTAAATACAGAAATTATAATGAAATTTCTTCAAAACCACTTCTCTATTAGTGTTGTAACGAAAAGATTTTTAGACGATAATTATTTTTAAATTTATCTACTTAATTTTTTGAAGTTAGTATATTAGTTAAGATTATTCATAGTGAAGTACATACGGACACATACAATTATATATATACATATATATATATATATATATATATATATATATATATATATATATAAATGTACACGATGAAGTAGATAGAACAAATAAGTAAAATATACAAATAATTTTTTTTGGATCTGTTAAGAACAGTTTAATTATATACAAAATAAAGGTATAATTTCCTTATCTAAAATTGTATTGTACTAAAAAATATGGTACGTAATAAATGAAACCGTTGGGAATTAAAAGATTAACGAAAACACTTTTTATTCAAACGTACAAATACCAAGGGAAGAAAAAATTGTCATATTATTTTTTTGAGTTTGTGTACAGTAAATAAAGATGAATTATTAAATGTCATATAAATTTGTTAAGTCCGGAAACGTACAGACATTTCTATCGTAGTATAAATGAAAAAAAAACGTATTAAATAAGGTGGAGTTTATTACATAAAACGTAAACAAATCGATACAATCTAATGTTATGTACAAATATTATTATTCTTGTAAAAGAATCACAAATTATATTTTCTTTTAATATTGTTCGTGAACGGATTTACAGAAATATTTTCTGAATGAATCGATTTCTTTTGAGATTTTACTAATTAATTATGCAGTTAAATTAAATTTACCCTTGAAGAAATATATGATAAAATTACGTGTATAAGAAAAATTGTTTTTTTTTCTACGATAAATAAAACGAGAAATGAAAAATCGCTCGGTCACCATGGCTTGTTCTTGACAAATTATGTGCTGTATTATTTTCCATTAACAAAACAATGTTTTGAACACCTAATGAGCTTTGATTTTAATCATTTTAATACTTTATGATCGGACTAAAAAATTAAATATTATGATTGTGTTAATAGACAGAGAAAAAGTGAAATAACGTACAAAAGCTGATATCAAATATTACAATGAATGACATGTAATTTAGATATAAAAAAGTAGGCATTTTTTAAAAAACGATATATATATATATAGAGAGAGAGAGAGAGAGAGAGAAAAATAGTTATAAACATATATGTGTGTGTGTTTCTGTGGTTATAAAATAAGTAATTATTTTTGAATAATAAATAATATACACAAAAATGTACAATGAAAAGTATACACTGATATGTACTTACTATTATTTATAAAATTATTTTTTACACTGTATACCTATTGTAATGATAGAAGCAATACTTATTTCGAATCTTACGTTTTTTAAGGCATTTAAAAATCGACTAAGAAAATTTTTAATTCTCATCTTTTCTTTACATGTTTTGTATGTTTCATTTTCAATAATTAAAGGATATCAATTTCAGTAAACTGTGTTTCCACGATGCGTTTCTGCCTCAATGTTATTATTAGTATATAATTTAGAATTATTTTTACATGAATAAACAGATTTGCAAATAGAATTATTATCTTATATATATATATATATATATATATATATATATATATATATATATATATATATATATATATATATATTTCAATGTATAAATGTTAAGAATTTTCAAAAACAAATTCTAATAAATTTTAATATAACATTGAACAACCCTTTCATGGCAGCTTTCGCCAGTAAATAGCTGTTTTAAAGTTACCTTTCCAAAATATATATAATACAATAAGCTTTCAGGTAATTACAGCGTGATCGTTTAATAATTAACAATAAACATTTGATATATTAATTTATGATCAATGAAAAAAATAACGCTATACTCACTAAAAATAGGGATATGTAGACTTCTTTAAACGTTTTTGAGGTTAAATATTTCTTTACTAACGTTAAAATGTTTCGTTTGTTGATGTGGTTTGTATAAACACGATAATTTACATTTTTTGTACAATATATGGTATTTACCTTTATATACTTATATAGCTTTTTATTTCGATTCTTTTCTATGGATATAGACATTAATATTAATCTGTTATTCATTGCATAACTACACTACGTATCATGAATGTAAAATGATGTAAACATGCAGCAATAGCTCATGGAAAAGAATCAAGTACACAACTACACAAGTGTGTAAAAGTAAATAACATATTTTGTACTGTGGCATCAGCTAAAAGCACAAAAATCTTATATTTTATGGTATATATATATATATATATATATAGAGAGAGAGAGAGAGAGAGAGGTGTAAAAATTAATTCGGTGCCTTCAAATTGAATCGATTATAACTCTGTTCCAAATTAAAATATTTTCTTATCATTTTAGTATTTTGAAGTGACAACCTTAATACTTAAAAATACTATTTACCTTTGCCAAGCAATTGACATAACCTCACATTTCGCATTCCAGTTAAAAAAATGCTGCTGAAGCTGCGGGAATAATTTGTTCAGCTTTGAAGATACTGTGATGTATAAAACATACAAAAATGGTTTCAACGGTTTCGGAGTGGTGATTTTGATCTTTACAATTGATAACATATCAAACAAACAAAGAAATTGAAGACAAGGAGGTTAAGCAACTGTTATGTGAAAAATACGTTCAGACTGAACAAGAACACGTTCAACAACTCCAAGTTACCCAGCAAGAATTTATTATCGTCTACATCGGCTGATAAAAATACAAAATCTAGGCAAATAGATTACATTAGATTCGAATAGATTCCACTTGATCTCAGCTCAGAAAATACTGAAAGAAGATGTGACAAGGCTATGTCGTTGCTTACAAAGTTGAAAATAAAGGCTTTTTTGAATCAAATCATAGCCAGGAATAAAAAATGGATTTCATACGACAATCCTAAGCACCAAATATCACGGAATATGTCCGGTGAACCATTGACATCGACTCCGAAATCAAATATTCTCAGCGAAAAAGTGTTATTGTGTATTTTAGTGGGACATTATAATGTTGGATATTATGAATTATTCGAACCTGGTTAGACTGTAAATTCAGGAAGATATCCACAACAGCCGTTTGAGCGATGAATTGAAGAGAAAAAGATCATTCACTTCCGAGCAAACGAAGCAAGTCGTTTTGCAGCAAGACAACGTTTGTCATTTACCTGACAGATGAAGTAAAGTCATGTAAAATAATGAGAAATGTTTTGATGATTTAAGTGTATTTTATTTTTCCATAAATAAACCTTCATTTTCAATAAAAAAATGAAACCGTATTAATTATTACATATTTATTTATACATATATATATATATATATATATATATATATATATATATATATATATATATATATATATATATATATACTAGTAGTAGTTACGCAAACTTCGTGAATACCTTTATTATGAGTTTGTTATAATACACTTCAAATACTGGCTAAATTTATTTATTAGAAAAGAATTGTTATGGGTGGATTAAAATGATCCACTGGAGAAAATGACTACATGTTATTCATGTATTTAATTCATTAAATAGATACGTATATATGATATATGATATATATATATATATATATGTGTGTGTATATATATATATATATATATATATATATATATATATATATATATATATATATATAAATATTTATCAGTGTTTTAACAAGTTATTTATAAATTTATACACGTAAAGAAAGCATTCGATTGTGTTTATTGTGAGAATATGAGAAGTAAATATGCTTTAATAAATGTGTATTTAGCGTGCAAGTTATCAATATGTAGTTTATTATTTTGTGTCAGTTACGAATATATAGTTAACAAGCAATTAGTAAAATATGAAATATACATAAATAAAAATGAAGTTACAATACAGTTCTTCCAAAACAATTCCAACTTGTGGCTAAATTCATCTTCATAAATGCATTTTTCTCTCACTCGATAAATCACAAACCTTTCTGACCAAAAGTGTCCAAAATAATGATCATGGATCATTTTGGATGTTTCTTATACACATTTGATGCCACATCATCACAGCACTTAAGAACAGAAAAATGTAATTCTTTCTATTTCTAGTATTTATTTCCATTACTGACACTATTTAAAATGATAATATAATTCTTCAATTGTAATTAAAACACTCTCAAATGAATAGATAAATTAGATGTTCATATATTGATATTTTCTTGAAAATAATAAGAACATAAACCGAAATGCTGATAAATCAGTAAAGAAAGAGCACTGAGTTTTAGACAAGAAATAATTAGCCTGCCTTGAAAAAAATTAAGATCAGTTATTGCCAATTGATTAATTTTATATAATCATTTTATAAATATTACATGCAAATAACAATGAAAAAACATATAACTTGTATATCATAGAAGGTACATATATAAAATATATTTATATATGTATATATATATATATATATATATATAAGTACACATATATATATATATATACCATAAAAAAAAATTTAAATGGTAATTTGATGTAAAACATTTTGTAACTGAATATAATATTGGATTCAGAAATATAATTCAATATTGTAGAACATTAACTAAAGTAAAGTAATGCAAAATAAGCTTAGATAGTATAGGACAGGTTAGCAGTAGTTCATTTAATAAAATGCATTAACCAAATATTTGCCTTCAAGTAAATTAAAAAACAAAATTTAGATTACATGTTCCATGTGAATTCCAGCATGTAAAAAGTTGAAGTAGTATATAAATATAATACAACTTGGCGATTCGAATGAAATTGTTAATCTTTGGCTTAAAAAATATAAGATGTAAAATATATGACCTTTTTAAATATAAAATCATATAGTTTTATAAATAACGGTACGTTATGTGAATTATACTTTTATAAACTTACATTAATAATTTTTCAAGCGACTATCAAATAAAATTATTTTCGTCGTTAAATGATAAATATATTAATTATTTTCGTGGTTAACTGATAAATATATCAATCACCTTCACGAATTATTTTTTCAGTTACATCACAAAGAACAAAAAAATGTTCTAATCAAAAATATTCAACAAATGTTTTTTTGATCATTTTTTATTATTGATTTTATAGCGATTCTGTCACTCTCAGGGTGTTAAGGTACAAAAAAAGAATGTTTACAATGAAAAATGAACTATGGTTAATCATTTAACATGTTCAGAAACACTTTTGGACGTTTGAAGAGTGACTAAATAAGCATTTATAAACCTGAATCTATTCACATCGTCACGAGAACATGAATGTGAATACGCAATCATTTATTAATATATTTTTCATTGTCATTTTTTTTTATAAATATAAGAATTAAATAACTTCTATTATACATACTTAGTTTTTAGTCAAGATAAATATGTCACAGGAATTGATTTTTGTATAATCTTGAATCAATTTTCTGTTCTTAATAAGTTTTAAAATTATATTCAGAAAAGAACATTTCAATTGAGAACAAAAATCATTTATAATTAATACGTTATTTAAAACAATATAAAAAAATAAAATGTTTTTTTAATAAATTCTAAGGGCAATTCTTGTTTATAAAACATTTTTACTTAACCCTTAATTGTATATTTTGAAATTAACACCTATTGTATTCATATTGCGTTTCTTTCATAAAGAAAAGCGTAACATGAAACACAGATATGTGCCCAAGTCATTAATTAAAATTTGTACATTGCCCACTTTTGTGCATGTGGAATATAATGTGTTAATTATCCGTTTCTGTATATTTCTGTAACATGTGGCTGCTTGTGAAATTTATCCAGAAACCTACTTCGGACTTCAGTAAACGTTAATCTTTTTATCTACCAAATTATCACTTCCACACGTTCTTGTAACTTCAAATCTTTCAAATCAACTTTATTTCAACGAGAAATATTTATTTTATAATCACATTTTTTATGTCATACATATAATGATACTTTTTTTATACATATAATCAAATAAAAACTTACTAAAATACATACAAGTCTAGTTCATTTGTTTTGAATATTGATGTACGTTTTAAGAATCTTTAATGGAAATAAATTATTAATCTTCATTCTAATCCAATGAACATGTTATATTTGCATATACAAATATATGTGTGTTTATTTATAAGTATGAAAACTTCATAATAGAATCAAAATTCTATTGAAAACTTCATCCTAGAAAATATCACTTAAGCGAACAAGCTTTTCGTGTAACGTAATTTAATCAAATAGGTGATAAGTGAAAATAAATTATCGAACAGAAAAAAAGTACCAGTTTTGCATCTTAAAGCACTCCGATGCTTAATTCTATTCGAAGAGTAAACGTATGTACATGTGATTCAGTGCCGTCTTTAGATTTAAACTTTCTGATCAGCAATTAATTTTCTTAAAAACACTGTCATAAAGATAAAGGTTTCATTTTTAGTAACTTTAATTTTTTATGGTAATATCTTTGTTTGAATACATTTTTAAAACGTTTTCTAACAAATATTCTTAAGATACATTCAATGTTAAATTAATATAGTATTAGTCATGCCGTAAACATATTGAAACTATTTTTTTAATAAAGAAGTTATGCTACATCTTATAAACAATATCTGAAGAAAATAAATGTACATACGAAAGAGAGAAAACTGTTTTTTTTACTAATTTATAAGGCATTATTTTTAATAACGTGACCAACAAGTCTCAAATTCAATAAAAACAAGAATTTTTACCTAATCTTTGACTGCTGCTATAAAATTACTTTATTTTTCTGTCGTTAATATTTTATTTACTACTTTTATATTTTTACTTTATATATATATATATATATATATATATATATATATTATACACCCTTATACATAAATATATTTATAACAATAGAGATATCATGCAATTATTTCCACAAATGAATTATTTTCGTACACCACCAACTCTGCAAAAAAATGTTTAATAATTCATTTTTATTTGTGACTTATGCGCATTTCGATGCCAATCCCACCGTCTCTTCAATAGTTATTTATTATCTATTTTAAAGAAAATAAATGGTAATTGTGATATCAACAATAAATTGTAAATTATTCTTACAGTTTTATAAAATATCATTACCTAATAGAAATACTTTTGTTTATCTTCAGGTTTTAATTAAAAAAAAATAATTTTTAAATAAAAAAATATAATAAACTTACTAAATAGTATAATCGATTATTTTTCATTAGATTTAATCAATTCAGAATTCACAATCGTGTAATTATCCAAATAAAATAAAAAATAATTTATAATTTCCTTTACTTTCTTACATTCGTTTCTATAATTTGATCTTATTAGTTGAATTCTACTGATTAAAAGTTCGTTTCTTTTACACAAAGTTTTCGTGATATTACAACGTTTCTTTTACGCCTGTTCACATAACTTTCACTAACCTGTTATTTTCCATTAAGTCTATACACTCATTTTAACTTTTTATTCTTTTCTTGATCCACTTTTTTACGTCTGCTTGTAATATAAATATTACTTTTCTTTACTTACACGTTTTACAATTAAAATAAAAAAAAACTTATAAAATATAAGAACTGTATTTAAGTACTATTAATATATATATATATATATATATATCTTTTATGACTTCATTAATTTTTTATCCAACAGAATATTATTTCAGGAACTAATGTTAATTTATAATTTAATTAACACTACTTACATAACAGAAAATACAAAATTTAATTATTTAGTTAAACAAGTCAAATTAAAGTAATTTGAAAATATTAAAAGCATTTACTTGTACTAAGAATTTTACTGTCATTTTTTAATGATACTGAAGAAAAAATATGTTTTTTTGGATTTACTATTTATAGAAATATTGCCATCTTTAACAGTAAATAGAGTAACAACTAAGAAGAATTACATTACAGAAATTATATTTAATTATAATTTCAAATTGATAAAAATAAATATCAATAATATGTATATACATATATATATATATATATATATATATATATATATATGTAGGCGCGTTTAAGATGTTCCATTCGAAAGTTTCAAATAAATCTTTAAATATCGATAGTACTTGTAGAAATATATAATTAATTATTATTACATGTTTATTCTTCGACAAAACAACTTTCGACAATAGATTATACATAAGTAAATATTATAGCTACGATTTTCCTTATTATTCAAAATAATTATTCTTCTAATTCTTTAAATTGTTTTCTTTAATAGTCAATGAGAAATACTTCTTTTTTCATAATTATTTATGACATTTTTGTTATTTTACACAATTCTAAGCTAGTTTTTAGCTAACTAGTGTTTTCTTATATTTGAGCTTGTTGGACACTGAAAATAATATTGCAAGTGAGTGCAGGAACATAAATAAATATTGTTTATAGAAAAGAATTGAAGAATAATCAAAATTAAAAGTTGTATAAAACATAATGCAAACATTTTAAGAGTAACTGAGAATATAATCTACATTAGTTACTAAAAAGTCTAAAAATGAACAAAAAAAAGTTCCATTGAAATATATTTAAGCTTTTCTAAAATAGCAGTACACTCTTTTCCAGATGAGGGTCAAAAAATCTATCGTTCACAACTATCCAAATATATATGCATATATATATATATATATATATATATATATTTATATATATATATATATATATATATATATATATATATATATATATATATATATATATTTACAAGCAAGTTTCGTACAATGAAATTTTCAAAAAAATCCAAGACAACATAAGCACACACTCTGATAAAGAAGAGTATTTGTATTTTATATTGTTCTTTTTATAAAAAAATATATTTGAGCTTATCATGAAATCTTTTAACTTGAATATATATATGCGTTATTATCTTTAGGGAGAGACCGAATTTTCCCGTTGGTGGATTATCCCTACTTTAAGAATATCTCTCTTTATTAATTTTCGTAGAAAAGCAATAAGTTTTAGATTAAAATTAAATTTCATGGAATTATATAATACTTGTTAAAAGTATAATATTTTATTACTTAATTCTGAAAATATTACTATTTTTTCAGTGACAAATTATACCCTACAAACATTCTTATTTTATTACAGTGTGAAAATTAAAACCTGTAAGTTGCTTTTTAATTGAATTTAAAACTCATAATTAAAACTAAGAATAAGTTTGTACAAACTAAATACTTTGTTATGATTTTCCTACAGTTTTTTGAATTATTTATTATCAATTTATGTTAATTTCTACGTATTTATTAAAATCTAAATTACTTTAATATTAAAATTAATTAATGGTCAATATTGTATACTTAGTATCTTATTATTTATATAAACATTATAGTTTTATACAAATAGTTATACAATTCTAAAATTTGATACAGAATTTCATTAATTTTTTTAAAAAAAGTTATTAAATAAATAGAACATTGTATTCAAATTCACAAAAGGTTATTAATAAATAAGAAAATAATATTATTTAGTAAATATACTATTTTTTTAGATATGGTTATTTTTAGACGATTGAATAAATGACGAATGCTCTTTAATGAAAGGACTAATATTTATTAATACTCTTAATAATTTATATTCAGTTATATTTTATCATTATTATATATATATATATATATATATATATATATATATATATATATTTATTAGTTATAAGCAAACAAATAATTTAAAAACAATAGCTTCTATACTTTTTGATTTGTTAAATGACATTTTAATATTGGTTAGTAATCTTCATGTTATAATTTGATATAAACAATAATTTTCTTTATATGTAATGAGTGAAAATAATAAATGTATGTACGTAAATATAATATATAAATAGAAAAATATCATCAATCGATCGTTCAATTTGTCTAAAATAAAAAACAAATATCTCTAATTCCTGTCCTGGCGCAGCCTTTGAATATTTCATACTGTACATAGAAAGTGGATTGAACTTGCTGTTAGAAGGAAGCGGCAACTAATGGAATGTCGCGTCAAGATGTTTACGAATTTCGACGATGCTCGAGTCTATGGCATCGACGGCGTTTTGTAACTGAGCGACCGCGTTAATTGCACCACGTAGTTCTTCCTCCGTCGTCGGAAATGAAAATATGGAATCAATTAGTAACCCTTCTTCGTTCGTATCTGGTACTTATGATTCTACGATATAATCGTACTACTTATTTTGTTCTTTTACAAGCATTATGTTAAAAATGATCGTATATTTGTAGTTTTAAATATGTTTTATAAATAATAAGTCTTCTTTCGTTTTTCAATTAAGTACTTTGTTTTTTTTGTAATATTTAAAAGTATATTTATTTTATTTTGCTTATAATTGTTCTATTTTTTTCTTTTATTTTTTTAATTATTAACGATAAACTCAATATTAAAATATGTTTTTTTAAATTTATCGTGAAACAAACATGAATATATATTACCGAATTGAATTGAAAATATCGAGAGAAAAGTGGCTTTGACTCGCGAGTTCAAATTTGGTCATTATCGACCATTACATTGATGAAGAGTTATGTTCTGATATGAAGCAACAGTTAAAGTAAAAGGATGAAGGTAGAAATAAAGAAAGAAATTCATTAACAGCAAACAATGATTTATACAGATACACGATTCATAATATAGTTTTTAATGCTAAAATCGGAATATTTGGATGTCCAAAAGTTTATGGTTTTGATAAGAGTACAACCTGAGTAATAATAATGAAACAAATTGACCTACACCAACTTGGCCTTGCTTTTTCTTATGGAAGTTTCTGAATGTAAAATTCTATGCCAATATATTAGAAACTTCGATGGAATATTAAGCCAATATCCGAACCAAAATATCTAATTATTGGCTAAAACTATGAAAAAAGTAATGAAAAAGTCCATAGTAAAAGTCAAAATTTGCCAATATAGCGATGAAAGTCAGTTGTGTGACATTTTTTTAATTTAATATGTAAATAAAATTTAATCGTTCTTCTCTCTTATTGAATAAACTGCTGTATTCATTATCACTGTTGTAGTAATAAAGAATCGTATCTTAAGGACAACATATAAACATTAACAATATCACAATAATAGTTTTTGGTTCTGTTAAAAAATTCGCTTGTGTGATTTTTTTACTCAGCTACAATCCACATACATTTTTTTAATAAAAAAGATTCAGTAATTGATTGATAATTATTAGCGATGGTTGTTTATTATCATTTTATTGAGGATACTATCAGAGTATCTTCAGAATATCCGAGGATCCACAAAGCGTTAAAATTTAGAAAAATCTTATTTTTAAAATTAAAATTTTTCTTGTTTCAGCCGTAGGCGAATATATTTTAATGTGGCTGAAAGGATTATTTGTGAAAATCTAACAATGAATACATAAGAATAAGAATAGAACTATTTAAATATACTGACTACACATATTTTAAATAATGTAATTTAGTTAATATATTTTTTATAAAGATATGGTTATTTTTAGACGATTGAATATAACTCAGGAATGCTCTTTCATAAAACGACTAACTATTATTAATATTCTTAATAATTTATATTCAGTTATATTTTATCATTCTTTATATATATATATATATATATATTTATTAATATAATTATTTGAATAGTATCAGTTAATAGTTTATTTACAGAAAAGATGAAATCTTTTTTTTTTAAAGTTTTAAAACGATTCCTTATTATTGACTTACAAGATCATTTTTTTACGTAAACTATTAAAACTAGTGTTAATATATATATATATATATATATATATATATATATATATATATATATATATATATATATATATATATATATATATATATATATATATTATATTTTTGTTTTTGTATTTTTAAGAAACGCATGAACTTGTTTCTAAGAGAAAATATCTCTTGTTAATATTATTAAGTTTAGAATTTATTGTTATTTCTTTACTTAGAGCATTAATAATTATTTTAATAATTTATACCCTAGTAATTCTCAACCTTATATTTTCCATATAAGGTTTCAGATATTCTTTATACGATCCATATAAGGATGAGAATCATTGTTTGAGCACTTTATATACACCTTATATTAAGCTTATAATACATATAATGTGACTTTATATGATTCTTATACGGTAAAGAAGGTCACATTTTATAGGCTTAACGGTCATGTGTGGATGATAGTGACCTCTAACCTCATCCTTTACAAAGTATATATGGTTCGTATAAGGTGAATTTATATTTTTCTTATACGGTTCATATAAGATTAAGGCTTACTAGGTAATTATATAAGATATTTTTGAATATTTTATTTAACATTTTCAGTTTGTGAGGGAGTTTTAAGATTAAGAGTTTCAGTAAATATACTTCTTTATTTAGATATGGTTATTTTTAGACGATTAAATAAATGAAGAATGCTTTTTAATGAAACGGTTAACATTTATTTATATTCTTAATAATTTATATTCAGTGATATTTTATCTCTCTTTATATATATATATATATATATATATATATATATATATATATATAATTAATATACTTTCAGTGAATAGGAAAAAATAAAAAAAAATAAAATTCTTTAACAATAGTTTTAAAAATGTTACCTTTTAATTCAATATATTTAATAGATAAAAAACACTGATATATTGTATAATTTTTTTAATTAAATTATTAATGATTAGAATTTTACAAACAAAAATTGTGCGAAATTATCTTAAACTCGACATGAGCTATAATTAGAAAAATTTTATATCTCAACTATTTTCTTATATGTAAATTATTTTTGTAAATAAATATATTCAAGAATTTAAATATTTTCCCGAAAATTAATACGAAAATTCTTTAAGATTACATTTTTACTACACATCACCTCATTTGACATTTATAATAAAATTATAAAAAAGATATAATCATTCGAATGTATAATAATAACCTTTACAAGCCGTAAATTTAATGCAATACACTAAAACTACGATAATATCTATAATTTCAAATAAATAACCGTCGTAACAAATGCGTAATTTATAAATTGCAACACTTTCTATTTCTATGCTTTATTTCATATCGATTTATTAATCAACTGACGCATTTATATTTTAATCTGTTCCGAAATTATAGAGTACAGAATATATAATATTTTCCAAATTAATAGATATGCCATTTACGACATTCTTTTAATCAAAGAGGACGTTCAAGATGATGGAAAGTTAATTATACACCATTAACATGGTTGAATGACCAGCTTTCAGTGAACAACGAGCTTAAATTACGAAATTATTACAGTTTCATATAATCAGGTATTTGGGCACAAATCTGGCTAAATATAGAATCACATTTACATATTATAACCTTGATAAATGATTGTAGTAAATTTTCGTGTCGCGATACTGAAATATATAGAAGAAATATTTGTTTTCTTGTTGATTTTGTGTATTTTATATCGTATTGTAAATTATTCATTAATATATATACATATACATACATATATATATATATACATATATATATATATATATATATATATATATATATATATATATATATGTAGAATATATCATTTTCATCTCTACGAAAGTTGAGTGATTAATAGACTGTTGTGAAAGTTCCATGAAAAATAAACAATAGTACCTGGCATGGAAATAAAAGCTAGGATGTTGATGAGTGATACCAAAGTTATGATTACAGTATAACATGTTTTCACGAATATTGTTCAAACAATGCTTAAATAAATATTAATAAAATATATTTAAATAAATAATTGTTAACTATTAGGTAGACTTTTAAGTTTTGCCACTTTTTGTTAGAGAATATCATTGTTTGAATTTTTAATATTTCCTTCAAAACATTACTATTTTAGATTAAGATAACAATTATATTTACAGAGAATACATTTTATATCTTTTTGCTTTAAAAGTTATGATAACTGATTATTACACATACATACATACATATTTATATATATATATATATACACACGTTATTCATATTCGTAGAGAAATACACAAAATGGCTTAAATAGCGTAATACATAAAATGTTGACAAAATCATTTAGAAAATCCTGAGTAATTTTAGGTTTTACAGAGTTAAGTATATTTAGACGCGTCAACTTCAAAATCAATAAAATAATATAATCTAATTAAAAATTATTCTATTTTATACGTTTTGAGATTAAATCTTCCAATAAATGTATTTATTTATATTTTATATAGAGTAGCAGTATTTTCAGAATTTTATAATTAATACAAAATTTTTTAGATTTTTTTCTTTTCTACCTGTTATTCATAATAATTCCATTATAGTCTTCTAAAGCTACAACACTTAAGGTTTTGTCTTTTATGATTTCTTTGAATTTGCAATGTCTTCAATACACCTTTTGAACTTTCATTGTATCTTCTTGAAGACAATAAAAGTCAAATTTGGAAGCAAAGAGAATAATTTTAAATGTGTTTTCAATGATTAATAGAATAGTTAACAATGACTAGAAACGCTATCAAAAAAGCAATTATTGTATGTAAAAAAATTAATGTTTTTTTCCATACTGAATGAAATCTAATGTTTATAAACGTGTTGAATATAGAAGATATATGGTCTTTGTTTTAAGAGAAAAAATATGATCTTTGTTTTGGTATAATATTAATTATAATTTTAAGTGATTATCGTAATATAAATTTCAAATTTCAATTTTTGGTCAATAATTTTGAAAGTTGTCCATCGTGAGATAAGGTAATAACTTTACATTTAGAAACTAAAAATTTTATAATTTTTTTGTAATTAAAAATATAAATTTAACAGATATTATGAAATATGATATGTAAAAAAAACTATTTTCAAAGTAATATATGATTTTTTTAAAGCATTATAAACTTCAATCCAATAATTCTAATATATTGCTTTTACTTTTTTATATCCATTTATTAAATTTTTACATTAATTTATTTATAGTAAACCTACATTTAACTAAATCAACTATTTTTATCAAATATTAAATTCATATTATATCGTTGGCTTTCTTAATATTGTATCATACCTTTTTTCTTTCTTTCTTTTTTAATTACACTTTAGATAATGGATTATATTAATGACTAATTCAGATATCAGTTTTAACAAAAGAGGATAAAATGTTCCTACTATTATAATAATTATCAGGCGCTAATGACCTTAGTTTCTAACGCGCCTTTAAACATCAAATAACCAATCATTGACTCTTTAACCAACTTTAGGCAGTATGATGATAATATAATCATGTAGTTAATTGAAAAAAGCTCAAAGGCCGAAACTGGTCGTATTGGAATACCTTTAATAGTAGTCCTAAAAAATACAATTGAAGATGACAGTATATGTAGAACAATCATTAATTTATAATAAATTAACATTTATATTTTAAATATTTTTTATTAAAAAACGCGCATAAAAAGTACTCATCCTACAAAAATTCTGTTTAATTAAAATTATATATATATTAACTTAAATTATTCACATTTAATATTTTTTTCACTTTTTTCGATAAAAAAAGAAATAACTTACTAGTCAACTTGATATAAGACATATACATGACCTAAAATATAAAATTGACTTAAAATATAAACAGTTTTAGATTTGTATACATTGTCAAAAACTAGCAGGAAACTATAATTAATCATTTTTAATTATACCAAAACGTACATTGATTCATACGATTAAATTAATTATTTATGTTGAAAATTAATTATATTTATAAAACAATAGCCTTTTTTACTCATATAGAACGAATGGAAGAATGAAATCTATTTAAAAATTTAATTACATATTTTCAAGCATGTGACAAATTTTATTACATTTTTTGTAACGTTTGTAAAAAAAAAGATTCTACAGACGCTGTATCGTTCTGAATGACCGATTCGTTAATGAAAAATTTAGCTCGGAGTGAACTCGATCCTAAAACTCATTAGTTACCTGTCTGGCGTGCTTACCATTAGAGTGCAAGCACCTTTTAATTTAACCAATTACTGTGTACATCTCGTGTAAATTAGAATAAGTTCAAAAAGATATTGAAATTTTATCGGACATTTATTTTTCTCTTTGTGAAGAGAGAAATTTTATTTTTATATTTTTTTGTTACTTTACAACTCTTTTTATCAGTATTATATTATTTTATAGAGTAAGCAAAATATTTTTATAGTAAGATTTTTAGAGTAAGCAAAATAACTTTGTATTTATAAAATTAATTTCAAAGTTACAGATTAATAAACATATTAAATTTTTACCAGAAGAAACAGTTCGTTTAAAAATACATTCTTTTATTTTTAATCTTCTGTATGTAACAATTTGTCAAACGCAATAAGAGCGTATTGTATAATACTTTGTTGTTAAAGTAAGACTAGATTTGTTACTTAGTTATCTTTTTTGGTAGACGCAATCATCACGTTAGTATAGTTTTGAATTCCTTGTAGTTGTATAGTTCTGTGTTCAGTATGAATTTAATTAAAAACTATATAGTGCTCGGAGGTGTTATTATTCTGCTTTACAAACTATGTTTATTTCCTGTAATAATTTTTTCTAAGTTGAAGTTTTAAAGGTAAGAATTTTTACACATTATTCATTATATTTACTTTCCATAAAATAATCCATATTGTGTTCATTTATTGAATTATGTGCACTAAAAATTTACAATAAAGATTTATCTCGTGCAGTTAGAGCTCAAACTTTTAAACCTTCTAGTAAAGAAGAAAAGGAAATAATTAGTTTGATCTAACTGACAAACAAAAAATTGGTTAAAAAGTATGCGTACCTAACTAATTTTGCAAAAACTATATATATATATATTACATTTATATATACATATATGTATATATATATATATATTATATTTATATATATACATATACATATATATATATATATATATATATATACCGATATTTTATAGAATTGATTTATCAATATTTGTATTTTTGATTGTGTAATGATTATAGTTTAAATATATTTTTATGAAAAGTTTGTATTGAATAGTATGTTGAACATATATTCTATATTATAATAAAAGATGATAAACAAGTACTGTGAAAAATAAAATCAATAGTAATTTTTACAATTATATTGAATTTGATACACTAAGTTCGATTATGTTATAATTTATATGCGCCCAACGAAGCGTTAAAACAGATGTTTGCAGTTTTTCACTCTTAATGTATTCACCATTAATATAGAATATGAAGGAAAATCTACAAATTACTTAGTAATAAATAGGCACATTTTATAAAATAGAATTTTGTGATATAATAGCTATACCCGGATTTGGTTACAAGTACAATTTTCTAATGTAAAATTCTTCAAGAAAATTTTAAAAATTACAATTTTTCGAAATTATGATTTTTTGAAAGCATTCTTCTAAACTGTTCTATCTTGATCTGATCTAATGTGACCTGACCTGACCTAACCTGATCTATTTTTACCTTTTCTGACTCAAACTATAAACTATAATCTTTCTGTCTCTTTCTCTCTCTCTCTCTCTCTATATATATATATATATATATATATATATATAAATATATATATATATATATATATATATATATATATTAAAACTATCAACAAGAAACTTTAAAAATAACATGTTACAAACAATAGTCTATCTTCGAGAATGTTTATTTAGATATTACTAATATATATTACGTATATTAGTAATAATTACATAACATATATTCTGTATATATACATATATATATATATATATATATATATATATATATATATATATAAATCCACGACGTCGACTTACTTATTTGAGACGTGGCTTCTCTAATACCCAAATATGTTTATTTCATTCGGTTATGTACATGCTTATAATTGCAAAGTAGATGAGCGCAGCAAGCAAGGTCCAGCAGGCTAGTTTTTCAAAAAATTATTTTTCGAAAGATTCATTATATTTGGATACTCTTTCAAGATTTTTTCGCTTACAAACATATCCAGATTTGGCTGCACTTGATTTGACAATCTAATTTGATCTGAACTTAGCTAACATCAAAGGTGTGTATCCAGCCTCTATAGTTCAGAGGAGGATAATAAATTTAAAAAAATACACATAGATTTATAATAAATACCCATCCACATAACTAGTTCACTATCTGGTATTCTTATACATAGTGTGTGTGTTTAAATTTTGATTTGTTTAAATACCGAGTATTTTTTTAAATAGCGAGTAGTGCTCTCTACCCCCTATTCGTTATGTTTTCCGACTTCAGGAGAAATCGCTCTTTGTTCGTTGACGCTCTCTCTCTCTCCCTTAACAAGTAACAGAAATTAACACATTATACGCACAAATAATCTCCGTAAAATGTAGATCATAAAATTTTTATTGTAAAAGTTTATAAAAATAAACAACAAAATATAATGTTACAATGTGTAACATTTCTAAAGTTTCAGCGAATAGAATATTTTGAATAAATTTCTTATCAGTTTTACACTGAAATTGTATACCCTCTTTCATGGTACACCGTGAAAAAGCTATATACATGTGTCTGATGTCAACTAATCAGAACAGAGACCAATCGTGATTCCATCGACCAATCAATGATAATCAAGAACGGAAATGGTTAACGTTCTACTCGTAGAGTAACGAGGGAAGTGGCATTGCGAGGAGGTGGTGTACACGAAAAATAAAAAAAAATGTTTTATAGAAATTTTATGATGGAATTATTTTTTAGATATAGAAAGATAATAATTTTTACACGACAGGTCTTAAGTTATTAGACAAAATTAAGACTTAATTTTATAATTAAATTATCGTTAAAAATCCAAACGATTTATTATCATCATTAACATTTTAATGTATTCGCCTCTGCTTGACTTGACCTGCCAGATCTACACAAAGCAAAATCATATTTGAACTGGCCTGAATTAATTACAAGAATATACAAAAAAGAATAAAAATGTATACTTGCGTAAAATTGTTCTTTTAAAAAACAGTCTTTAGAAAAAGTCTCTTTTAAAGAATTGTTTTTTGAAGTTTATTCAAAGAATATTCAACCTACGTTCAAATTTATTATAACAAATTATTCTTTGACTTTTACGGAGAGTTAAATAAATATTAATTATTAGATTTTAAATAATAGTTCTTTTATTAATTTTAAATTGTTTATCATTCAGATATTCTATAACATATAAATTATATATTCCATAAATGTTAGTAAATTACAATTTCATGAATGTTTACATTATATTCAATATTTTTTATTGTTGTTATTTTTAGAAGATGAATAGTATAATATTTCTTATAAATGTTTTCTATATATCAGAATCTGTTTAATAAAAATCCTCATAAAAACTCTCTCTCTCTCTATATATATATATATATATATATATATATATATATATATATATATATATATATATATATATATATATATATATATAATGTATGTACAAATTATACACAAAAATTATTCAGTAATAATAGTTTCGAAAAATTTAATGAAAAAGCGATAAATACTTTTCAGTAAACATTATTCAGTGTTGTTTTTTTTTTGAAAAAAAAAGAAAAGAGGAAATGGAATGTAAAACATAAGAAAATATTTGATTTTAAAGACATGAAAACACTCTTGATTTTGAACGTATAAAAAGTTCGTATGCAAACCGATGCGGCTGTCTCAACATAAAATTACATTTTCATGCATATCGAAGAAAGTGTTGGGGGACCAAAAAGAGCTCTTCACGTATATCTTATAATTCGTTCACTCTTAATGTATTCACCATTAATATAGAATATGAAGGAAAATCTACAAATTACTTAGTAATAAATAGGCACATTTTATAAAATAGAATTTTGTGATATAATAGCTATACCCGGATTTGGTTACAAGTACAATTTTCTAATGTAAAATTCTTCAAGAAAATTTTAAAAATTACAATTTTTCGAAATTATGATTTTTTGAAAGCATTCTTCTAAACTGTTCTATCTTGATCTGATCTAATGTGACCTGACCTGACCTAACCTGATCTATTTTTACCTTTTCTGACTCAAACTATAAACTATAATCTTTCTCTGTCTCTTTCTCTCTCTCTCTCTCTCTCTCTCTATATATATATATATATATATATATATATAAATATATATATATATATATATATATATATATATTAAAACTATCAACAAGAAACTTTAAAAATAACATGTTACAAACAATAGTCTATCTTCGAGAATGTTTATTTAGATATTACTAATATATATTACGTATATTAGTAATAATTACATAACATATATTCTGTATATATACATATATATATATATATATATATATATATAAATCCACGACGTCGACTTACTTATTTGAGACGTGGCTTCTCTAATACCCAAATATGTTTATTTCATTCGGTTATGTACATGCTTATAATTGCAAAGTAGATGAGCGCAGCAAGCAAGGTCCAGCAGGCTAGTTTTTCAAAAAATTATTTTTCGAAAGATTCATTATATTTGGATACTCTTTCAAGATTTTTTCGCTTACAAACATATCCAGATTTGGCTGCACTTGATTTGACAATCTAATTTGATCTGAACTTAGCTAACATCAAAGGTGTGTATCCAGCCTCTATAGTTCAGAGGAGGATAATAAATTTAAAAAAATACACATAGATTTATAATAAATACCCATCCACATAACTAGTTCACTATCTGGTATTCTTATACATAGTGTGTGTGTTTAAATTTTGATTTGTTTAAATACCGAGTATTTTTTTAAATAGCGAGTAGTGCTCTCTACCCCCTATTCGTTATGTTTTCCGACTTCAGGAGAAATCGCTCTTTGTTCGTTGACGCTCTCTCTCTCTCCCTTAACAAGTAACAGAAATTAACACATTATACGCACAAATAATCTCCGTAAAATGTAGATCATAAAATTTTTATTGTAAAAGTTTATAAAAATAAACAACAAAATATAATGTTACAATGTGTAACATTTCTAAAGTTTCAGCGAATAGAATATTTTGAATAAATTTCTTATCAGTTTTACACTGAAATTGTATACCCTCTTTCATGGTACACCGTGAAAAAGCTATATACATGTGTCTGATGTCAACTAATCAGAACAGAGACCAATCGTGATTCCATCGACCAATCAATGATAATCAAGAACGGAAATGGTTAACGTTCTACTCGTAGAGTAACGAGGGAAGTGGCATTGCGAGGAGGTGGTGTACACGAAAAATAAAAAAAAATGTTTTATAGAAATTTTATGATGGAATTATTTTTTAGATATAGAAAGATAATAATTTTTACACGACAGGTCTTAAGTTATTAGACAAAATTAAGACTTAATTTTATAATTAAATTATCGTTAAAAATCCAAACGATTTATTATCATCATTAACATTTTAATGTATTCGCCTCTGCTTGACTTGACCTGCCAGATCTACACAAAGCAAAATCATATTTGAACTGGCCTGAATTAATTACAAGAATATACAAAAAAGAATAAAAATGTATACTTGCGTAAAATTGTTCTTTTAAAAAACAGTCTTTAGAAAAAGTCTCTTTTAAAGAATTGTTTTTTGAAGTTTATTCAAAGAATATTCAACCTACGTTCAAATTTATTATAACAAATTATTCTTTGACTCTTACGGAGAGTTAAATAAATATTAATTATTAGATTTTAAATAATAGTTTTTTTATTAATTTTAAATTGTTTATCATTCAGATATTCTATAACATATAAATTATATATTCCATAAATGTTAGTAAATTACAATTTCATTAATGTTTACATTATATTCAATATTTTTTATTGTTGTTATTTTTAGAAGATGAATAGTATAATATTTCTTATAAATGTTTTCTATATATCAGAATCTGTTTAATAAAAATCCTCATACAAACTCTCTCTCTCTCTCTCTCTCTCTCTCTATATATATATATATATATATATGTAAATATGTACAAATTATACACAAAAATTATTCAGTAATAATAGTTTCGAAAAATTTAATGAAAAAGCGATAAATACTTTTCAGTAAACATTATTCAGTGTTGTTTTTTTTTTGAAAAAAAAAGAAAAGAGGAAATGGAATGTAAAACATAAGAAAATATTTGATTTTAAAGACATGAAAACACTCTTGATTTTGAACGTATAAAAAGTTCGTATGCAAACCGATGCGGCTGTCTCAACATAAAATTACATTTTCATGCATATCGAAGAAAGTGTTGGGGGACCAAAAAGAGCTCTTCACGTATATCTTATAATTCGTGCTTTTGTTTCACGTCATATCTCACTTTGTGTATGCAGATCACATTTTTCGGTGAACGTATAGCACTCACTCGATATACAGTTCTTTGTTATGTTTCTTTTGCAATTTTTTCAAGTATTGGAATTATAATTTTTTCTACATTATATATACTCTTTCTTGTATATTCCCGCATATATCTTTCACGTAAATGCAAATATATATATATATATATATATATATATATATATATATATATACACAAGAACCTTTCTAAAAAGCATTAAATTTAATTTTATTCTTTAATGATTAACAAAAAAAACTATATCAAACAATAACGTAGAAAAGCTATTTCAACGAAAATACAAATATTCTTAACAGAATTTCTTTGTATTTATAATGAATTTAAAACAACGAACTCGTTTTAATTTCAAGAAAAAAAATTATGAAGAACTTTAGACGTTTTATTTCCAAGAAAAAAGTCTACATGTTAACAATGAAGAACGTCTTGTATATAGAGAATTTATTATTTTATTTCTTTATATATATACATATATATATATATATATATATATATATATATATAATATGTATATACACTTATATGTGTGTGTGTGAAACATATTTATGTAAATATTTTTCTTGATTATTTATTTAATTATCAAGACAAATATGTTTTCGTGTTTTCATATTTTATGAATCATTATTGCATTGAGTAAAAAACGATGTTACTGCCTTTAAATTTTTGAAATTTAATGAAATCCTATTTTTTTATTATTATGTTTGGAAAAATTTATGAGTAATAATTAATAAAATAGAACGGTATCTTTAATTAAAATATGTTTTTAATAAAATTTTGTTTAAATGCAGATATTTTCTGTAAATCATTATTAGGTTGGTAAAAAAATAATTGTGGTTTGTGGCCTTCAAATTCAGATAATTATATTAAATTATTTAATAGAATATTAGTAAATATTTTCTACATCTTTTGATGTAATATGGAAATGAAATTATATTAATAACATTTCGAAATATTTTGTTGTTTATCTTTTTCTCTTTTGGTTTATATTTTCAATTTTACATTTGAAATAATAACCTAATGTAATTGCAATTATCAACTATTATGAAAAAATTAAATAAAATTCTTTTTACGAATAAAATTAGTTTTTAAACTTCGTATTAAGAATATAAATTATTATTTTTTACATGACATAATTAGCAATATTTTTTTAAAAAATGATATTTTATTGAATGATATAAATTGTTTACTTCAATTTTTATAAATCTGTCAACATCAAATTTCACTAATCGTTTTTTTTTTTAATTTTATTTACTAATTTCTTATTTAAAAATACATTACCATATTTTTTTACATCTAATTCAAATATTGAAAGCCTTTCTCTATTTACAATACAGAACACCTATTATTTCTTCGATTATATAACAAAGCTCTATATACAAATGTTTATTTCATCAAAATATACAAAATATCATATATTGTAACATTTATATAAATATTTTTAAATATGTATAGATGTTTGTCAAAACTTTTCGTTTTAGACATTTAAATATTAGTAAATACAAACATATTACTTCATTTAATATTTAGAGATGTAATTTTCACTTTATTGTAAAAAAAGTAATAATAAATAAATTATTATAAATATTTTAACAATGAAAAGGATTTTTATTATGGGCAAAAGACTTTTGTATTGAATGAAAGAAATATTTGGTAAATATTAAGTAAGATAATTCTAAACAGACAAAATAATCCATGAAATATGGTCCTATTTTCTTTATTTAGTTATTTTCAATAAAAAAATATTGAATAAAAATTCTATATTCCATCTCTACAATACATTTTCATTCATTAAATTTTATAAAACTTATCATGAAGAATAATGTAATTGAACTTGTAACTATTATAAGTTTGATAAATTTTGACCAATTCGAAAACAATCAGTATAACTATTTTAAGAATTTGTGACATTTACATTAAAATCTTATTTTGATTATTATTCTCAAATTTCTATAAATAGCGTGGCTTGTTTACATATTTCTCTTTTTTAAGTAGTTCCATAAAAATCGATTTCATCTGAATCAGGGATTACGCTAATTGAATAGCCAAATCTAAATAGTAAACGATTTGAAAACATTAAAATGTAGTAGTTCATTCATTGGAAGGATACAGTACTTTAATTTCTATAATGAATTTTATAAACTATAAATTAATTTTATAAACTTTAATGAAGTTAAATTTATTTTAAACTTCGCATATGATATTTTTATCAAGTATTAAAGAAGTTATAAATAAACCAAATAGGATGGCACTTCTTGACCAACCATGTGTATCATATGTGTATTACCTGAGATTTTCTATCATATTTTATTTATCACAATATTACTAAACTTTTATCTGTATATAAATTATTTTAAAAATAATTTTAAAAGTATGTGTAAGTACCAAATGTTTCTAATAAAAAAATATAC
Source organism: Acanthacorydalis orientalis (assembly GCA_034766995.1). Taxonomy (NCBI): domain Eukaryota; kingdom Metazoa; phylum Arthropoda; class Insecta; order Megaloptera; family Corydalidae; genus Acanthacorydalis; species Acanthacorydalis orientalis. Next base: position 39,104,529 of record CM068314.1, on the reverse strand, counting down.
ATTTATCATTGTGAAAAATTGTATTTATTGAAAAGTTCATGTTAATCAATGCATGCAATCTATTTATTTGGTGAGAAAATTAATAATATGTGAAAGTACAATCATTATACTATTAAAATAATACGTGGTTTGATTAATGGTTCACAATATGTAGTTTTATTATTTAATTAAATATCTTTTTAAACATATTTACAGCTTTAAGAAAATTGAAATTACCTGATTTTCAGTTACATTCAAATTGTAGTTGATAAATATACATTAATAATACTCGCATGTAAAATTAAAGAAATATGTGTGTATATATATATATATATATATATATATATATATACATATAAATATATATATATATATATATATACATATAAATATTTATATATATATATATATACATATAAATATATATATATATATATACACACACACATATAAATATATATATATATATATATAAACGAGAGAAAAAAAATGTTATTTTGCTACAAACAAACAGCCTCAAATAATTTATTTGTGTTGTTAAAAAAATTAAGGATGTAATTTATCTAAATTATCATCTGTGAAAGAAGGTTCAAGTAAAAAAGCGCAAAGATTCCTTTAACTCCCAACATCAACTTAATCTAACCTACATACACATAGCATCAAAACGCACGTGCGCGTACAAACACACATAAAAGCATTATCCATTATCTGCGTCTAGTGAGTCCATTAAAAGATACCATCAGGAATGTGAAGTTATTGCTACCAGCAACGGATATCTGTGCTGCAATACAACATACCACCATCTGTGGGATTGTTGCTCGCGGACCCTCTGGCAATGTCACACATAACTGATGTATGGTGGCGTTACAATCACAAAATAATTTCCTTGTTGTGATGAATAACTGTGGGCGAAATGTGTACGCCCTCGACCAAAAACAGCTCTGTATATCGTATCATGATCACTTAATCGCTACACTGAAAACGAATGGTGGGCGAAAATGTAGAAAATTACAGTAGAGTGAGAAATAGTAGAAAGCGAAAAAAGTGAGACGAGGTGGTTTACTTTATCGCGGTTATTCAAGTGATGAAGGTTTTCTCGATTGTTTTGATTGGATCATAAAAAGAAATCATTTTTTCCATTTAGCGCTTTACGATAAGAACTTATCACAATTCATAATTTTATCAAGTATTGTAAATATCTACTTATTTCTGCATTTTATTCCTTTACATTATTTTTGATTACAAATATGAAAATGTTCTTTTCAATAATTGTCTACAGTATTCTTTATATATATATATATATATATATATATATATATATATATATATATATATATATATTTAATATTGCATATCTTTTTCATATAATTTAAATATTTATTTCAAAATTATAAATATATACTAAACTAAAATATGTTTTAAATGTATTATGTATATAATAATACAGATAACTTTCAAATTCCAAAAAATGCAGTATTAAGTATTTATTGATATTAATTCTGTGGACACATCAGTTACTAAATTATCTAATTCTATCTACTATTTTTATTGAAAATAGTTAACATGAAATAAGATGCCCAGTGTGTGTATGTATGTGTATATATATATATATATATATGTATGTATAAAATTGAACTTTTGTTGACAAATATATTCATTAAATACTAGATATGAAATTTATATAAATAAAACGATCTTATAAATATTTAAAACTTCTTTCCTTGAAATGTTTAAAAAACATAATAATTAAGTAATCAGAACTTTTCCACTCTCTTAAAAATAGAATGTTTATGTATAATTAATAATTTTATTTCTGTTAAATTAAGTATTTTAACTGAGAATTTTTTAATTTTAAATAGTCTCTACACCTCTGTTACAGTTAAAAAAATTTAAGAAACTCAACTAATTTGTACGTATGTTCTAATGCTATCTTTTAAAATGAGGAGTATAAAATAAATAAAAATGAATAATCACCTTGAACGTGGAAAATATTCAATGCATATTCAAAATATTATCTTTTTAAATTTTAATTTTTACTATGCTGTTCTTTTTTTTAAAAAAAAACCGATATTAGGTCGATTGTTGAAATTTATATTTTTAAATCGAACTATACTTTTATTCTGTCTTTATATTTTTGTTTTAGAAAAAAGTTTGGAGAAAGTATTTTCGCATTGATAAATTGTACAAAACAAAATTAAATATTTGTCGCTTACTTAACGATATACATGCTATAAGATCTAAAAAGTAATATACTTATTTCATTAATATACAAAAAAAATTCTTATTCAAAACCTATATTTAATATACATCTTAATTTCAGTATTATTAGTATTCTTTCTTGCATGCAAAGATTCTCGACCCTCCTCCCCAACTAAATTTTAATAATCAGTATTTTCATTATTGTTCTAGCTTTTAAATATCACTTGTCATATCATTAGTTCCAAAGATTATATTTAAGTTTTAATAAAAATAATATAAATACTAAAACATTTATATATATATATATATATATATATATATATATATATATATATAAGGTAATTGAACTCAGGATTCCACTCGAAAATATTGAAGATAAAACATGTTATCACCCACTTAGTATTTCTATTGTATTTTATATTAAATTAAACTAAATTACTAAATAAAAAATAACATGCCTTTTTTTAACCCCTGCATCCCTTTTAGTACTCTCGTGTAGAAGGCTAAATTGAATCATACAGTATCATCCTACATCGTACATCCATGCTGTGGTCTAAAGTAATAAGTTTATGTGCACATATCTATGTATGCCACAGTCTGTCAGTAATTGCTGGTGTGGCATCCGATTCAAAATACTAGTGTAGTAAATGTACTTAGGTTTTGAACACTCTTTTTGTGTTTACTGTTACACATTTGCCAGTCTCTAAATAATATTATGAAATCATATTTTTATATTTAGAATATGAGAATATGACATTCATCTACACTCAGATGTCCTAAAGGATATTGTAATATAATTTCTTTGATATCTGGTATAAATTTCAATCTTAATATTCCAATATCTTATAATTTACAATAATAAGGAAATATAAAAAGCTAGTAGTTGAGACAACCTATATTTCAATAACGTAAAGTGGCAACATTGTAAGACACTGTGTAGATGTATTTGTGCGACGTAGCAATCTGTTTTTGCATATTCGAACGCATTATTTAAGTCATTGAATTTGAATATGGAAATAGATGTTTCGTTTTGTGTGAAATAATGATGGGTTATGTTATAGGAACGGTGTTTGTTATAGAAACGACATAGTAGAACGTCACGGTCTCTTATCGAATGCCAAATGAGTACGATAACGCACAACAAGCGCGATCGGCAATTTAAATTGGAAGGATTTGTGTTGCTATGGAGCTCTGAATTTTAAGTAAGATCTCTATGTGATAAGTGAGGCTCAAACGAAAATTTTATTGCGTACTGTATTTTATATATATATATATATATATACACACAGACGTGTTTGTTCCGATACGTAAATATGTTTGTCACATTAAATTTGGTTTTAGTTAACGACTTTTACATTTACGAAAAATTGTTTCGGATATATATTTTTTCATATTCTGAAATTTATTTTGTTATATTTACACGAATAGAATTTTATATGAGGCAACCGAACGTCTAAAATGTCTGAGCTGAAAAACTTACATCGTGTTATGAATATATTGAGTATTATATTTGAAAAATGTTTTAACGAACGTGTATTGGATATGACAGATAGCTGAGACATGTAAGCAGTAGTCAATACTATATTCATTGAGTGATTTAAACTAGAATAAGCACAAAAACAAGTATATAAAAACCAGTATATAAATTTATTGGAAAATAAAAAAATTCAATACAGATGTAATTTATTTTTTATTATTTTGTAGATAATAGATCACACTATTATTGTATTTAATGAAAAAATATTTAATATATATATATATACATATATATATACTATTTCATATTCGTAGCTGTGCTGTAGAGATTTCGTAAAGTTTAACAATTTTATTAAAAAAATGAGATTTGTATAAGAAAATCGGCTTATACGATCACTTTCTTTCTATTCGGCAGGTCGTGAATTCGATTCTAACCCCTAGCCGATTATCCTAACGGAGAAAGTGACTCTAAACCGACCTTTGTAAATATCCCCTGACAAAAATGTCTGTAGCCAGATAAAATTCAGGTAAAATGTCCGTTACCATTCACAATGGACATAGTTTTACTGCATAGTCCCACATTCGGAAAAATCTGTTCTATTGTTAGATTTGTGAAAACCATATAAGTGTATATATATATACATATATATATATATATATATACATAAATTTTATTTGTATTCCTAATGTATTTTATATATTTTCGTTTCTTTTTAACATACTAACATCTTTTTCTCTCCCCCGCCCCTCTCTCTCTCCATATATATATATATATATATATATATATTATCATTCAGAGTTATATAAGTAATGCTTTCCATAAACCTTTACGTAAATTGAGTATTATGTAAACCGAATTTGTAAACTACTTAAGTATAACTTCATAAGTTATACTTAATTATTATTATTACATTATTATTATTGCAATATTTATTATTATTACATGTATGCATATTATTTACAGTGGTGTAAAAAATAGAAGCAACAAATTCTACTTAAATATATAAGTGAATTTATCTTTTCTTCCAATTAGTTTGCAATGATATAAATAATGAATACTTATATGTTGATGAAACAAAAACAAAATGGTACATTTTCAAAAATAATAACAATTCACTAATATTAAAACTAGTAACTGCAATATATGAGAGAGTGCAAAACTAAAGCAATCAAAACTACTTTCTCTAAAAGCCCTTATTTTTAATAACATCAGCACAAACACATAGTATATATATACATGTATATATATATATATATATGTATGTATGTATGTATGTATGTATGTATGTATATATATATAAATCCATGACGTCGACTTATTTATTTTAGACATGGCTTCGATGATAACCAAATATGTTTCTGTCCGTTACATGACACGCTTATAATAATTGATAAGTGGGCGAGCGCAGCCGGGGGTTGGTCAAAACAGCGAATAGGGTACGAAGACCCCTAGTGTATATGTATATACGAGTATATATATATATATATATATATATATATATATATATATATATATATATATAAAATAGTATTTATCCACAAAAAACTAAAAGGATTAAAAAATAATCTGCTACGAAATTTATATAGAGACAATTTAATACATATACATGTGTAAACACACACCCACACTATATATATATATATAACGATTACGTTGCTATATATCTCATAATAATTACATAGTCATAATGAGTTGTTTTAAAAAATTTGTATGTTTCATTCGGTTGTATGTACAGGCTCACAATTGAGAAGTAGACGAGTGCAGTGAACCAGGTGACTGGAGAGCGAAGCGAGCTGGGGGGCAATCCCCCTAGTATATATGTGTGTGTGTATATATATATATATATATATATGTATATATATATGTATATATGTATATACATATGTATATATGTATTTACATATGTATATATTTATATACATATATGTATATATTTATATTTATATATATATATATATATATATATATGTGCGACTGGTATATGTAAATATTTGTATATATGGGGCAACCTAACTATAAATTCCATCAGGCAAATCCCAGTGTTTTCGAAGTCTATTTATAATCAGTTAGCTGACAAAAATAACAAAATATTCAAACTTCATATTTAAAATATTTAAAGTATTTTTTTTACAAATATTTTTGTTACATTTTATAAATAGATAATAAATCAAACGTTCATATTATTAAATTGGAAAAAATGTTTTTCTATACTTGTCAATTGCATTCTGATAAAACGGTAGTTATTTTAATTTCGTTTAAATATCATCAGTATACTAAAAGAGTTTATATATATATATATATATATATATATATATATCAGTTAATTACAAAATTTTCAAAAATATATATATATATCAATTAATTACAAAATTTTCAAAAAAATATTTAATCTTTAAAAGTCAAGTGGTCACAAATATAAAAAATACCTTTTTTTCTATTGCCAGCAATGAATTTTTTGCAAATTTGCGTATTTATGTTTATTTTAGTACATAATAATTTTTCATAGATATACATATATATATATATATATATATATATATATATATATATATGTATGTATGTATGTATGTATGTATGTATGTATGTATGTATGTATGTATGTATGTATGTATACACACAGATATATAAGAATGCATGGAATATTATTTATTTGAATATAAGTATAGATTAAAAAATACTATCCGAAGTTTTAAACTTATACCATTAGCATTATATCACAGCACTATTTTACGTCACATGCATTATTTCTAATACTGCCAATTTAAAATTCTTTAAAAGCTCTCTATATAAAGCGCTTATCGATTTGTGATTTCTCGGAACAGGATGAATAAATAGGTTAATGGCATTTAAAGTACAGTTTGTGAAGTACCTATTGGTGCTATATTATATACGAATGTAGGGGACGAAAACTATGTATGTGTGTGTGTGTATATATATATATATATATATATATATATATATTCGTACGTTCTCATGCAATCACAACAATTGGTACACAAAAATAAATTATTGACCAGTTAACGACAGTCACGCGAGTGGCACCACGCACGTGATGGAAAACGTGGCCTTGCCACAATGACAAATATGTATCTTTCTTTATTATAAATGCACGCAATCTTAAATAAAAGTAATCATATATTTTTTTTCAATGCGAGTGGATTGATTAATTTTTTTATCTGTCTAAGATCATGTGAAATATAAAAAACACTATCATTATTTCATTCTTTCCGGCTTTTTTTATTCGCACGGCGCCAAAGATATTTTTCAGCGTCAGTACAAGGTTACACACGTTATCAAGGTCAAATGTGCGCCATAAAGTACAACTTTCATGTGAATACAGATTACACATATACATACGTGGTTCGTTGAAATTATTTTCATAAAATATCGGATGACTGAAGTAGAACTCTGCGATGAAATTCTTGACATTTTTCGTATTTTGCATTTATATATACATACAGATATTTAGTTTTATTTTTAATAAGACAATAGATTTTTGAAATTTATCATTCACTATTAATAAACATAATATAAATAGAAATAACCGAATTATTGGCATTCATTCAATATCAACGAATCATTTTATAATCTCTACTACAATAGAAACGAAATAGTGATAATTTCAGTTTAAGGTCTATTTTTAAACGAATGATTCAAAATATTTAAAGTGTCATTTGAAATATTTTGACTTGAGAAAAATATTTTAATTAAGAAATTCATGTTAGGAATACCATAACTTGACATGTTTAGATAATAATTATAATTTTTCTAAATAAAATACGAGTTAGAAGACAACTGAAATACTGAAAATACAGGGAATTAATAAATATAATCAACTGATTATAACTGAAAACTGTATACGAATCGTTCAAAATATTTAAAATCAATGTACTCTGGAGCAAAATTATTATTTATTTCATTTATTAATACACACAAATGATTTTATTTATTTATTTTTTGTTCATAAACTTGTTATTGTAGACATTTAAAGACAATAAAGGAAATTGATGATTTAGCATTTTATAACGATTGGCTCTTTGATTTTACTTATTCTTAAATAAAGTTTAGTTTTGTTGACACATAAATGCTAATTTTTAATATTTCATAATATAAATATGCTTTACTGCAATGTGTGTCAAATATGTGGCAAGGCTCCAGAATGTGACTCGCGGCCCAAATCTTGAAGTTGATTTGATCAAAATAATAAAATAATTAAAATATTAAAATAATAAAAATAGCATCCAAATGAAATTGATTAAAATTCAGTGCAGCACGGTGCTAAAAGAAAAGTATAATCAAGTTGGTATTCCAGATGTTGATTTGTACATATGTTTGCAGCAAGAATCTTGGCAATGTTTGGTAGTACCTATGTGAACAATTATTTTCCCTCTTAACTCTTTGCGGACGAGAACTTTTTCAACTGTATTTCTCTCCGGGTCGAATATACTTTTTGTTAAAATGAAAATATGTGTTGAAGAGTTAAATATAAGATGTTAAGTAAAAAATATTGTGTTTAATGGTTTTTTAGATTTTATTGGATGATAATAATAATAATTATTTGAGAATAAAAATGTGGTTTAGTTTTTGTATGGTAAAACTAACGAAATTATTTTCTGTTGCTTTAGCAGTGACATTCGATCTAGTAAGTAGAAGTGTGATGCTGCTTGTATGACGACATTCTACCGCAAAGAGTTAAAGACTAATAAGATTTCGCACAGGCTAATATTGACAAATGAACATTTAATATCTATATTAAAATATTATCACAAAAAAGCACTAGATATTGATAAAATAGTTTCTGCCAAAAGATATCAAGTTACTAGTTAAAAATATTATTTAATTTCTTTAATTTAAAATTTTGTTGTAACATTTGATAATAATATCTGAAATTAATGTATTTTTTTTAATTTTTATAAACTCATTAAAGAAAAAATAAATGTAAAATGTAAATGAGAGTTACTTTCAAATATAAATAAAAGACCTTTTTTCGTTCGCTAAATTTTTTTTGGGTGATTTTTTGTCTGCTTTTCGCAGACTCTATTAAACTGAACTCGGTGGCCCGTGTTCATATATGAGTTTGACATCATTGCTTTACTGAATAGACTGTATAATGTTTTATTTATTCTGTTAATATAGGAACGAGTACATTTTTATCAGTCTCTAATACATATTTTTTAACATAAAAGCTAAAATCTTCGATTTTCATATAAATAAGGATTGTGTTCTAATTCACACATATATATTTTACAATTAAATAGACTTCTTTATTTAACGTACATACAAAAAAATCTGACACTATTTTTTCCTAATCACTCAATTAAATTAAAGATATACTATGTGTACTGTTATACTGAAGTGAAGAATGTATTGGAAAGATTTTTTTATCACAATTATAAATAAAAACTTTCACTTATTTTTAAATATATTATATATATATAACTCTGTTCTTTTAGTTACATTATACTTATGTTACCTGTCGAACATAAATGTGTAATTGTATTTTCTATGTTCAAAGTATTTAAATCAAAAATCAAATGATTCACATACATACATACGTAGACACATACATATATACATACATATATATATATATATATATATATATATATATATATATATATATATATATATATAATTTAAACTAGGCAGATTACATGAAGCTAAGATATCGTATACAAGTTAAATCGTCGTACAGGAAACATAAAGATGAATAAATGAAATCAATAAAAAAGAAACATTCAAGAACGCACGCTTGTCAAAGTACTACTTCTTGATTGGAAAACTTTCTTTAGCTTCAGTTAATTTGTTAGTGATTATCCAAGTTTTATCTTATTACTTGACCGCTATAAATTATACTTAACAACTTGTGTCAAAAGTACAAAAAGTTAAAATATATCTCATGTATTTTTGATGAGTCTATTACAGCATTCTTTGTGTAGTACTAAATCTATTTCTTTAGGTTTCACACTATTTTGCAATACTCTCTACATATGTTTTCACTTTCAAAGAAGTTTAATGAGACGAGTATTTATATTCTCTGAATACAAGTTTACATTTGTCCGTAATTAAAAGTTTCGTTTTACGGTTATATTTTTGGACCTTACACCCTAGTAATCCTTAACCTTATATCGTCAGTATAAGGTTTCAGATATTCCTTATACAATCCATTTAAGGATCAGAATCCTTATATGGGCACTTCATATATACCTTATATTAATCTTATAAGGCATATAAAGTGACTTTATATGATTCTTATGTGGTAAAGAATATCAACATTTTATAGACTTAACGACCATAAATGGATGATAGTGACCCTCACCTTTTACAAACGATATATAGTTTGTATAATAAACTATGCTTCCTTTATTTTTTAAATATATTTAATCAAAATATTAAAGTTTATTTATACTTTTGAATATGAATAGCTTAATACAACAAAAATTGAAATATAAATCGTATTTATTACTATAAAGAATTTCAATTTTATTAATACGATTTTTTTTTGACCTAAAATATACTTATTGACATTTTTCGTTTCAGATTATGAACGTCATTGTTATCTGGTAAGTGCGGAATTTTTATCTTGAATAAATTTCATATTATATATTTTCATTTTTTTCTTAGAACTATTTATAACTTCACATATAATTAACATTTTGATTCTTTTGACTATAAATGATTTTAAATATCTAATTATATATATATATATATATATATATATATATATATATATATATATATATAATTTTTGGATGGATAAAATTATAAACTTATTTTCTCTCTTAAACTTATTCTCATATGATGTAAGTTTCATACTCACTTTTATTGGTTATTAAACTATAAATTAAACATAAATTTAGCATTGAATTTTTCGCAGGAATATGATATATTGTACTTCAATTATATATATATATATATATATATATATATATATATATATATATATATATATATATATATTAAATTAATACCATAGTTCAAAAAGTTAATATTTTCAAAAAGTACATTTCTCAACATGATTAATAGTAAATTTATATTTACCGTATTAAATGTACTAATTAAATAATAAAATGAATTTGCAGAAATTTATAAATACAGCTTAAACCAAATAAAAATAAAGTTATTTGTAAATACAATACACTTTTATGGTATCTAAATATGGAAATATCTCCATATTAAACTTTTCTTGAAATGTAATCCTTTTGAACTAGAATACAGAGCAGATAAAAATATTGAGTATATATATATATATATATATATATATATATATATATATATATGCATACATACATAAAAGGATACATGTTTATTTTAGTGACTGATAATAATTTAACACTAAAAAGCTCTAACACTAAAGCTTTAAAACACTAAAAAGCTCGCAGTTCTGTCATCTTTATTTATTAAATTTTATAATTATTTTTCAACAGTTATAACAGTGTAATATTACCAATTTTTCAAATATCAAATTATCGTTTTACAATAAATACTAAAAATAATTCAGTATGAATTATAACAAGGATGAACAAAATATGATCTGTAGGACATCTTGATTACCCACAGTCCGTCATTTTGCATCTATATTATTTAAATACAAATTTTATATATATATATATATATATATATATATATATATATATATATATATATATATATATATATATATATATACAGCCTATCTCAGAAAATAACCACAAATAAATAAAATAGTTTTATAAATCACTTTTTATCAAACATTTTTGATATTTATTAAATGTTTATAATTATTTTTTATATTAATTGTTCACATTTGAAATATTTCATTTATGGCTTTCTTGGTTTTCTATTTCGACAGGATATGTTAACGTGTAATTTGAAAAATATTAAATATTTGATAATAATTTTACAAATTTTGTATTAAACAAATTTATAATTGCATTGTCTTTTAATACATTTATAAGGTACATAATATTTTCTCATATAGTATTAAAACAAGAAATGATGAACAATTCACAATTTTTATCATTATATTCATAAAAGTATTAGTTCGCATATGAAAAACATTTTGAAACAACTTGATTATAGTATTAAATTTGTACTAGATTTTATATACAAAATAAATTTGGTAAATAATTACAATCTATGAAGCTATAAGCAAGTGTAAATTAATACAAGTAAATTAGTTTAGTTTAAAATACTAATATCTAATCCTTAAACCCCTTCATCTTACGTGATTACTTTGCTCAAATGAAATTTTAAAGCAAAATCTTTTATATTGAAAACTTTTTTGTAGAAAATCAAGTAATAAGATTTATTGTTGGATAAAATTTAATACACTTTGGATATGTTACATTGAAAAGAGAATACACGACAAAAGCTTTAGTGGTGTTCAACAGATTCCAGTTTCATATTTATAAATATTACATGTTCGAAAAATAAAATACGAAATTTAACACATGGGCGAGTTATTATTATTTTTAGTACTTCTTTCATGACACATTTATTAACAACTTTGATAGAATTTGTGATCAGTTTCAGAAAGAAATAAGATAAATTTGGTAAAATAAACCATAAAGAGTATATTTTACTATTATAATTACAAAAATACTTTAAATTGATAAAGAATTATCAATTTATAAAATATAGAATTAACGAAAAAAGACAACTGAGTAATTGGTGTACAGAGATGCATTACTTTTTATAAACAATATTTACGATACGTTTAATTTAGTAATTACAACCCTCAATTAATATAGAATAAAAAATTAAAAAATGTACATGTATCTTTATACAAACACGCATATATATATATATATATATATATATATATATATATATATATATATATATTGAATTAAGAGAGATTTTCGGGAAGCGATAGAATCACTTTTCTTGGAAAGTATTATGAAATTCATTACGAGAAACTATCAAGATGATTTTATCTCTTGTTATATTATAGTGAGGTTCAAGAGTATTAGATTTCATATAAAACGCAATCGAATCATCAAAGATATTTACATTTTGTGTATAAACAAAACTGCACACTCGCCGTGTACAATGAACAGAAATGCCGATTAAAAACATTGAATTCGTCTCAATTTTTCGCTCATTATATTTCGATAAATGGGCTGCACGTTTCCTGTTTCAAGCGTTTATTATATAATGGCTCGGGAATTACGTATGCTCTGTGGATAGCTATAAAACGGAATCTCAGACACAGCGGATGTTCGTTATTCTGCGATATCACGCGATATCAATGCTTGAGGCACAACTTGTTCACCCTACCGTCTATAATAATTGGTATGTTCTTAGGGGGAAATAAAATATTGCTAGCATATTAGAACTGAATCCGTATAGACAGTAAACAGCATTCTTACACACGAGATTGCGATGTTATTTATGATCAAAATAAATTTCTTTCGTACCAATTTATAAAAGAACTGTATGTAAATTTGAATTGATGTTTGTTTTTGAATTGTCGTTCTTTTTTATTTTGTAATGATTGTGTTTAATTTAATAGTTTCATTAAACGAATGATTTATGCTTAGCGTGCCGAATACTTTTCAAATCGAATCGAAAACTGAAATATTATAAACGTTGACAGGACAAATGTATTGGCAATATATTGAAAATTACTTTTATATGATAATCAGAATAATCAATACTGACGAAAACCGTTGCTTTGTATAATCTATCTATATGAGTGAATAATTATTTTTTTTATTGGCATGTTAAATTTTTCATATAGTATAAAAATTAATATTTTTTTTTTGAATAACTTAACAATACAGACAAGGTAATTGAAATTAATTAAAAATAACGACTATTTCTGAATACAGTCTAACTGAAACCAATAAAATATTACAAATTATAATTAAAGGACAAATATTCATTGACGGTTATCTCAAAATAAAAGTACAGTTATAAAAATGAACTAATTGTAACTACGTTATGTTATTACTATTGAAAAAGTTCATACATTGATTCTGTTAACTATTTTACCATTCAGTATAGATAATAATTAACGGAAATTTCTCTAAAAATTCTTGTGTTGTTAGAAAAAAAATTGTAATAAAATATTATTTTAAATCAAGATAAATTAACGTTATAAATGTTCAAACAGTGTTTCTCTAACTTAGTGCTCTGATAGAGAAACACTGGGGATGATTGAATTATCATTAAAATGAACATTAGTAAGAACCAAAATGATAAATAATCAAATATTTAACGTTATTAATCATATAAATGTTTTATGGAAGAGTGAAAAAGTAATTAATGAAAGCTAATTTACGCAAATTTTATATAAACTGAAAGAATAGTATCCAAAAAATAAATAGAGAACGAATGAAATAACGATGGTTACTGTATAATGTATATAAAACTAAATGATCTTAATACAAGATTAATTCCTGTTTTTCTATAAAAAAAAAACTACAAATTAAACTTCTATTACATACAAAAAGGAAATAATAATTGTACGAAGAAATACTTATTTGAATTGAAAACGGAACTTAGTTTTTAAAGAAATAAAAGATCAAACATAGTAATCCGTTTTGATGATAATTATTAATTTTTTAAATTGTTATATATTACAGATATTCTATTATTCAGATTAATTAAAGAATAATTTTCGGCACTTGACTAAATTAATTTTCACAAATAAATTTTCACTCCTTCATGAACTACAAGAAATTTGATCACAAATGTTTAATAATTAAGTATTAACCATTTTAATTTGTGCGGATTTTCATTTATGCCAACGTACTCCGAGTGCTAATGTTTAAAATGACCTTTGAAAAAGACGAAAATGAATTATAAATGAGACAACTATCGAACTGGGCATAAATAACATTAAAAATTATAAATAGTAATATATTAAACATTTTTTTAGAAATTTTGTTTTTGAATTGCAGAGGAGCGGAAAATTAAGGAAATGAAATTGAAATTAAAAATAATAAACCGAAATATTGCTAAGACAGAATGGAATAAGCGTTTTGTTCTGTTTCCTTAACACAGGAAACTAATGCAAGTAAATTAGTTTAGATTGAAATATTAGTATTTAATACTTAACCCTCTTCATTTTGCATAATTACTTTGCTCAAATAAAATTTTGAAGCAAAATCTTTTAAATTGAAAGCTTTTTGTAGAAAATCGAGTAATAAGATTTATTGTTGGATGAAATTTAATAAATTTTGGATATGTTACATTGTAAATAGGAAAAACGAAGAAGGCTTTAGTGCTGTTTAACAAATTCTAGTTTTATATCTATAAACTTTAGTTAAAACTCAAAAAAACGCGATTATTTTCCTACCAACATAATACAATGTAAACTTTTTAATTATTCTGCAAAGTAATTAACAAATCAAGAAATATTTCACAAAAGACAAAATTAAAATTCAACAATTGCTAATTCAATATCTGCTTAATAATTGTAAGAATTCAAATTGATCATTAACTACTAAAGAATGTATTAATATGTATTTCAAGCAAATGATTTAAATCTACAATTTATTTTCAAAAGTAAAGACAACGAATTTTTGAATGTATATTGACGACTAATATGTTTGTCAGTTTATTGTAGCAATCCAACATTGTTTATTTTTGGCTTCAATAAGTATATGCGTAAAATTTTTTTTTCCAAATAGCTAATATGTAAACCAGAAAATGAACTTACATTGAAATAGACTTCTGTGTTCAAATATAAATAAATGTAACGATTGAACTAAAAATAAACAAATAAACCAATTGTATGTATTTCGTAACAGAAATTTTACTGAAATATTTTTTTAGAAATGTTTTTCATTTTGTATTCATTATTTAAAAACAAATACTTGCTAATAGAAATTTAGGGCATAGAAAAACAATTAAGATATTAGACAGTCGTTTGCTAAAAAATATATCTATTAAGACTGTTTCACTGTATTTTGTTATTTGAGTTGAAACAATTTAAAACATTTAGTTTCATCTAAATTTCATACTTTTTTAATTTTTTTTGTATATTTAAGTTAAAAGTCACTTTTTAACAGAATAATATTCAAAAAGATTTAATAATATCTACGAAAACTTTTATTATTAAATTAAGAAACTTAAAAAATGAATTAATTATTCTAACTTTTGTTTTTGTTACATAATAAAATATAATTTAATACTGATTATTATTTAATTTAAATTAAATAAAAAGAAAAGTTTTTAAAACTGTCTTTATATATCAAAGTTCATTTTAACTATATTATATATATATATATATGTACAGCGCCGTTCTGTCGCCAAATAAAATGCGAAATTTTTTCCTTCAATACAAATAATAATTTTGCATACTCGAATGAAAATAGAAATTCCGTTATTTATACCTTACCAATGATGCTACAACACAACGAAAGACGTACGGACTCACCTGAAATAAAGAAAACGAAAATTAAAATCACAGTACATGAATATTTTCATTTTAATATAATAGAGTCGTGTCTTTTATCTTTGTAATATTTTTCAGACAATGTAAAGTTTTCAATTAAAATACAAATTTATTCATCGTTCAAACGAAAACACATTCGTTTGATATTTATTTCCCAGTATTATACCTACAATCAATATTCATCGCGGTTGGTTTCTTTACAAGAAATAACAATGTAACGTTCCTATGAATGTATCTTAGAGGGGTATTTAATTACAGGTGAAATTAGTATTTAATGGTGAAAATAATTTCAACATAAACAAATGGGGAAGATAAATATACTTAATTCGAACAATAATACGAATACCTTGTTATTAAAATGGGGTTGTTCATTGTCATATATATATATATATATATATATATATATATATATATATATATATATATATATATATATATATATATATATATACACGTGTGTATAGGTATGCATGTTTAATAAAGCATGAGATGATGTAATGAAGAATATAGTATAGAATAAATCAACTAAATACCCATTTATCAAAATTATATCAATGATAATAATTATGATATTAAATTAAACAATTTCTTTGAGAAGAAGAATAACTTTCCGAACAATTACTCGTAATATTTTATTTTAAATATATACTTGGTTAAGATCACTCAATGAATTATATATAGAAATATGAAGTATATACAACGCACTTATTGTGATATTTTAGATTACATTTTGTGGATAAATTTCCGGCAAAGTTCAAATAACTTAGTTTCTTTTGTGTCAACGATATGTTGGATCGATATTATAGTTTCCACTTACATGAATTTAATAAACTTGAACACCATTCTATGATTAAATTTATCACAAAAGAATAAAACCTATCCAAAAAATAATCCACGAAAACATGCGTGTTTTGCGGTCTTTTCTTTATATCATATAACAAATTCTATAGAAAATAATTTGATTGTGGAACAGAATCCATTAGAGGAGATCAATTCAATAACTAGACAATCTATAAAAGCTTTTCGATTTGTAAAACGTATGGAAAAACTCGTAGTAGAATGAAAAAATTAAGATTCCAAGTGTATCTCATGGTACGAGATTTTAAACGGTGCAATAATATTTATGGTAAACTGATTATATGTCGGTATATTTTCCTGGTGGTCTTTATTTTTTTAGATGGCGAATTTTTCTTGTCCTTTACTAGTTTCAGAACATGTGCCATCTTCAAATAGATTCTAGGTACTGATTTTAATTCTGAGACGAAGAGCACTAGGGAAACACATCAATGGGGGATCACAGATACACAAAAAATACAACTATAATTTTACATATCACTAGTTGAAAGCAAAAATATTGTATGTGCATTTTTAATATTATTAATGTTTATATTAAAGCTATTCTCGCTTTGTTGTACTGATCCTTGTATAGTAATAACGTTATTAAGTTAGTTATGTTATGGATTTTTTTTGTAAATAATATTGCAGGAATGCCATTATTATCTATCGTTATATAAACTAATTTTTACCACAAAGTTATATATTTCAATCTAGAATAATTCTATTATTATCCATCAATCAAAATGAAATCTTTAAAAGTGACGAGTTTAATGTGATAAATGCATTCATATATTGTTCCCAACGAACAGATGTGTAGTAAAGAATTCTGAAAATACTGGTAGTTAACATTTATGTTCCTTAAACGAATGAGAAAAATTACATGGAGTTCGTACGTGTATTCTAACCGCCATAAACTATTTCCCAATCAGTTCTGTTGGTTGTTATATACAAATATATATATATATATATATATATATATATATATATATATATCTGAGACTAAGCACCACAAAAAAGATATAATATATTAATTGTCAGTCATTTATTAAAAAAAAATATGTCGTGGATGCTCTATACTTATTTATTTCGATAGAAATTATTTGAAAATATCTGTTTCATTTAAATTGCATCCATTTTTAATTTAATTATATCTTTATGATAAAAAGAAAACACAATTTTTACAGAATACTATTCAAACAATTACTAGTAAAACTAACGAAAACTTCAAAATCAATTAAGTTAAAAAAAAAGAAAATAATTATTTTAACTTTTCTGTTCTTATAGAACAGATTAAAGTTTGATACTGATTAATTTTGAATTTAAATTAAATAGTAAAAGAAAAAAAATATTTAAAATACTATTTTTTCATTATACATTTCGATTAAAATAATTTTATTCTTATAGTGATAACTATCGAACAGTTACCCTCTTTTCACATAAGGTCTGTTGGTTGTTATATGTGCAATATTATTTTTCACTCAATCCTAATAGTTATACAATTTACGTTCACAAGCCAAACAATGTCCTCTTATAACGTTTTAAATCAATTCTTAATAAATTCTCAAACAGTTCAGTTCAGAAAAGAAGATATTTATAAGAAATATTAGAAGTAAAATCGAGAATATTTTTTATCAATGATAGTGTCTAAAGATTAAATCTTAATTCATTATTAAAATTTAAAAATAAATTAGAGGAAATGAAATATAAAAAACAGCATTCCTGTTATGTATACAAAATTTAACTGAAAAGATAATCACCATAATATTCTGTAATAAAGTACAGCTATTGCTGAAATGTATACCAGAAAAGAGTGTAATAATTGTAGATTTATACGCCATATTAAATGGGAAAACTGCACTTGGTTAGAAGCGAGAAACAATAAAGCAGTCTTTTACTTTTTTCCTTCATTATGTATGTCAGCTTACAACAAAGTATGAAATCCAGCTATAATAAGGAAGTGCTATATCGAGAAACTCAGAGATTTATCTCAACGCATATATGACCTTTAGAAATTATTTATTAAGAGGGTCAATTAAATATGATCTGATTTTTCCCGTCCTCTTTATTAAATCAATATGTTTCAAATGTCTACACAAGTCATTTTCCTACATAGTTTCCACTAACATTTAAATACTTTTGCCACAGGATTGACAGTTTTTTGATTTCTGTATCATAGACGAAGTGTTCCACTTCTTCATCATTTTCGAATCGTTGTCCTCTCAACGGCTCCTTGAGTGGTCCAAATAAATGGTGACAAGTCGGAGTTGTAAAAGAGATGTTAGTCGATTGTCCATTTTCGTTCATTTCTCTTGGGTTAGGGTAGCAGTGTGAGGCTTAGCATTATCGTGTAGAAGCAACACGCTGAAGATGGAGGCGTCACGTCTTTTCGACCAATAGACTACCTTGACCTCTTTAACAGTTGCAGTAGTAGGTAACATTAACTGCCCTTCGCTTATGTAGAAAATCGACGTTCACAACCCTACTGCAATCTCAAAACACAATGGAATCTTTGTTTTCGCCTTCACTGTTCCTGTTTCATCTCTTGTTTACCACTCCGTACTGGCCCGTTCACTAACAAACACCTTATGCTATGTAAAAACTTCCGTTTTCGATAACATTTCATTCTCAAACTGTTCACGTTACCTTCACGAAATCTCTATCAGTTTCACGTTTTCGTTCTATAAAAACTTGATTATAATGCATTGTGCAACGGTACTAGATAATGCTTGCTCTCTCATCGTGCTAGCTACTAAACAAAAAAATGCGAAGTCATGTGCACGGCAAGAAATGAGTATAGAGAATCACACTAATATCCCTACTCTTTCCTTGTTCAGAAGTAGGAAAAAATTAGGTTTATATTTAATTGATCCTCTTATTTTAATATCTACACAATTATTTCTATTAAAAAAAAGTATTTACACTGTTTAGAATGCAAACTTAAAGTTTACAAATTACTTAATATTAAAAATTAAACTAAACGAAAAAAATTCGTTATAATCTAAATAAATAACTATTAGTTAATGAATGGCCATGCTGAAAAATAAAATATATTTTTCTTCCTTGATTTTTTTATTTCAGTCAGTTAATTAAGGCTACAAAACTTTAATTTGATTTCATGCTTCTATCAACTAGTCACTAATGAAATTTGTTGTTAGAACAAGTTTCGATATAAATCAATTATTTGATTTCTTTCATTAAAAAATACCAAATAGCATTTTAAAAATTCGAAGTAAATTCTTTGTTATAAAAGTACTTTTTATATTTTTATTTAAGATTTAATTTCAAATCATATCCATATAATTATTTTAACAGCTTTTTTAATAACACACGCGTTATCATGAACTGTTTAAAAAGGTATTTAATATTTTAGTAATACATTTTTTCTAACGAAATTATTACACATTTAACAATATATGGACAATACTGAAATCTAATTGAATTATTGACAAATAATGCTTGATTTATAAATAACATTGTTTGAACCAATTCAATGACGGGGAGTTGTATTTAAATATTGTATCATATCAATAAACTTGATTGATATACTCGCGTACCAGTTGATAAATAAGGTCAATTGATTAACCTATTGCACGAAATAAATTTATATGATGTCTGTAATTGCTTTTCATGTTCACATTTATAGAATTCAGTGATTCAAAACAGATTAGCGGAACAATTTAATAACATTTACTATGGGTGACTTGTGTTATCTGATCCACTTGTAGTAACGGATTATTCAGCTGTAAAGAGAATTAAATATCTTTTTTTCACCAGATCGTATTCTTCAGATCATTTTGAACGATTTGGCGGCTAATTACTTTTCGTTGGTATAATTATATAAATCGAAACTTAATTTAACTTTCATTTATTTATTGCATTTAATCTAAATTGACTTGTTAATACTGTTATATTTATTTTATAGCTTTGTTAATTACTTTAAAATAAATAAAATATTGAAAATTAGATATGCATGACTTGATAAAATACTTATTTAAAAATAATCAATACCGAAATGAAAATTCACTTGACTCACGTGGGTTTTTCATAGATAAACAATCGGTGTACGTGTAGTTTGGTAGTTATGAAGGTAGTTATATATTTAAGACAATAAAATTATACTTTTGTTTTGTAAAAAAAAATTCACCTAAAGATTAAATAGAAAACCGAACATGATTAATGTCAATTTATATAGTCAAAATTCCATAAAGATAAATTTAAAACGAAACTTAAAACTAAAATTTAAAACTGAATTTTATTTTTATAAATTTTAAACTAAACTTAATGAGCTTTATACGTAAAGAGTATTTGTTATTGTTTTTTTGTATATTGGGCTTATGATAAATACTAAAACTCTTTAGTGTCTTTTTTTTCAATAAAAAATATGTTAACAGGAACAAAAATCGTGGTAATAAAATCATTCAGGACTAAAACAAAATAACCGATTTATACATGAGGAAAGTGTAGTTAAAAACTTTTCTGACAGAAAATAATTCGCCGTTTTATTTTTAAGAAAAAAAAAATTAAATATAAACACAAATTTGTTACGTCTAGAAAGTATTTTTTAAACTGTTGTAACTTCTGGCTCAACAATATAAAATTATTGTTATTTTACTGAAAAAATTGTGAGGATTGAGCTTCAGTTTCAAGAATTGAAAAGAACTACAGCGCTATTATTTTATTTATCGTACTACTATTATTACTAAGATAAAGAGAGTAAAGAAAAGAGAATAGAAGATCATGATTGTTTCATAAGGTGGTCCTAATATATGACGAGTAAAATAGATTGCTAATCAAAATGACATGAAGTCAACTTTATTACAAATCCCATCTTTTATTAAAGGAGCAATTGTGTTTCTAGACCCCTAAGGAACTAGAGCATATAAATAGAAGTTACATCTTTGTATCTCTAATCGATCATTGTAGATTTTAAAGAAAATTAATTGAAAGTTTTAAGATCAAATTTCTTTATATATAATTGTAACAAAAATACAAAATCTGATTTGTATCTTGATAAAACAATAAGCACGAAAAAAGACAGAATATTATGTATTTCATATATTTTTTTTCAAAGAAAAACTATTATTAATGATATAAATAAATTATGAATATATAGTTATAAATTAATAATAATAGTTCACAGATATCAAAACACACTTTCAATCTACCTTTATTGAATTATATATTTACAGTTATATTAAGGATTCAGTGAGATTTTCTTGAATTTTTAAATTTTTTCAACAACACAACTATTATCTTTAATTAGTTGGCAAAAATGTATCGATTCTAATGGTGCTTATTTCGATTAATAAAATTAGTTATTAACTAAGAAAAATGTATATGAATTTGAAGGACATAAACCCCAATTGTTTTTCTACCAAACTAATAGTATAAACATTAATTTGTTGACAAGAACAACAATAATATAAAATTATACTATATGCTTTAAATATTATTAGTTTATTCAAAACATTCATTATGACGAGAAAGATTTTCTTTTTAATATCACTACATTGAATAATCTTTACAGAAGTTACAGATATCTTGTAATTTTTAAATAAATGAAAACATGTTAATAACTGTTCCCTGTCAATAGGACTTCTGTTTAATTTACTCCTTAATTGATCTTTTTTATACACCACTTATAAAACTACCTGTAAATTATTTTTTTTATATTTTATAGTTACCTTTGATAAGAAAGCTATTTATTTATTTATGTGTAGTAAAATAATATTTTAACAATTGCAATAATCTGTGAAATAATTTTCCAAAAAAATATTATTGAACAAAATTATCTTTCTGAATAAAAATTAGCAAATTTTAATTTCAATTTTTAAAGCCATATTTCTTTAAGCAATATATATATATATATATATATATATATATATATATGTAAATTATATTTATGTATGTAGATTATATATATATATATATATATATATATATATATATATATATTCTTAATAATAAAAACACACATTTCTCGTCACTTTTCCCGCAGGATACAGTGACTAAAAATATTTGCTTTGTTAGATCATAGGTTTTAAGCTTAATTCATTACTTTTCGCTCTTTGGTATTTTTTATGTTTAAATATATTATGTTGTAAAAACAAATAAGCAGTTCTTTCTTTCTAAGTTTCTCTCTATTTTCCTGTCAATTTTGACGGGCTGTATACTAGTATGTATGTATATATATATATGTGTGTGTGTGTGTGCGCATTAGGTGTACGAATTAATTTGGTGCTTTAAAATTGAATCAATGATAACTCTGTTTTAAATTAAAATATTTTTTCGTCGTTTTGGGATTTTCGGATCTTAACATTCAAAACATTGTATATATTACCATAAACTCACAAAACAGTAGTGAACACGATGGCGTTCAAAAAGCAGCATATTAGGCATTGCATACTTTCCGCATTCTAGTTAAAAAAAAATGCTGCCGCAGTCGCGGGAATGATTGGAGCATTTGAGGAAAGTGCTGTGCCGCATAAAATATGAAAAAAATAGTTTCAAGCATTTTGTAGCGGTAATTTTGATCTTTATGATCGAGAACGTCCAGGACAATCAAAAAAATTTGAAGACATGGAGAGTGAGCAGCTAATAAAATTTCTGCTCACATTCAATCAATAACTTGAAGTTACCCAGCAAAGCCCATTTCCTATCGTCTACATCGGCTTGGAAAAATTCAAAAGCTAGATCGATGGATTCCACACGAGCTCAATCCGGAAAATAAGGAAAGAAAATTCGATACAGCTATCTCCTCGTTAAAAATATTCAAAAGGGAATATTTTCTGGATAAAATCATAACCGAGGATAAAAAAAAAAATTTTGTGTAGCAATCTTAAGCAACGAAAATCATGTTATCGATTCCGAAACCAATTATTCACGCTAAAAAAGAGTTATTGTATATTTGATGAGATATTGAGGTTGTGCTGTATTATGAATTGCTCAAACATGGTTAGACTGTAAATTCAGAGCGATACCCAACAACAGCTTAACCGCTTGAGTGACGAATTAAAGAGAAAAAACACCATTCGCTGCCGAGAAAATGAGGTATGTCATTTTGAAACACGACACCGTTCAGCTGCATATCGTGAAAAAGACCAAAAACATTATTTGTTCGTTGGACCGAGAAGTTCTTCCTCGTGCAGCGATTTTACCAGACTAATTCATGTCAGATTATCACCTGTTCCGGTCGTTCTAACATCACCTAGCTGATATCCATATTAAAACAATGAAAGAAATCAGGAAATGCATTAACGACTTCATCAACTTCAAGCTGCCACCTTTTTTTCGACAAGGAATTCGTCAGTTAACCAACAGATGAAGCAGTTATACAAAATAATGAAGGGATATTTTGAGGATTGGAATGTATTCCATTTTTCCGTAAATAAACATTCTTTTTTTATAAAAAAGTCACCGAATTAATTTGTACACCTATATATACATATATATATATATATATATATATATAAACAGACTAATAGATATATAAACAATAGCTGAAATTAATTTACATTCACTTTAAATATGAAAAATTGTATCGGTCAATGAACGTAAAAAAACAGACAAATATTTAAGCGTTTCTGAAATAGATCTCAATATAATTAAATTACTCCACATGTTTAGATCGTATTTCAAATTACACTGTTATTAATTTAATTACGGCTAATGAATGACATATCTATATTATTTGCAAAAGTTAAATAATGAACAGTAACGATTGCATTTTAATTAATAAATAATTAATATTTATGAAGGTGTATTTAAACATTATATACTTTACTAATATGTATTTTAATCATGATATTGGATATTTTTTCTCTTTCAAATTATGTATATATATATATATATATATATATATATATATATATATATATATATATATAGTAGCCATATATCCAAGTAAATATGATAAAAAAGCAAGAGAAGTATTAAGTTAAAGAATATAATTTTTTTTAAATTAAAAAAAATATACATTTAAGCGAATATTGAAGAATGAACAAATTTAAATGTCATAAAGTAGCTTTTCAGCAGACATGATTATCATATTTCTAATACATGTAAACACACCGCTGCTATTCATGAAAGACGAATATCTTGTTTGAAACTCATATTCTCAAATTAATTAAAGTAACTACGTACTGAGAAGCTGTCAAGTAAACGGAAGTTTATAGTCCCTTCATTATAGTTGTCGAAACTTAAGTTGTAATTACAGTCTTCACATTAAGTTGATCAAAATGTTCGCTGATTCGAATTTAGAATTTAGTTGTACTATTTTATTTTTGATCATATACTCATAATTCATATAAATTACTTCTATTAATAGTGCATTAGGTAAATTCAAAACTTTTATCGAACTTCTATGCAGTTACATATAACATACTTACATATTTTAACAACCAAACGAGACCAAAATATTTTATTCTTCATAAAATGTATTGTTGTAAAGTTGATTGATTAACGAGTTGATGGAAAAATGTATAAATATAGGTATTTAATATATATAATAATCTATGTTTTAACCCATTCACAGATGTGTATATATATATATATATATATATATATATATATATATATATATATATATATATATATATGCTTTTCTATAACCGAATTAAAATGGAACCCGATAAGTTATTTTTCCAATGTGTATTTCTACACTACTTTGATTTGAAAAAAAGTGCAGCTGAACCTCATCGAATACTTGCGAAAACTTATAGTGAATCTGCCCCATCGGAAAGAGTATGGAGGGATTGGTTTCGACGATTCAAAAGTGGTGATTGTGACGTTCACGACAAATAACGGCCAGGTCAATCAAAAATTTCGAAGATGAACAACTGCTCTATTGAAATAAAACCCTGCTCGAACATTCAAAGAATTGGCTTAACAGCTCGAAGTCGGTATATCAACCATTTCACAACGTTTACAAGTCATGACAAAGATGTAGTAAGCAGGGAGATGGCTAGAACATGAATTGACCGAAAATGCAATTGATAATCGCTTAAACTTCTCTTAAATTTATTTGCTTGCAAAGCATAAAAACAAGAGTTTCTTGTGATGTATCATGACCGGCGATGAAAAATAGATCTATTATGGCAAGAAATCATGGGTTGATCCTGGCCAACCATCAACGTCGTCAGCAAAGCGAAACATCCACGGTTACAAAGCAATGCTCTCTATTTGGTGGAATATGAAGGTGTCGTGTATTATAAGCTGTTGAAAACAAAGGAAACAATCACCGCCGAACGTTATCGACACCAATTGGAGCGTTTCAATGGTAATTTGATGCAAAAAAAAACCAATTACATCAAATCGCCAAAAAGTGATTCTTCTCCATGACAATGCTCGGCCCCTTGTTGCTCTAGCCGTGAAACAAACACTGATTGAGCTCGAATGGGAGGTTCTCCAGCACCCAGTGTCTCTGAGTCCTTGGCTCTAAGTGATTGCCATCTGTTCCGATCGATGCAATACGCTTTGAAGGATACACATTCCTATAACTACGGAGAAGTCGAAAATTAGGTTGCTGAATGGATTGGCTCAAAAGATAGACCATTCTTTCATCGCGGAATTTAATTTCCACCAAAAAAGTAGGAAAAAATCATAGCTTCCGAAAGCAAATACTTATATTAATGTATTCACACATTTTTTTTAGAAATAAATGCTTAAAACATATAAAAACAGCGGCTTGCAATGCAATCATATAATATATTTATATATATATATATATATATATATAAACATAATAACCAATATCTGTATACATAAAAGTAACTATTATTAACAGAAATATATAAAGAACTACTTTGTATTGTCACTTAATGGAACTTTTTTAAAATCTGAATTGTATATTTATGACAAAAAAAACACACAGGAAGAAGTAAGCAATAAATTAGATTTGTCGACACAGTGTTGTAAAAATACATTATATTTCTTTAGTAATAATTCTCTCGTTGTTTATGATGTAATTGAAAACAATGCTTTTTTAACCTTTATAATGTGAATCTTTTGAAGTACGGGTATTTTAATTTAATTTTAAATACACGTTCTTTTCAAGATCTTCATATTTATTACATTTCCTGCAAAAAATTATTTTCATAATGAAAAGAAGCATTAATATATATTAAAATCATAAAAAGACATTGTTTGACTGTCGATTCAGCGAAATTCAATTTTATGTAAAGTCAGAATAAGATAAACATCTTTTCAATCGTTTTACTTTAGAGTTTTTCTCTTATCGATTAATGTCTTTAAGAATGAAATTAAACGTGATTGATGAATTGTTAGAGGCAAAAAGGGGAATGAAACCTGATATTGTGAAAGTAAGCTTGTTTGCTACCTGCTAATGTACAAGATTGAATCAATAAATAAAAAATATCCCTAGGAAAAATGCATTTTTTATATATACAAATGCAACTTCGTTAAAATTTTGAAAACATTATTTTGTAATTATACGTGTGTACGTTTACTGTTTTTTTAATTGTGTAAATTAATTTAAAAACATGTAACATTTTTTAAATAACTTTCAACTGAATGTGTTTAGAATTATTTGAAGCATTTTTTTAAGATAAGGTACTTGAGGTTACAATGTTTGTTTACAGTTACTATTTATTTAAATGTATATATTTTACAAAAACATTTTTATATACAATACCAATCATTTTTTAAAAAAAAGTTAAGATCATTCTATTTAGAAACCAAATAAAATATATATCCTTTTTAATCAGTAAATATATATTTATTTCATGATTTATATCTGTATTCAAGTACTTCTGAATAATTATTAGGAGGTTGCATTGAATGCCGCTGTTTTTTTTTATTTTCGAGCATTTATTGCACTAAAAAAATGTGTGAATATATTAATCAAAGTATTTTCGTTCGGAAGCTATGACTTTTTCCCACTTTTCTGGCAGAAGTTGAACTCCGCGAAGAAAGAATGGTTTTCTCTTTTGAGCCAATCCATTCAGCAATGGTAATTGCTTGGGGCCAGGTCCGGAGAACACGCTAGGTCAGGGAGAACCTCCCATTCGAGCTCCATCAGTGTTTATTTTATGGCTGTAAGCAACAAGCGGCCGAGTGTTGTCATGGAGAAGAATCACTTTTCGGCGATTTGATGCAATTGATGGTCTTTTTTACATCAAATTATCATTCAAATGCTCCAATTATTGTCGATAACGTTCGGTGGTTTCATCACCTCATATTACATAACATCCTCCATATCCCACCAAATAGAGAGCATTGCTTTGTGACAGTAGGTGTCTCGCTTTGGTGTCGACGTTGATGCTTTGCCAGGATGAACCTATGATTTCTTGCTTTTGGGTTGGCGTAATAGATCTATTTTTCATCACCGGTCACGATACATCATAAGAAACTCTTCTTTGTATGCCTTGCAAGTAAAGGAATCACGATGTTTAAACGATTAGCAATTGCATTTTCGGTCAATTTATGTGCTAGCCATCTCCCTTCTTATTGGATCTTTATCATGACTTGTAAACGTTATGAAATGTTTGATTTATCGACTTCAAGCTGTTGAGCCAATTCTTTTGACTGTTTGAGCAGGATTTCTTCCAATAGAACTTACAGTTTTTCATCTTCGAACTTGTTCGATTGACCTGGTCGTTGTTTGTCGTGAACGTCACAATTACCACTTTTGAATCGTCGAAACCAATCACTACATACTGTTTCCGATGGAGCAAATTTACCATAAGTTCTCGCAAGCAATCGATGAGCTTCAGTTGTACTTTTTTTTTCAAATCAAAGTAGCGTAGAAGTACACATCAGAAAAACAACTTATCGGATTCCATTTTAATTCGGTTATAGAAAAATACTTGTGTAAACAAAGGATGGCGTCTGATGACTGAATTTTAGTGGGAAATGTTTCAAAATAATATAAAAGACATCTGTTTTTGCGCACAGCATTCGCAGTTAGAACCATCTACACGTGA
>CM068314.1:39068207-39073207 GCA_034766995.1 Acanthacorydalis orientalis | reverse complement strand
TGTCATTTTTCGTACTAGTATAGGCGAAATTTCAGCCAGAAGCGACGCGTTGTACACATCTTACTATTGGACCGTTTCAAAGAAGACCTGAAACAAAAACGGCCAAGATTGGCACACGAAAAAGTTCTCTTTTACCAGGATAATGTACCATTCCACAAATCGAGGCTTTTGAATTAATTCCTCATCCACCCTATTCTCTGAACTTGGCTCCATGCGACTTCTTCCTCTTCCCAAACTTGAAAATTTAGCTCGGTGGGAAGAAATTCTAATCGTATAATGATGTCATCGCCGCCATCAGTGCATATTTTGCAGACTCGCTAGATCAAATGTATAGCCCTCAATGGAGACTATGTTTAGAAATAAGATTTATTTTTTCCAGAAAACAGTGTTTAACTTACTTTTTTACCATACTTATCAAACGACCCACGTATGTATGTACAAAATCAATATAATGTTAAAATAATATCATATTATTTAATAATTAAAAGTACAGTATTTATTATTAAAAAGTAATCAAGAAGTTTTACATTTATATTTTTAAATTGACGGAAGTAGAAAAAAATACTGAAGCACATTGAAAAATACAACTCGAATAAAACTAATTTCACTCGCACATACAAGTATTAATTTTTAAATATAAGAATCGTTAACACGCGAGAAGTTTTCGCAACAAAACTATTACAGTAAGTTTCAATTTTAATTTCGTTTTTCTTCATTAACAAGTTCAAATTACTACCGAGACTATTTCATTTATATTGCTTGTGATCATACAGTCGATAAAGATAATTGTTTCCTATTAAAAAATAAGTTGCTACTGTTTTTTATACGAATAAGTGGAAAAAAATAATAACGCGATTTAAATAAAATTTACTTATTTTTAAAACACATTCATTTTTTCTAATTGTCACAATTATATCAATTAAATAAACAGTTCAATTTCGTAATAACACATATAATTTATTTCGTTCATAATTAAGATATCTAATTATTTTAAAAGTTTCCAGTGATATTTAACGTGTTAATAAATCAAATAAGATCACGTTTTATTGTTAGCGATATATAACCTTTGTCTCACTAGAAGATTGAATCGCTTTTATACATAGTTTATGTTCCGTGAAGAAAATACTTCATTATCAATTTAAATGTGTTCTATACTAGCATGCGTTTTATTTTTATGTATCCCGCATAGCTATTATTTCATAAAATGTACTTGTTAGCTTGCAAACGACGTTAAAAAGATTTGATAAGGATTATTAAGTTGATAATTAAAATTAGTTATTTCACACAAATAAAAGAATAAATAATAAGTATTCGGATTAATCTAATTTGAAAATAGAACTATTATTTTTAATAATATAACAGTTATTCGAAGATGTAAAAGTCACAGAAGTTTATTTATATTTTAAGTGTTTTTCAGACGAGATAAAAGTGTATTTAATTGTGATATCAAAAAAAATCATCTTTATAATTATAACATAATTTTGTAAAAGTAATAAATTACAGAAGATATAAAATTCATTGTCTAAACAATATAAAACAATTTCTGTTTATAAAATCCGATATTATCTCAAAATGAAAATAATATAAATAAGCTCCTAATCCCTCGATTTATTCCACTTCATTATTTTTTTATACACTAATACGTTTATTTATCAACATGTGTTTAGTTTTCATCAGGATTTGATAAAATTGCTAGTTGATTAACTTCTCCGAGAAGTTAATCAGCATTAATAGTTAATTATTCAACGTGATCTCCTATATTTTATACAGATTTAATAATAAAAGTAAAATAGGAATTTTTATTTATATATTGTTCACAACGTGGTATTTTCGTCAAAGTTGACTTATATATATATATATATATATATATATATATATATATATATATATATATGTATGTCTTCTTTGTGTATAAGTGTAGGTGATATTAAATGACTTTACTTGTCCGAATGAAATGAAAACATTAATAAAAATCGAAAAAGTTATGAAATAAAGATTAATTTATTAGCAAAAATCGTTTCATTCATTAACGAAGTTTACAATAGGATAATAACAGAATGAAACAGAATTAAACAAAACAATTTGATTCTAACGGTCTTATCGATAGAAGTGAAACAAGATTCCTGAATTCTAAAACAATTCAGATTATCCACATTATACACAGTAATATACAAGAAAGTTTGCTGATTTTTCCAATAAAAGATACAAGAATTTAACAAAAACAGAGAAGATAACTTAGAAATATAACAATTGACGTTAATGTTTTAAGAAAATGGACACATTTTTTTATAAAAAACAAATACAAAAAATGAACTAGTGGCAAATCGGTATACGAATATGTCTACGATATGAGGAAAATACATCATAGACATTCAGACAAAAATATAAAGTCCAAATTGTTTATTTTGAGATTATACCAACTACCATAATAAAGAAATGTAGCCTCTTACATAATCATATCTAGATCCATTACTGTGTTTTAAAGAACATAACACTTCAATAAACCTTTATTTACATTTCATAAACGTCAAGCTTTTTTATAAAATCACACTTATGAATTTGTGAATTTTGGTAAATCGATAACGATGTAAAAATTTTATGAAAGGAAGAGAAACTAAATCGTTCAAATGGAAAGAATTTGAAAGAACTTTTTAAACTGCGGAAGTTTATAAATCAAAAACCATTTTTTTAATCAATACGTATATATCATTACTTGAATTTCGTCTTATTATACGAGGGTCGTTTGATAAGTTTAGTGATTAATATGATATGGCACTACCAGTCATTTGGTAACGTCACAGCTATCAAATATCATTTTTCAAACTAATATAGGCGAAATTTTACGCAGAAGCAACACGTTGTTCACATTCTACAGATTTATAAATCGAACATTGTAGCAGTTACCGCAAAAATGGAAAAAAAAAACACTACACACCTGGGTCGAAGCAGCAGACAAAGCAGTGGACAATGACTAGTGAAAGTGCACCGAAGACAGTGAAGACCGTTTTGTCGGCTGGGAAGGTAATGGCCATTGTTTTTTTAGGATTCCCAAATAATCATCCTGAACGACTACTTAACAAAGGGAAAACGATATGACCATGACTGGCACATAAAAAGTGCTCTTCTCCCCAGGACAACACGCCGTTCTACAAATCGACAGTCACAATAGCAAAGTTGCACGAATTAATCTTCTAATTGAATTCTATTTACTCTATTCTCCGAACTTTGCCCTGTACGACATCTTTTTCTTCCCAAATTTGAAAATTGGGCTCGATAGGAAGAAATTGTCGGCGAATGAAGATATCGCCGCTGTTGATGAATATTCGGACTTTAAGAACAGTTACTTTTCGACGGGATGAAAAAATTGGAAACTCTCTAGAACTATGTTAGTAATTAAATCGATTTTTTTAAAAAAAAAACAGTTTACCTCGTTCTACCACACTTATCAAATGACGCTCGTATATGTTGTTTTTCATTCAAAAACTACTACTTTTTATTTCATGCCTGAACTACAAAAATAAAGTCAGATACTTTAATCAATTAAGAAATGAATTTTGGCTCAAATCTTGTAATTGATACCAATTGATATTTCCTATTTATCCTAAATTACTCCTAAAAAAAAGTTAAATATTACTCCATCATGAAAAACCTAAACATTATTTAGTATTCTATTAACATCTTATAAACTAAATTATATCATATGTTAATAAATTTCACTCAAAACGAAATAAAATATAACTAATTAATAGATATTAACACTGTTGTTTCATGTTCATCTATACTAAAAACAATAATGTATATTTATATTATGAAAAAGTATATATATATATATATATATATATATATATATATATATATATACATTCAGTTGTATTATAAACTGAGTATAGGAAAATATATTTGAAACAGAACGAATGTGTCCCTCCCTTTATACCAAATCGTGATCCACATTCTAAACTATTGCTTACTCTCTATTTGAAACACAATCAAACTGATTCCAAAACCTCCATTAAATTAAAACCATATCATAACCATCTAATCATGGTAAAATATAAGGTACTTTTCATAGATATAATCTTAATATCCATCATATCACTTTATAGATGTAATCAAGTACACTTTACACCTAAAATAATAGATAATTATCGTTACTATATTACATAAATACATTTCTTGTCCAAATGATTAAATATAATAACCGTTCATTAAATTACTTTTTATTTTAATAGAGAAAAAGAAAAACGAATCATTAATAAGTAAAATAGAAATGTTAATAAAAAATCATTACAAATATTTATAAACATTAAAGGAAAACAGTGATTGTAGCAGCACGTGGAGCATTTATTACTTGTTTCAATGTTTTTCTTTTTGGTTTTCCAATACTATAAATTATATAAATAAATTAATGGTCAAGTGTATTCCATCATTTATTTATAGATAAAAAGATTGTAAATGCGACCTGACTGATAACTTTTTCATTCATTATTAAAATCAATCAACTATGAAAAAGGTCATCGCACGACATCCATTCATTTCGAACAGTATAATCATATAATAAAATGTATCTATCATTTTTCAATATAATGTGACATAATATTTTCTCACTCATCGTATTACAATCATATAAGTTTACAAATAATTGTAAAATGGTTGATTAAAAACATACGTAGGTGTAATATATATATATATATATATATATATATATATATATATAATTTAGTGTATATTTTGGTTTCCTTAACATACGGACATTTTCTCACGAGCAATTACCATGTCATAGCATAGCTAAACTCACGCATTTTTACCACAATCATGCTATTCGTATGGAAGGGTCGCGTGCCTTTAAAGTCCATTCCAACGCAATGAGATATGGTATGACGTTTTACATCGAAAGTAGGTCGATGTGCGTTTCACTACATCATCATTATATGTAATCATGTTTTATATTTATTTACACAGTTTCATACAATTTTGATGTTTATGATAATTAAATTTCTTAT
>CM068314.1:39020707-39065707 GCA_034766995.1 Acanthacorydalis orientalis | reverse complement strand
TCACCTTACATTCCTTAACAGTACCCACACCAGAAGCATAGTTTAATTTACGAGCAGTTTCTGCTGCTGTACCACCCGTTTTGAACTCGTACAAAAAAATGCTCTTATTATATATTATGCATCCTTCTTTTCTCATTTACTGGATAAGAAATTCATTTAGTTTTGAAACAATAAAATATTAATTCGTTGATAAAAGTTTTATTTTTTCTGTTTGCAATAAATTTCGACCAATTAGTCTAAGAATAATTCTTAGAAAGGTCAAACTGGTTTGGTATATCTGTAAAATGAGTTATAAAAAAGAGTGGTTATACGAAAACTTTTCCGAAATAAAATCTACACATTACATCTCTACTCGCCATGATTAAATTTGAATATATTTTGAAAACCAAATCGACATTTTTTATTTTGTACTTATGTTATTCAATAATCGTTTATTATTAATTAAAATGATTTAATGGACATTTAATAATAATTATTTGTAATAAATTTTATAAAAAGGCGTTTTTTATGACCTCTTATTATTATTTATTATATAAAAATACAATTATCTAGAAGATAGTAAATAAAATATCAACATTTTTTATGAACGTTGACATTTACTCTGTTATTTTATAAAAAAAATTACATATTGTGGTATTATTGGTTAGGTTATGTGTATGTATATATATATATATATATATATATATATATATATATATATTCAATGATGGTTTAAAACAAATCTAGTCCTTTATTGCTAATACAAATATATGTAATAAAAATTCAAGAATATATTATCCTACATACTTACAAAAAGATAATAGTTACAAAATACCAATAAATTTACATAATTTGATAACAACAGTAAAGTTTTATAAGTACTTTTTATATATAATAAAGTTAGATAATAATTTAACATACTTCCTGATTAGATGATTGTTTGTCTGTTAGTATTAGACAAAACAGTAACTTTAAATTGACAATAAATAGCCGTTTCTATTTTTAATCAATTATTATGTATATTTCAAAATGAAATTTTCAAATTACATTTTAAATTACATATTTAAAAAGCAATTTGGGTTATTATTAGATTATTCAAATAATGCCTGATCATGACAAAGCTTACCCTAAAAATATATAAATTACATACACACATTCATTTAAACATTTATATATCGTACATATATGTTTTATATACTGTGTAATTTAAATATGAAAAAGAATTATTTTTATTATGACCGGCAAATATGTGATATATTACTAATTACATTTAATTAATTCTAATATATTCATTATAATTACACATAAATCACTATACTACAACTAATACTTTATTACCAATCACGATTAAAGTTTTTGTTCCTATATATATATATATATATATATATATATATATATATATATATATATAGGATAATTCAATTTATTAGACGAAAGTCTACACGAAAGTGTAAAAAAAGCGCAAAAATTAAAAAAAGACCGGTTACTCTCCATTTAGTATTTTAGTTCAATTGTATTTTAATATTCAATTGAACTAAAATACTAAATAAAAAATAACATGACTTTTCTTTAACCCCTGCGCTTCCTTTTAATACTTCTATGTGGAAGCCTAAACTAAATCATCATATATATATATATATATATATATATATATATATATATATATATATATATATATATTTCTGTGTGTATATATATATGCATGTATGTATGTATGTATGTATGCAAATAAAACCAACAATTGGATGTTGAGATTAAATCTAAAACCAATTTACTCGCAAAATCTATTTCAGTTGAACTATTATAGTGTTTATTATTTTTTTCCGTTACAAATAATAAAAAAGATAAAACTCAATTAGGATTGTACTGCATGAAAAACAACAAAACAGTATAAATCGTTTTAGTTTTATTTCTTGCATATTAAAAACATATATCTAAAAAAATTAAACAAAATCATACATCTCTTTAAAAATAATTCATGAAAAAGAAAACAAATTGACAAAATAGTTATTAAAAAGAATTGAAAATGATTACTGGATTTAGTAATATAAAATAAAATAAATAAAATATATTCCTTAAAAATAAACAAGCCATAAAGTCACATCTTTCTTTTATTAAATATATATATATATATATATATATATATATATATATATATATATATATATATATAACTTTATTTATATCACACCTATTTAGTTGGAAATATCTTTATTGCTACCATGTACGATATCGAAATATTTTTCTTTGTATATTGTGATAAAAGTATTACAACGCTTATTTTACTTTATATAAAAAGAAATATTATTGTTCTGGATACATTTCTATACGAAAGAAAACTGAAAGATGTTATTAATAAAATCCTTAAATGACAACATTACGATATTACTATTTTAGTCCAGAAATCTATAACTACAACTATAAATTCTGCTTGTTAAAATGAACTTCTTTATTTTAGAGACAGTTTGATTGAAATTAAATTCTAAAAGTAAATTTAAGTCTTGTAACTATAACGTGTTATGTTGTTAAAAATAATTATTACGAATGTTTACACTTTTCCTTGAAAATGTAGAAAAATGTAAAAAATCCTTATTTAATTAACTTAAATAAAAAAATATTTCATCATTATTATTAGTGTGAGTATCTTAAATTTAACAATTAGAGTGCCATAACGAATGCTGATATCAATCAATAAGCCAGCCTCAATATCAATGACAGACAGTCGATGTCTCATCTAATTATCTTTATGTACAAGAATGTTACTATAACGTTTTTTTCCTTTGTATTCTCTACCTCATAGAATAAAATTATATCAAAAATTCGTCCGCTTTGCTTCCAATTGTAAAATTTTAAATCTTAAATAATTTAAAATCGCTAAAAAAATGTAATTTAATATTTTTTTTATTAAATTTATTTTTTTATCATTTATTTGAAACAAACATCAACGTGGACGAATATACACGATATTTGCATATTATTTTGTTTTTAATGATTTCTCATTTTAAATAATTCAATTTCAATATTAATATTTCCCTGAAATGTATTTTGACATAAAACATTTTCATTTTCAACAGAGTCACTTTTAAAAAAAAGAGTCACTAAAATTTCAATTATATTTACGTCACATTTCAATCAAAGTTACAGTACATAAACCAAAACCTCATGTCATTATTACAGTAAAAATAATAAAAATGTAATATAAAATTATCTCTTTAAAAACAAAGTACTTTATGTGTGTTCTCTGGCTCAATTAAGCGATGATAAGTATTTGTCATTTTATCATTCCTATAGCTTTTTTAATGAGATTATAAAAGTAATAAAAACGAATTAATCCTCTAAATGGGTGTTTATTTTAAATTTTTGACAAAAAGAGAAACTATATTTATAAATTTATGTAAATATATAAATATAAATTGTTTTGTGAATAAGGATAAAATAAATTGACAATAAAATACTGTAATAAAATGATTGGCTTGTTAATAAAAAAATCGAAATTGATACATAATTTATATATTATACACAAAAAATAGAACATTTGGTTTTATCGACATATGATGAACAAGTTTCAGAATAGCTAAGTACTGAAATACAAGCTAGGCTCAGAAATACCGTTTAAATAGTTAAATTTTATAGCAATACAATCTTTGGTATATTGATATTTAGGTTCACATATATTTTCGTACCTTAATGTTTTACATATTTTGAAATTGATTTCAATTATTATAACTGTATTTTAAATGTCTTATTTATACTTATTTACACATTTTGTATGTTGTTTTTTTAATTTTGGCTTACTGACAAACAGTAAACAGACTGTGAGAATAAAATTTAACACTGTCTGAATTATTCGACTGAAAAGTTATCTGAAAACGAGCGTTTCTCCTAAATTGAATCTTAAATAGAAAGAAATATAATCAACGTAAATATATATTAATGTAAGATACCATCGTCCTCGTAAAAAAGATAACTCGCAACGCAGCGAATCCAACAGGGTATGCGTGTCTTATTCATTACGTCGCATTCGTAACAATAAATATTTTCATAGTATGTAACGCACAATCATAAAATAAGGAATATGCCGACCTGGCCGTCGTTTGTGAATTAATTATAAAGTGCGCCGAGGAACGGAAAGAAGACAAAGAAGAGTAGACTGGCTGGTAACACGAACGGCAGAACGCGACGTTACTGTTGGCAGTGGCAACGGGAAACACTGGGACCTGTGTGTATGTGTATATATATGTATATACCTTTTGTGATTTGTGATTACCATCGGAGATTGCGGCATTGCCCCCCGCGACAGAGTTGGATTCCTATTGCATCATCGCAAAAACAGCAACGCCATCAACCGTTTCGCTCTGTGATACTCGACGCTATGCTTTCGAATTGGTTGCTTACTCTCGCAGGTATTGTCAATTTACCGTTGTTTAATGATTTTACACGTTATTCTCAGTACGTTCCCACTTTATGTATTGATTATAATTTTTTCGTTCCAGTTTTATTTCGTTTTATGTCGTGATGCTATTAGCATCTCTTGTTACAGATTCATTATTTTTGTTTGAAATTAATACGCATATGTATACACAAACACGGTTTTAATCGTTTTATCTTTTTTTCGTGCTGTAATTTTCGTTCTGAACGAATTATAATAAAATTCATTTCTGAAAGCTTGTTTTATAGCTGCCTATAACATATAGATGTTGTTTTATTTTTAATAAATTTAATTCATTCAAATACGTGTGTGTAGTTTTTGAATGATACACACACACATACATACATATTAGGTTGATATAAAAATAATTGCGGTTTATATAAATGTATTCAGTTCGTGCGGCACCAATTTGTCAACCTTTTGATTTTCCTAACTGTTTTAAGTGGTCGAGAACTATTGGATAACTAAGTCATAACTTTTGTACAAGCTCTCAAATTGTTGTGCGTGTTTCTGATTCAACTAACGCCTTCAGTTGGTCGTTATGAACTGAAGAAAGACGCCCGCAATCTTTCTCATCTTCAAGGCTCTTTACCCTAGCACGAAATTTTTGAAACCACGATTGTGCACCGTACGTTCCTTAACAATACCCACGTCAAAAGCACTGTTTACTTTATGAGCAGTTTCTTGCTACTTTCATCCGTTTTGAACTCATTCAAAGAAATGCTCTTACTTGCTTCTTTTCCATCTTTAATTCAATAACCCAATTTGAAAAAAAATAAATAGTAAAACCAAAGTCGATATTACGAAAATACCGACCGAAAAATGCGCATTAAAATTATATTAACATGAACACAATGAAATGATATTTTCATTGAAAAAAATTAAGGTTATGATTCAGAAAACAAAAACCGCAATTATTTTCTTACCAACTTAATAGATGACACACACATATATGCATACATACATACATACATATATATATATATACATATATATATATATATTATATATATATATATATATATATATATATATATGTATGTATATATATATATACATACATATATATATATATATATATATATATATATATATATATATATATATATATATGTATATATATATATATATATAGAATGTTTTAATTAAATTATTATTTAAATGTAATTTAATTATATATTTTTCCCATAGAAAAGGATAATCACCCTGTTAAATAATGCTAAATTCAGAATGAGACAACAATTAGTAAATTAAAGTATTAATCAGTTAGTTGTCATATTATAGAGTAATAAACTTCATTTTATTCTTGAGTAGTGTAGTAAATATTTATAACTTTAAAAGAACAATTTTTAGTTCTACACATAAACAAGAGATGAAAAATGAAGAGAAATCGAACATTTTAAATTATTTTTTGAGACAAAATGAGTATAATCCAAAATGAAAACTAATAACTATACCTTTTAAAAACAGACTTTAAATATTTACATTTAAACGTAATTGTAAATACTCATAATAACAAAATTTCATTCATACATTGGCGCGAATAAATAAGAGCGAATGTTAAAAATGAATTAAAAAAATAGATCCCGTCACATACTAAAACTTCCAAATTAAGT
Source organism: Acanthacorydalis orientalis (assembly GCA_034766995.1). Taxonomy (NCBI): domain Eukaryota; kingdom Metazoa; phylum Arthropoda; class Insecta; order Megaloptera; family Corydalidae; genus Acanthacorydalis; species Acanthacorydalis orientalis. Next base: position 39,059,683 of record CM068314.1, on the reverse strand, counting down.
GAACTACTCCATCTTCAAATAGTTAAAAAAAAAGTCATTTTTAGATTTTGTTTCATGAAATTATTTGCAAAATATGCAGGTCTTCTTTTATGTTACTTTAACAGTTCAGTTTATTATAATTTTGTTTACCCTTTATTCTGTGCTGGAGGACATGACATTTGACCTATTTCATGCACATTTTATAAATAGAATTAGGGTAACATCGTGTATTCATGTAGGTATATATATATATATATATATATATATATATATATAAATATATATTAACCGTTGTGTATTTTATATAAATACACACAATAGAAAATTTGTCATAAACAGTTAAGTTCATTTGAAACTTAGAAACTGTTGATCACAGTTAAATCCTTTGTGTGTACGAGTCCTATATTCTATCTTATATTAGACTCATAAGATCAAAACTTAATAGGACGTACATCAAAATGATTGATTTCTCTTAATTTGAAATTGAATAGTATTACATTTACACAAAACTGTACTTTGACTATCAGATTTAAATTCTAGATATTCATCAACTAGATGATAGTATGAATGTTATCGCTTTTGGAAAATATTAATAATTTTTGTTAATAGAAACATTGTCTGACAATATTATTTTTAATACTATATAGTAACATAAATTAATTAACCACAGTGTGTTTAAAGCAAATACACTTTGTAATCTTAAATGTTAAAGGGTAAATACATAAATCAAATTAAAAATAACTATTCATTTTCAATTCGTTGATAATTTATTCATTTATTTATTTTTTCATAAAAATAATATATATATATATATATATATATATATATATATATAATGTGTAAAACATTTAATTATTTTTGACGAATCCTATACGTCACCTACTAGCTTGTTTTTTCTAATTTATTTTACCTTTAATGATCTTCAGATAGATTTTTAACTGATTCTAATATACTAATTTTTTACAATTATAATTATTCTAAGACTCTAAGTTACTTTTTGTTCGTCTTATTAATTTCTGATCCTTTGAAATTTACATAAGCTTGTTAACAATATTTATCTCTATTTTCTTTTCATGCAACTTGATTTTTTTTAAACCTTCTTCCTAGGAAAATAATTTTAAACATGATCTTTACGTTATGTACAGTATTCTATTATATAAATTTTCTTCGTAATTTTTCTGAGTCTAACAGACTGACTATGAAGAAAACTTACAAAGCAGAATAATAAAACAAAAATCTTATTTCATAATTATTTTCCTAGAAACAATAAAATAAGATTAAATTAACAAAGCACAGCATATGGAAAGAAAATCAAAATAAATATTTTTAAAAAGTCAATAAAAATTCTGCATAGATTTTATGGAAAGGACATGCATAAAAAGAAATTTAGAAATCAGCGGTTAATTAAACTCGTTAGAAAAACTTCTATTCTATAATCAGTACCAAATCTAACTGAAGATGAAGACAGTGGAAACAAGTCATAAAAGAAACGAACTCACTTGTAATCTTCGGGATTAGTGTAGGGAAATGAACATGTTCACAAGAAAATAAAATAAAATATGGAAAAAAATATTTTTTAATTTTTATATCTTAACGCGCAAATATCTCTTTAAAGCACCAAAACTCTGAATATTTTTTAACAAAAAAAATTGTAAAAAATAGAAAAAGGTCATCTCATAAAAAAGATATCTAAATAGAATAAGATCGGATTACAAATGAATTTAACAGTATATTGTATTCTTCTAAAAATGCTACTGATCTATTTTTCTTAGTGTATAAATGGACTTATTTATGAGAAGCTAAAAATAAAGGGAATTTTATAATTTTCTAGTTATTTATTAATTGGTTGACTAATAAAATTTAAGCATTTTTTATTTTTTTTTAAAATCAAAGATAAATGAATACAAGTTAAAATTCTACAAGAATACTTGTTTTAATATATATTTCATTGTCCAATACCTGAATAAGTTTAAAAATTATTGTTATTGAATTTATTCAAAGTTATATAAAGAGGTATAAAAATAATATTTATTTTGGAATAATTTCAATTATTAGTTGTAAAACTGATATTACATTATTTGTGTATGTATGTATATATATATATATATATATATATATATATATATATATATATATATATATCTCCGACTAACAGTTGGAGGTCGGAAAGTCTAGTAATATTATTGACGTATTATCAGTTCAAGTTTGTATTATAATAACCATATATATATATATATATATATATATATATATATATATATATATATATATATATATATCCCACTAAAAGTTGGCGGTCACAAAGTCTAATAACATTATTGACGTATTATCAGTTCAAGTTTGTATTATAATAACAATATATATCGAAGTTTGTAAATTGTCCAAATCGAGCTCCCACAAAGATTAAAGTGTGATTTATTGCTGTCATTTTAATAGGAAAACTTATTGAGTTACATAATACATATTGATTATTCACCAATAATACGAATGAATTGAAAACTTGTGTAATAAAAAGTCAAAACTAAGATTTACTTAATTATTTATTTTCATTTATAAACTTTTTTAATATTTTTTCTTGTATAAAATTAATGGGAAATAGTTTATTTTTTTCAGTGAACAATATTTTGGAAATGTTTTATTTTATACTTAATCAAAAATAGTGTGAGAAACGTACAGAAGTTATTAAATTATTCTTTTTATTAAAAAATGTATTTAAAATCAGATTAATATATAATAAACTACATAAAAAATAGAGGGTTGATACCGCGAACTTGAGCTGTCAAGATGCAGTTTGAAAGTGATCGTTGTAAAAAAGTAAAATGACTAAAGTATAAAAGTAAAATTAAAGTATATAAGCAAACAATTCAATGAAAAATGTCTCGTAAATAAAAAAGTGTAAATATTTAATGCAAAACAAATAAATTTTGTGCAATGTAACCTTAACTGTCAAACTTCACCGATTCTCAACATCAGGCATATTATCATTTTGATATCTCAAAATGACGAATAATGTAATTCTACAGTGTTGAAAAGAAATCCAAAATAATATCAAAGAAATTAAAAATAAAATTGCAGAAATAATAAATAATCAAGCAAACTTTATGAATAAACTTAATTCAATCAAAAAAAAAAATGCCACAGTAACAGAACACAAATACGAAAAACTAAAAGTTAAAGTCGAGAGATTGGAAAAGGATGGAAAGATAAACAATATTATATTTGTGGATGTTACAGACATTTATACAGAACATTTTTCAGTCCTTCTAAAATTAGTACTAGAACTGATAAACGGAAAACTCGCAGTAGAGTGCACAGAAAGGGATATAAAAGCGATATGGCGTTTTGGAAATTTTAATCCAGATAGACAGCACCCAATACAGATAGAAATCAGCTCTCAATATATCAAAAACAAAATATGTACCAATAAGAAAAAAAAATTCGAATGAATGTATATATATATAATAATTCATTTATATACATATATATATATATATATATATATATATATATATTAATGATGATTTAATCCAAAATGAGCTAATAGTAAAAAAGAATCTTCAAAAATATCTCACAGTTTCTGTTAGAAGAAAAAAGCATACTTTCGCAAATATAGATTATGGCTAGACGGAAAACAATTTTCCTCAACAAATTTAAATGATATTAATGAGTTAAATGTAACGAAGAATACGGATAAGTCTCAAGATAATAAGCATTAAGAAGAATCCGTGAGACTACCAACTCCAAAGAAAAGTTTAAAAGACAAGACAGCCGGGTTTACATCTATAATTTGACATAAGATAAGCAAGATTTGTTAGATGAAATCTATTTGTATCTATCTATTTATATATCTATATATATATATATACACATATACGATCATGTTTTATATATGAAGTGCCGAATCACGGCATTTCTCACTGTTTTATTCGATTCGATAGGAATCGTTCATAAGGAATTCGTACCGGAAAACTGTGAACGATGACAATTATTTGAGAGTGAGAGGGTGTTTGTAGAATGGGATTCTTCAAAGTCAGCATGAATACCGAAAGCAAGAGTCTTGATCGTTTCTGCACGATAATGCACCGACACAGAAATCCAAGACTGTATGGATTTTTTTGATCAGAAAAGGCCTTACAATACTCGAATACTCCCCATATTCACATGATTTGGCTACGTGAGACTTCTGGCTATTCACAAAACTTAAGTTTTTGATGAAAAAAAAGCGTTTCAACACCATTTATACCATCCAAAAGCTACGATCGCGGTTTTAAAGGCGATTAAAAAAAATGAATACAGTGACAGCTTTGAAAAAAATTTTAATCGCTCTTGCATTTTTATTAACTCAAAAATAGTGTATTTTGAATAAAAATAAATAGAAACAAAAAAATAATCGATGTCTTGTATTTTTTTTTCAGTACCACCCCCACGAAACCCTAGACAGACTGTCTAAAAACAATATTTTCACAATAATTATATATATACATATAACAGTTCTTATATGTTTTGTATAGATATATATATGTGTGTGTGTGTGTGTATATGTAACTGAGTGAATAAATACATTTCACATATAAACATACATAATCAATATAAAACACAAGTAGATGTATTCTCTTCTGCGGTGACTACCTACTAGCTCTATGATCAATTTCTGCGCTTTACTGAACATGATTGTACAAAGTTATTCATGACATTTAGTACACTGACGAAGCTCGTTTTCGCCTGAATGGAACTTCAATAAATATGCTTGTATGCGTAAAAAAGAACACCCACGTATGACGAAAATTCATTTCCCTTGACCAAATTAATTATCCCGGAATAATTCATGTAGTTTTGCTACGTGAATGATCTTCTGTCACAAAAAGTCACCTTTTTTAGTATGATTTTATATATATATATATATATATATATATATATATATATATATATGTGTGTGTGTGTATGTATGTATTGTTTGAAAGTGAATTAAGTTGACGTTAATTAACTATTCTGTTCCATTTTCTTTAATATCATACAAATACATTATTCAAAATATCACTGAAACATACAACTGCCATGAATTAATTTATAGCAGTTTAATTCTTTATAACCTTTTTATATGTTTTATATAACTATTTTGTTTTAAAATATGTTTTCTTTTTAAATAAATCAAATGTAATAAATTATTTCATAAGTTAGGAATAAATCTATGTACATTTTGTAATATATTCCATTTTTTTATTTACACCTTTTAGTTTGCTTTTTTATTTCACATCGTAAATTAATATAAATCGTTTATTTAAAAAATGTTGTAATGAAATCAAAAAATAGTTAAATTAAAAAATATTTTCATATGATCTTATTTGAGTTCCTAATAAATAAGTACACTACCTCGAAATATCGATTATTGAACAACAACTACTTTAAATTTAATTACATTTGGAGGGATAGAAATCTAAAGATATTTTTAACTCATTATTCCGGTTGTGTAACATAAAAATTGAAACTAAACTATCTATTTCTAGATTAAAAAATGAATTACATTCTACACAATTACTGATGCATAAATCAAGTATAATTTATTTACAAATATTACAATAAATTGTACTATACACTTATACAAACTTTTTTTTTAATGCATTAAATAAATATCTATACCATCAGAATTAGTCAGGTTAATAGTAATAACATAAATATTTCATATTAATTATTTCATGTACATAAAAAAAAATGTAGTAAGTACTATTTATAAAGTTGGTTCTAAAAATCAGTTACATTCAAAATAACTTTTTATTAAAATATAAAAAAACTTATTAGACACTTTCTTAACGTTTTTTAATATCTTAATCTAATTAATGATAAAATTATTTTGCTTAATTTTATTATTTCTTAATCAAAAAAGTGATAAAATATGCCTACTTTTGTCACTATTTAGGTATAATTTACAATATATAAAAAGCACAATTTTTATCTTGATAGTTTTGCTACATAAGTATATATTATACAAATTAAACTGATCATAAATGGTTAAATGGAATAAAAACATCTTTTCAAAAACTTCTTGAACTACAAATCATCAAACCAAAAATAAGAAAAATGACTTTCTTAAAATATTCGGTGCAAATATAATATTAACTAAAAAAATACTGGATGTTATAATTTATATAAAACACATTTATATATATATATATATATATATATATATATATATATAAAGTAGGTAAAAAATTGGTTTTTTAACCAATATGCAAAGAATAAGAAACAATGAACGCTTCGACCAAGATATCTACACCATGGAAAAGCAGTATCAAATGGAATTTAAGTATGTTGGTTGACTGTTACTGAACTGAAAAAAGGCGTTCCACAGGAAATATACAAAAATAAATCAACAATACTGGCATTGTGTATAAAATAAATGAAATAGTCTGAAAAAATATTTTTTGAATATATAAATCTATCATTTTACTTTTACCAAGAGTTAAAGTATTAACATAAACATATAATAAATATACATAACTTAAATGATAAGGTATGAAAAGATAATGAGTTTTTATTTTATATAAATAGATAATATAATGTGTATTGATGATCAATTATATATATATATATATATGTATGTATACACATGCATATATGAAATATGTTAATGCTATTATTTATTATAATCACATACCTATATTTCATTAAATATCCTCAATTCAGCCATTATGAATATCGAAAAACACATCAATGAAAGTCTACATTGTAAAAATATGCACCATCAGTAAAAATGTATTATAAATCGAAAATGAAAACATGAACTGGCAAACTGTATCAATTAATTACACCCTCGCTGATTTCGTTGTAAATTTCACTAGTTCAATTGTCCACAATTATTTTACAAAACGTGACAAAAATGAATTTTAGTATAATGGTATTTCACACACAAATTACACAACGTGACTAAATGCCTAGACAGGTCAAGACATGTGCAGCGTATAATTATTAAAATATAATTGTTTTTGATCAAGCTACTCATGGTCTGCATACGACAGACATACAGTACAATAAAAAAAGATAAAAATATACATCGATATAATGATATTTCTATACAATACACTACATATGTGGTACAAAAGAGTATATTTCAGTATTATCAAGGTTTATATTCAGTGCGGAAGCTAGTTAACGGTAAATATATGTGGAAGGTGGGGTGGGGTGAAATCGATAAGAATTATTTAAAATGGGTTTTCAATTGAAAAGTAATTGCATAATTCCTGTTCGTTTTAATCCAATGAAATACAAAAGAACATTGTACGGTTATAAATACCTTCGCCCACTTTCATAACATTAAAGAAATGTAAATCATATTCATAATACAACTCAAAAATATGCTGGAAATTTATTCTAAAAATTCTCTCTCTTTCTCTCTCTTATTCTAATATTTATCAACATTTTCAATTAACAAAAATGAGTTAGAAGCATTTACTATTTACACAAAAATTTATAACAGTGTTCATAAATTTATAATACAAGAAATTTAATCATAAATAAAATTAATAGCCAAGAAATTCTTTAATTTTGATATTTTTCTTAAAAACATAAATTTAAATATATATATGAGCACAACAAATTGAATAACAAATTAATACAATTTTTTAAAAAAATATATATTTTGAGATGTCATTTTTACTTTATATTTTAATTTGCTATTACTTCTCTTTCTACTTTACTATGTTATTTCTTTTACTATTTTCTTTTTCGTATTATTATTATTATATTATTTAACGAGTTAGTAATAAAAATTAATATATGTTTAATATAGATTATCGCTAATAACCGTTTGAAGCTATATCGACATGGATTTTACAGGCAGTTCTCGTTTTTCGATTATATCTAATTGCACTCGTTAAAGAATAAAATTTTATTTTCATATAATATTCTGGGTTACCATTTTTAATTTTGTTTGTGTCCACATTTGTAGTAATCCTCAACCTTATATCTTCCGTACAAGGTTTTAGATATTCCTTATACAATCCATATAAGGATCATTATCCATATATGGGTATCTTATATATATATATATATATATATATACCATATATATATATATATATATATATAAATATATATATATATACCATATATATATATACCATATATTAATCTTTTAAGATATATAAAGTGACTTTATTATATTTATATTTTATATGATTATTATACGGTAAAGAAAGTCACAGTCAAATTTTATAGGCTTAACGACCATATACGGATGATAATGACCCTCACCCTATACAAACCATATATGGTTTGTATAAGGTGAATTTATATGTTCCTTATACTGTTCATATAAGGTTGGGGCTTACTAGGGATATATTCTACGGTTGATATTATGGAACTCAAGGAATATTTCTGACTATCAATTATGTTCCTTATTCTTTTGAATCCATTATTTTCTCAATTCAACTAAATAGAGTTCTAACTGGTGAATGTAAAATGATACAGAAAACTTAATTTTGCTCAATTTTTGTATTATTTCGTTTTATATATATATATATATATATATATATATATATATATATATATATAAAGATTAGTGTTCCATCAAATTTCGTTACTCAACTCTTTCGAATCTTTCAACGATACATTTAGACTTTTTAACTAGATCATTTTTAAATAGATTGTCAGAAATCAAATTTAAAAAAAAATACGTAAGGACGATGCATGTCGAAATAATTTGGCTGAACAATAAGTTGTATAGCACCAAAAAAATAATTATAATAATCTAATAAAATAATTCCTAATATGGGACAGGCAGTAAAATAAAATAATAATGGCTGTATATCAACATGTTCTTAACATTTCTTTATTTCTTGTGAATTTGACTTCATAAATAAAAAGAACTGTTTTTAAAATTATAAGAATTTTTCCAATATTTTACAAAAAATAAATGACTTCATCGTTGAATTTATAATTGGTTTTCTCCGTAATCTAATACGATACTAATTTTTTTTCTAATTACTAGGAGGCTTTGCCCCCTGCTCCTTACGCTCACCACCATCGGGATCGCTGCACTCACCCACTTGTCAATTATAAGCATGTACACGTAACCGAATGAAACAATAAACATATTTGTTTATTGTTTCATTAGTATGTCTATATAAACATTCTCTCATATAGATTATTTTTGGAATGTGTTATTTTATAAACTTTTTTGTGGATAATTTTGATATATATATATATATATATATATATATATATATATATATCGACCAGTTTGGTATTCATTCCCCTCTCCTATAAATGAGTTCATTCAAACATGGTTTACGTTGCGCTAATGCTTAGACTTTTATATAACTAGCAAAAAATTGATTTTTTATAGTAACCAAAAAAAAGAGATCAACTCAATATAGACGGTAACTATCAAATGCCAAGTCGAATTTAAAGACCAATTTCGTAAGTTATATATCAAATATATATATATATATATATATATATATATATATATATATATATATTTATATGTATGCAATGTCATCTTTCAAAATAATTTATTTTATTTTATAATTATTTCATATTTGATATGAATATATTTCTTAAGAAAATATATAATTAATTACTGTCTCTATACATACCGCGATTCCTCTATCAATCACATCTCAATGTTTCGAAAACAATGGTATACATTTTTTTGATTAAGATATTCATATTATAACCAAATTCGCATCAATGAAAAGAAAATGCCTTAAATTATTTTCTTTCTATTGTTATTTTAATTTATTACATATTTTTTTCCATTTGAATCCTTTAGACCATTATTAAGTTTTGTTTTCTACGATCGATTTTATCTTAAATTATTTCCAGATGTGTCATATTTAATATGTACTTAAAGTTGATATAATTCCAAACTGATTCTAGAAGGCAAGTACATAAAAGTGAACTCAATAATTTAAATAGAATAACTACGGTACAACTGGTATACATAAAAAACAATAACAATATTGATTATGAGAGGTTCATTCAGAAAGTTAATAAATATTACAGTAATATGTAAATATTTACCAAATTCAGCACACTGTTCTTCATTATAACGTCATAAGATAAATAACGAAGATTTATGAAATTGAAACCCCTATTATATATACAATTCTAAACTACTCCTAATTGTTATTATATTTTAATCTTATAATTATTTTAACATTGAGTTTTTTTCCATATTATTGGAAGATGAACATTTTTTAAACATCTCATTCAAATATAATTTGTAATACTGATATATCCAATATAAGATTTTTTCTATAATCATAAAATTTAAATAAATAAGTAATCATTTGTTTAAAATTTTATTATATACTACTGAAAAAATGTCCTTATAAAAAATTCCATCTCTAAATGCAGAAAATAACCTTTATTATTGATGAAAATTTGAGTCCTTAGGGAAGTTCTCTCTATTTTCCAATTTCATCGATCCAATTTTATTATTCTATAAATTTTATTAGTAATTTATTATACACTTTAAGGAGTGTTTAATATATATATATATATATATATATATATATATATATATATATATATATACTGTAATTTTATTTTTCAAAATGATATGATCTTACATATATACATACTGTAATTTTATTTTTCAAAATATGATCCTATATATATATATATATATATATATACATAGCGCCGACTATAAATTTCCGATTGAATGAAATATTTCTTGTTCAAATATCCGTTTCTTGTAACAATACAAACATGATAATTCCTTTTATGTCATTTTAATTTAATTTTCCACATACTAAAATATCTGTACACAAGCGCAACAGATAAACCTCAACGAATTTTCTTCCCGACCAAAACATGTCGTGCAATAATGCTAAAGGTCTCAACCACAAAGAGATATTATCGTGATTATTAAAAGCAACAAATACCGGACACGAACAGTTATGTAAATTAATTGGAAAGAATCAATATCATCATCTTTAAGTTAAAGTATTATCGTCGCCGTATTAAGTTTATTAACAAATCGTGCTTTCTGCCCGTGCATCACTTATTTCAACGAATTCTGCGAACTTTCAAACATCTCTCTTGTCTTCGCGTGAATAGAATATGAAATACTTTCATATTCACCAATCTCTCGAGAGTTTTAGTACTTTTGAATTGGCAGTTTGTGAACTTTTATTCGAGATAACTTTATAAGAGTTTTTATAACAATATAGTTGAGCTTTTTAAACCTTATTCTTTATTAAATAATAACTAATACCCTTCTTTTTTGTGTAAGAAGTGTTTCAATTATTGTTTTGAAGTATTGTGTTTTATTAGCTATATGTGCGTTGAAACTTTCATTTCCTTTATTAAACTTTTCTTATTAAATAAAATATTATAGCATTTTATGAAACGAATTCTTATTAGTAAAAACAAATAACTTTTTTTAATAGTTTATATCATATAATTTTAATTGTTAGTCGGATTTATTATCGTCTATTTTTTGTCCGTATGTTTACGGCTCTAATGTTTCTATATAAATAAATTAACACACAAGTAAATTAACCATCTCCTGACTAAAGTAATACAAACAAAATTAATAATTTGTTTATTCAGGACCAAAAGATCCAAAATAAATAAAGAGAAATGAATTAACTGAATGGACAAAGTACATGTATAAGGCTATATAGAATATATGTTTTTTTATATAAATTTGAAGTCTGATACAATTTAATATTCATAAATATAATGGAATATAACGAATTCACTATTATAAACAAAAAATGTTCATTTTAAATTTGATTCATATAAATTTCCATACAAACATTTACTTTTATAACAAGACTGTTTCAGAGATATATCGAGCAAATTTAGTCTTCCTTAAGAACTTTCATTAGATTTGTTGTCTCATTAGCGATATACTCAGTTTTTAGAACAGATAGAAGATAACATCTCTGTGTATCTTTAAATTCAAAAGAACTTATATGTTTGGATGAATTATTATTATTATTTTAATTAAATCCTAAAATACGTTTGTATGTAAAACAAATCCATTAATATATTTATATTTCTGGGTATTTAAGAATTTTTGTTTTGTTTTATATTTAATATATTACTTTTTAATATAATTTACAAACTAAGTGCACTTTATCTGTCACTAATGTAGCGATTAATGATACAGCGAATGAATATAGTCAGCCCCGCAACACTTGCTATAATCAAGTTCAGTTTCACTTATAATCTAAGTATGAAGATTTAAATACAGTTATATTTCTAAATAGTTACAAAAATGAATGCCAAATAGTTGACATCTATTGAGCTTGATTTGATGCACTGTACAGACAAAAATCGATTGTTGTTTATATTTTTACTAAGAAGAAAACTTTGAAAAAGTAACATAAAACACTTCACAAATATCACTCAAAATCATTTAGTCCATTATTCTATATAGCATCAAATAACTAGAAAAAGGTTAAATTTTTGGCAATAAAAATAAAAAATTTCATTTACAATTAGAACTTAATTAACAAATAACTGAAAAATTTCCAAGTATAATCATATTTTGTTATTGACTATCAAAATCAAATCTTATTGAAGATAGACAGGTTATGAAACTTGTAAAGAAAGTAAAATTATTTTTCTATTTAAAAAAGATAATCTTCTTATAAAGATAAAATTAAATGATTGACTTATCTTAATTTCATTTTATTCATTCTTTTATTTAAAACTTGTATCTTATTAGATAAAAAGTGTAAATATTTCAATCTTCAGATTCAATAAATTTTTTCTACTTTTTCCCATACACGTATTAAAAAATTATAAAAGACTTAAAAAAATACTTTTATTATATCGATAATTTCATCAGTTTCATTCATTAAATTATTGATTTAGTAATTTGATTTTTTTAAATTATTTTTATTGCGGTAAAAATTTAACGAAATACGCTAATAATAGATTGAAGTTAAAATTTAAATATGATTTAATTATGTACCTTTTTATAAAGACTTATGGTTGACTGATATTATATTTCAATAGAAATTCAAGAACATGGAATAATAACCAACAATCTTGACTGATGTAGACGTTCTTCTTTTCAATAGCCATCAAAAGAGAATAAAGAAAAAAATGTATAACTATAAATCTTGTTAAGAATCTTTTCTTTAATGATAAAAAAATCGATACAATATATATTTATATATATATATATATATTAATTTTAGCAAGTGTTTTCTTAAAATAAAATTAAATAACCAAAATGAAAATTACAATAATTTGTTTATAAATTACATGTATAAGTTTTAATTGAGCATATTATATTTGAACACATCATAAATATTCTATAAAATCTTTATAGGTGATTGAAAAGACATGTAAAGACTAGAAAGTCAAAAATCGTTAATTAATAATATGTTAATTACAAAGAATTCAATCTCCGTATTTTGTGTAAATATCGTTCTTGAAATACAAAATATTATCTGCAACATATAACAGATTGTTTTGATTTTTTAATTGTGCTTGTTAATTTGTGTAATCAGTATTCAATATAAATGTGAAGTTTGATTTTATCTTTCAATATTTGTTGGTGTATATATATATATATATATATATATATATATATATATATATATATATATATATATGTATATATTTAGATTTAAAGTAATACAAAAATTTTAAGAGATTTTCACATTTCATTAGCTTTAAACATGCACAAAAAATAAGTTTAAAAAAAAATTAACTTCGTCTGACGATCATCATGTATCACGTGAAGTGTTAATGAGCATAAAGCATTAGTCAAAAATTATCCACGTATCTAAAGACTTACTACGCAGGATAACATTTGTCACGCACAAAATAATGTTAGGGTTCTCCCGGTGGTAGATACTTCCTGCCGAAATTTAAATTATGTAGAATAGTGTACCTCTAGAGAACAGTATGAAGACTTAATTTTACTCAGAACTCTGTTTGCCTTGTCTACATTTAATTGGGGCGTTTCTATCTTGCCGTTATCTAAGAATAATTCACAATTATTGTAGCAATTATTCTAGATACAAGATTCGAATGCAATATAATTTATACTAGATTTGACAAAAAACCATACTGAGTTGATATTAAACTTTCACATACAAGATACATTTACTGTTTATTTTAAAAATGTGTCCTTATGAAGATTATTTTTTTTGTATAAAATTTGTTTTCAGTTTAAAATAATAAATATGTATTAATATCTTGATAAAAGTTTCAAATTTAAGTAAAAAATCAATTCTTATGTTTTTTATCCGACTAAACGATATTCGTTGAAGTTCTAAATGCTGCACATATCTGTATAGTAATATACAAACTCTTATTCAAAGATGTAACATTCTCTATTCGATACTGTTCTAATGGAAAGTGACAGCTCGAACGAAATTCGATTTTTCAATCTATTGTTCAATTTCTCAACTCACTTGTCGAATATGGTAACCTCTAGACAAAAGATGTCGGTTTTAGAAAATTACTTTTCGAATACCGAATATTCTCTGAAATATAACCGGCAATCAATATTATTTCGTAACATTAAAATAAAAATCTATGAATTAAACAACATAAAAACGTAAAGTATTATTTTCTTGAAAGTACTTTTAGATCAAAACAATTTACATTAAGGAATTATATTTCAATATTATATTTCATTCTTTTAATCATTGAAATTTTATACCCGATCATACAAGAACTTATTGGTTGGTTATTGGGATTTTAAGGCGTTTCGATAGCTAAGGTCATTTGCACCCGAACACAAATATAATTTAAAAAAAAACATCCTGTTTGCGCACTTGCGTTCGAATCACTCCTTAGTTCGAACGCTAAAGTATGAATGTCAAACGCTTAAAAGTATTCCATAAAAAAAACAATATTTCTCTAAGAGATTAAAAACACATAAAGGAACTGTACTGTTAATATACCTAATCTTGATTGAACAAAACGTATAAGTATAACAAAAAGAGATGAAACTCTTGAAGACAATAAAACATTTAAATTGCTGTGATCTTATATTAGGATTCAAAGGGTTTTTCGTGAAAAACACGTTAAAATAAACCTAAGGGTTTCATGCGTATGACGACACGACATATTTAAATATCGAGATTGGAATACTAAATCATATTAAAAAGTCCAATCTGTTTTGCGAAAGTCAATATGCGATTACAGCATCATGTCGTCCACTTGAATTATAAAAATATCTCCCGACAATCTCAAGCGATTTCTAATTCTCGCATAACGATTGCATTGTGTTAAAATGTGCGATACCGTCTGTCACACATGTCACACACATTGTTTGGCTTTCGTTTCTTAACATAAAATAATGTGTTAAAGAACGTAAACAAGATTTAATTCATACAATTAATTTTTAAAAGTTAAAAGGTGTGGTTTCTCTGTTACACTACTGAACAGATTTTTTTACAACTTATAATATTTAATACTGACTTGCTGTATCTGACCTATTATTTTCTATTTTTAAAATAAATCTATATTAAAAATAAGATAGGAAACATTTTCTTAATTTAACTTGTAAAATGATTGTTTTTAAATATAAGCATTTAAAAATAGTAAAATAATTCGTCTGTAAATTGATTTATCGATTCCAAAAACAAAATAATGTTACAAGGAAAGCAGCACACGCTTTAAGCATTACAAGATAAAATAAAAGAGAACCATTTTTTCTATTTCTTTAAATGCAGTTCAATAATAAGTGACCAAAAAATAATATGAAATAAAAAACAATAAATCTGAAAGCAACAAAGATAAAACCGGCATTATTAACATGCGTATCAAAATGAAATTTGAATTGGGAAACAACAAATTTTCAATGTAGTTGGAGTAATGTGATCATTAAGAAGGATAAGTATACTTTTACGTTTCTAATAATCATGTAACGTTAATAATCATGGAGCCTTCATTTCAAAATTTCATGGTTATTTACTGTATTCTAAATCGGAATGAATATATAATGATACGTTTTCATCCTTATAGTTTATTGAAGTAAACAGTAATTTAGAGAATAAAATTGGAACTAAATTTTATTAGCGATTAAAAATTCAAAATATGTAAGCAACCTCCAAAAGCTAAAAACAAAATCCCAACTATATAATGAGCTGCATAGTCGCTAAATTGTAATCTGAAAAAAATGTTTGATTACTTATGAAGATCAGACCCAATGGAATAAAAATCAGTGTTATTTGACATTTCAGTCTACTTCACAACATAGAGTATACTGTTCTAAATGAGAATTTACTGAAAATTGGGATTGAAAAATGACTAGACATAATAAAACGCATCACAAATTAATCTTTTTTTCAATTATAAGAAGATTTCCCCTCAGCGATTATATTTACGATTGAATATAATTTTCAAATTTGACTCTTAGTTAAAGCAAGTGGTCTAAAAATGTTAGAAATATTTTTTTCTGATATTCACTAGTCAAGAACTGATTTTAATACATTACTGTTTTTTTTCACAATATCAGTAAAACAGTACTGAAAGATTTTAAACGCGCAATTCTTCTTGAGTGCTTATCGATTACAAAAAAACATTGCCGTGAAGCAGTATTGCAATTTAACATATAAATATAGTGTTTTAAAATCAAAACTTTAATACAAGAATAATAAAAATTTAACACGTATCGAATCAAGTTTAGTCTTGTGACATATGCCATTCTTCATTTATAAAATGAACATTCCATTTCACAAGAAAAAACACTTGTCAATTTTCAGTATTAATAATATGATAACGTTGTAAGATGGGATGAAAATCGAAAATAAAATGAGAACTGAACATTTTGTTTACTCATAAATGAAATACTTCTACTTCTTAAATACAATAGTGTTTGGAAGTTGTCCAAAACAATAATAATAAAAAAAAACAATTAGATAGACGTCAGAGAGCAATCGAACTCTTTTAAGTACTTAAATATATGTTATACTTGAACATTTTTCGCTTCATAAGCAACTTAACGAGGAAAATATCAGATAACAAAACAATTCACATACACACCACATTCACACAAACACGTATGTGAAAGCATATATATATATATATATATATATATATATATATATATATATATATATATATATATATGTATATGTGTGTGTGTGTGTGTGTGTGTGTGTGTATATATATGTATATATATATATATATGTGTGTATATGTGTATATATATATATATATATGTGTATATATGTATATATATATGCATATACTCGTGTATATATATATATATATATATATATATATATCTATATATATATATATATATATATATATATATATATATATATGTATATCGATAAGTAGACAGATTTTATTAATTAATACATTCACCATTTTTTATTAAATTGTAAGTAAACATAATAAGAAAAATGAACTATATAACATAAAAATCAACCACTACTGGAATATTTTTATAAATAACGCAAAAAAATTAAATAAAAATTCTTCAGATACGTTTTTTTAAACCTTGTTTAAATCTGAAACTAAAATAAAATAAATCAACTCGGCTTAAACCAAGAGAAACATAAAAAGAATATTTATCTACGTAGACTATGTTACGAGTATATATATATATATATATATATATATACTTCAATAATTCTTAAAAAGTGAAGGAATTGACAAATTGTTATTTTAAACATTAACAGAAAGAATAAGATCACATAAACAAGATAAAATAAATATAAGAAAAAATGGTATCTTGACAAAAAAAGGATATAATATAAATATAAGAAAGAGAATCTGAGATTTTTCACACACAAAGCTCTTTTTCAACTCACACCAAGATGGTGGACGACAGAGTGAGCAAAGCAACGCCGCGTTGGGTGGCGATGTCAAGCTTGGCGTGCTATAAGCACCAGGAAGCCGTGCAGCGATTGTGTTGCTACTGGCGCAGAGGTAGCCGGCAGGTATATAAGCCCCAAAAGACCTATTGTGTGCACGCCAAGTTTACCAACTTTATGATTTTAATCGGGGGAACGGCTCACAGACTTACAGGGAGAAAGAGTTGTTAACAAGTCGATGACATAAGAAGGAGCATGACCGCCCACTTCAAACGGGGATAGATAGTACAGACAAATGTAAGTCGAACATTTTCTTAATGCTCTTTTATAAATGACCTTGTTGGTTCCGCTGTTGGTCCCCTGAGAAAGTTGTGCGTTGAATTTTTGTTTGTTTTCGATTTGAATATCAAAGAAAAATAAAATAAAGGCAAATGATGTTGACAGAACAGGAAGTTGATAATATTTTGTTGAGCATCGAATCGTATTTATAACGAAAACTAGACAGAGACAGTGTTTTAAATATTTAAATTTAATTGATGTACATCGAAGTGAGAACAGGCTATAAATATTTAATTTTTATGTTTATGTATCTGAATCCCAATTATATTCAACGCGACTGTGAACTTTCTTTTGAAATTAAATTTATATTAATTGAGTGTATTGTGGATACAACCTTGTAATGAGTTGCTCCAAGTTTATTTCAATGACATTTCAAGGTAATGAAGTGTTTTTCAACTTTTATACCAAACTTTATACATTATAGATATATTTGTCTGAGTTTGTATGTCTCTATATGAACTTTTTATTTTGTATCGTTTTCAAAAAAAAAACAGCCACGTAATAATTTCATAGGGAATATAACATCATTTTTATACAAATTTTTAAAGTGTAAACTCAAGCAATATATCCCCTTTTGAATATGTGTGCGTCTGTGTCTGTTTTCAATCTAAAAACTCATTATCAGTTCTACATTTTCAAGCAAATAATTAAGATGTTAAAGGTACGATTTCATATTTTTATAAAACATCATGTTTACAATTGAGAAATTATTAATTTAATCCCTTTGATAAAATAATTACAAATTTATTAAAAGTAAATGAATGTACTTGTAATTACAATTATTAATGAGTAAAATATGAACATAAAAAAGTAGATTTAAATAATAAAATGAGCATTTTTAAATGTGACACAAATTAAGCGCTTTTACTTTCATGTCTTTCCGTATTCTCTCACTTATTTGAGTCTCACTTATAAGAATACTCTACTTAATAGGAATTCTTGAGTGGATTAATACATTGCGATGAAACGAACAAAATAAAGAAAACTTAGAATGAAGTAATTCAAATAGTGCGTTGTAAATACATTTCTGTCAAAGTGTAACAAATTTCTTTAACATAAAAATGAAAAAATCTACTGTTTATCCCTCTATATAATCCTTCATAGTAGCTTCATCTTGTTTACTGGAATCAAAATGGCAGCCTCTGAAATCGAGATTTACTGCTGGGAATAAGAAGCCGTATGATTCAAGATCCGTACTGTAAAGAGGGTGTAATAGAACATCAAAGTTGTTCCGATTTACGGGTTGCTGAATGAGTTTTGAAGTGTGTGATCTCGTATTGCCATAATGAATCATAATTAGATCACAACCACGTTACGGCTACCATGAAAGACAGACTAGACGAACAGACATCATTTCTTCTCGAATAAAATTGCAATTTATTACACATTGGAAAAAAGTATTTGTAAAACTATTAAAGGCTACTGTTCCATAAAACCAAATAGATTTATTTATTATTGTTGTTTTGAGTGACGAATATATAAAACTGTAAAAATAAATAAAATTATTCTTGTAAAAAGTTTATATTTTAATAAAAAAAAATTGAACAAACTTTCGACAATATTCGAAACAAATGATGATAAATAATTCCCTTAAATCATAAAGATATAATTTATTTCTATTTTTTAAATTTTTATTGTCTTTCGATAATGTGTATGTAATGTGTCAGCACTAAAACTTAATAAAATTTAAGTTAATATCTAGTAAAAATCAGAAAAAAAATTGAAATATTTATTAGTACGATTTTTTAAAATTTGTGGTAATGAACGATTAGTAGTTATCATTACAATTCATTTAAATAAAATTTATTTAATTCCTTTTTTTAAAAAAAAGAACACAATGAAATGTTATTTCATTTATTTGTAGTGAACATAAGTACGAAAATTTAACAACTTAATAACTGTTTACTAGAAATCATCTGAACGACAATAATATAAATCTTAATTTTTTATTGAATGAAGAATGGTATGTCATCAAACCTCCCCCTTAATTGAGAACAATTTTCTTATAAAATCGAAAGAAAAACAATTTAATATAGCTCTGGATAAAGCTTCGTAAAAGTAAAAATAATTTTATACACTATAATTAAAAATTACATAACTTTAAATATAATTATATTATGCTAGTTAACTATATTTTATATTAATTCTATTTCAAAAAAAAATACACCAATTTTGTAAATTTTTATGGAATAAAAACGTACCGTAACTGTTTTAAAGCAAAATAGATGACCATACATTTGTGAATAATAATAAAATTTGGTTTCTATTTTAAGAAAAACACAATTTATATTTTATATAAAACTGTACAATTCGTATATAAATTTATTTTATATACGATATCTCGAAATAGGCACTTTTACGATTCATAAAAAAAATGTAATAAAAAAAATCACCAAGAATTTTGTAGCATAACCAAATATAATTGAACGTTATCTCTAACAAGAACGTGATTTGATTTATGGAATTCTATTTAATAATAATTTTCAGTTATTATTTCGTTCCTCCTGTAACTGAATAACTATTTTTAGACGAATCCATTGAATGTCTAGTCACGTTCGGTAATAACCAATGCGTAATCATAAAAAATTACACAGAATCCATATACACATATCCGCGTGGGTATTTTGCCGCAAAATCTCAATATTCAAAGTGTACGGTAAAAGCATCAGCAACGAAACGGATTAAATTTAACTTTCAAGTCAAACATACAATCTTAATGCGTAAATGCGTATATATATATATATATATATATATATAATGTATATATGAGAGAGAAAGAGAGAGAAATAAATAAGTAGATTATTACAAAGTTATTCATTTAAAGTATAATAATAAACATCTTAAAATATTTTCTTTAGCTTTTACATTCATTTATTTGTTGTAATTATTAATTATTTTAAATGAATTTTATAATTAAGTACTAAACATTTTTTACTGATTTATTATTTAAATTCTTCCTTGTTATTTTACTGAAATAATTTGTTAACAAAAGCACTTTTTACATTCACTGAATAATTAAATTACTAAAATGAATTTTTAAACATTGCTTTTACCGGTTATAAATTTAGTTAAATTGATTTCTAACCGTTTAAACAGTAAAGTTGGAACATCAATATAAAGTAATTTTTTACTTAAGATTTCAAAGCTTAACTCTCTTCTAAAAAAATATTTTTTTGATAAAATTTATAATTTAGTCCAATATTATATGCACATATTCTTACTATGAGACAAGATAATTTGTTTTCTGTTCTTAATGTACAAACCAAATAAAATTTGGAACTCATTAAGTAATGTTTACTAATTTTATTTATGTTATTTATTATATTTTTTCAATTTCGATTGTTTCTTCTTCAAATTAACTGTTATATTGAAATTCCAAATAGGTTGACTTTTTGTGAATATGGTTTATCCTTATATTCAGTTCGTATGTATTAATATATATTTTTAATATATTCTAAAAATTGCATTTACGAAATAATGGTCTTACAAGGGGAGAATACGACCTCGGATATTGAGTTTGGAACCAAACTTCGTATAGTGGTAGGGTACCCCAAAGGTATTAATATAGTAACGTACTAGTTCGCACTATCCAACTATTTTCGAGAAAAAGGCTCCGAAGTTTCAGCATCAGGCTTATGAGAAAAAGATTTTTAACCATAGTCAACTAGTTTGATATCTAGGAGGTACCGTGCCGCCTTGAAGTGTCTGAGATGTCAGGGAATGCATTTTATTAAAAAAAAAATTTAAACAAACATGAAATAACATTTTTTTGCAATTTTCTTTAGAAAAATGCTCTTTTTTAAATTTTTACAATTTTATTTCAGAAAATGATTTTTTTACTAATTTCTTTTCATTTTTTGGATTATTTTGTAAACATATTCGTATATTAAAGTATTCACGTGGTATATGATCCCATTAAAGTGATCACGTGGTGTATCCATGAAAGAATTTTATACCTTTCTCTATACACAATGTTCCGTGGACTAAACCACATGAACATTTTAATATACGAATATGTTTGCAAAATAATGTAAAAAATTAAAAAAAATTCGTGAAAAAATCATTTTATGAAATAAAATTGTAAAAATTAAAAAAAAAGCACTTTTCGAAAAAATATTGCAAGAAAGTGTTATTTCATTTTTATTTAAATCCTTTTTTAATAAAATGCATTAAAAGGATACATAATTATTTGGGTGAAGAAAAAACATAACAGCATAGGTAAGGAGTCGAACCTGAAACCTCGGACAGGTGAAATTCGTGCATTATCGCGTAGCTTTCAAGCTAATCAACTATTATAGTAAATATTTCTGTTATAAGATTCGGGAACTTTAAAGTCTTTTTCTCAAAAATGGCTGGGTAGTGCGAGTTAGTACGTTACTATATTAATACCTTTGGAATACCCTCTCACTACACGAAGTTTAGTCCCAAACTCAATTTCCGAAGTCGTATCCATAGCTTGTTAGATGTGAAAAAATGTTTGATTTTTACAAATTATTAAAATAAAAGTTTTAAAATATTTTTTTATTTTAAATTGGGTGTGTATATATATATATATATATATATATATATATATATATATATATTATATGAAATAACAAAACTCACAATCATATTTATTCTTTTTTATAGAAGAACACTATAATTAAAAACTTTTTAAGAAGATATTTTGTAGACAAATATATTACTATAACTAACAGTTCAAAGAGATATTTTTTAATGGCTATCGCCAACTATTTCAATAAATACATAAATAATATTTATATTTGTGCATAAGTTGCCAATATTTCTCAATATAAAAGAAAAAATTGTAAAAAATGTCTGAAAATAGGACAAAAAGAACATATCAAACAATGAACAAGATTTGTTTTAGGTATGGTAGATATTTTTTAAAATCTAAACTAGTGGTTATCAAATATGTGCCGAAAATAAATTGCGAATTTTGAAATTTCTATTTAAATTTTAACGAATAAAGTCGAAATGTTTGATAAATTCATCAGATTTTACCAATTTTGCATGTTTTTATTATTTTTATTACAATTTTAAGAAGATAAAAACATCTACATAGTTTAACGGAAATGAAAGCCAATATTACTTTATTAACATACACACACACACACACACATATATATATATATATAAATGTGTGTGTGTGTGTGTATATATATATATATATAATATATAGTGTTATTATAAGTACATGAAAATGAGACTTGTCTTAGACAAACAAGTTTCTGTTTATTGAAATGCATTAAATTCATGATGAGTTTATTTTTTTGTCCGAAATTATACGTTAAATGAAAAAAAGCACTTTATCTAAACGTAAATATCAAACAAGTCGTCATCGACCAATATCCACTACAGAAATTACATCGCAAAGAACATCAAAAAGGAAAGACAATTCAAAAACAACAAACTTATAGCCCCGTCAAATAAAAAATTTAAGAGAAGAAAAATATTTTTGACGACGAAGCAACAAGTGAAAATGGAACGAAGAGTCCAACACTGTTATTACAGAGAAACATGTTTCAGTATTTTCAGTGGAAGTGAACGAAATCGTTCAGCTAAAGTTGATGACGAAAGTGTAATGCAGTTTTTTTCAATTTGTTTTCGTATAAGGGATAAAATGAATGTATCTTAATTAAAAATGAAGGCCGTTGAAATTAATTATTTAATGTCTTTTTAATACTGTTATAACTATAGATGTACTTTTTTGGTTATAAAATATAATTTTATAATATGTTCAGAATAAAATTAGCTACTTTATAGTTAATCTCAAAATTATTGGTACTAATATAATTCCCAATAAAATTTCAAATCAAAAATAGTCTTGTAAATTATTTTATTTAATTTTTAAAATTCTAATTTTTTCTTAACATTCTTTCTATAAATAAATTACATTTAGAGTATAAACAACTAGGAGAAGGAGAAAAATAAGAAATGTAATTTTTATGAATAATATCTATCTTTGTCAGAAATGTGTTGAAAAGTTTAGTGAATAGACGTAATATTCGTAATGACAAATTATATATCCGTAAATGTTTTAAAACAATTATAAAATATATTGACAAAAAGAATATATTTTGTTTTATTCAGTGAGATAGGAATTAGAAACTTCTTTGAAAAGATATTTACATAAATATTACATTAAAAAGAGGTGAAATGTTCTTAATAAAAAAATCTGTAAAAATATTCGTTACAATTTATTGCCATATATATATATATATATATATATATATATATACATATATATATAGAGAGAGAGAGAGATATTTTCCCAATAGGACGCCATTTTTAAGAGGCAATATTTCACAAATGTTAAACTGACAGTTGTATTTTTTTGACATTTGTGAAGTTTTGACATTGCAATTTTTAGCAGTTGCACGAAAACGACGCACTGAAATGATAAAGTTGTGTTATGAAAATTGTTCTTCTATAAAAAATATATTTCGTAAATAACGTGATATTTATTCTCGGCATACTCTTCCATCTGAATCAACAATTATTTGATTAGTGACTAAATTTGAAGAGACTGGATCGGTTAAAGATAATGGAACACCAATATGTGTTCATAATGTTTTCTCTGAATAAAACATTGACTAGGTTCATGCAAGTGTATGGAAAGAGCCAGAAATATCAATTCCACGACGTACACAGCAATGGTCCTTTTACAGATGACCACATAGCGAATTTTGCATAATATATTTTTACTGAAGGCTTATAAGGTTCAATTAACACAAGAATTGATGAACATTCAGTGGGTCGAAGATTTGTTAATTGGATACTGGAAAAACAGCAGGGTTTTCCTGAAAAAGTCGTCTTTAGTGATGAAGCTCATTTCGAACACCGTACTTTCTTTGGGGGCAACGTTAAAGGACTGATGTACGCTAATAATCCTAAAACAATTTCCGAACAAAAAGATGAAATCCGAAGAGTAATTGGTGAGATAGAGCCCCAGTTGTGTAGGGATGTTATTACAAATTTTAACCAAAGAATGGTTACTTGTTAGGAAAGGCGTGGCACTCACTTACACGATATTATTTTTCATTTATGAATGACATATTCCCAACTATTATTTACAATAAGGAAACGTGAAATATAAATGCAAATTCTGTGTTTTATTTCAAATGAAAAAAATTGCGTCTTTATTGTAAAATCTTGTATATATATATATATATGTATTATATATATATATATATATATATATATATATATATATGTATATATATATATATATATATATATTTACACTATAACTGGGATAGAGAAAACATGAAAAATTTTCTCTCTTTCTCGATCTTCTAGTCTGAAATATATAAGGCTTTTTACCACTTAAAAGTACATAAAAATATATCAGCGTTATATATCGATTTATCATTCCATATTTATTATGTCTATGACATTAATGCTAAATATTAGCAAACTATTTTTGAAAAGAGAAAACATTCCACAAAAAAAATAGTAAAAAAATCAAATATCATTTATTAAAGGATGAAAACTTTCATTTGAAAAGTTTAAACATAAAAATGTCTGTCTTTTTTTCAGTAACGATAGGGAAATCACTTTGACAGATAAATCTAAATCCACCCCTGTTTATTCAACTAATATTCAATTTGAACTGAAATTGCTGACATTAAGTATTTTTTTACTAGAAGTATTCAATTATATTATTTATTTACTAATTATTATGTGTAATTAGAAAATATGTAATTAGTGCGTTGAATTTATTTTCAATAAACGTGTTCAAACCCTACATTTGATATTTCCCCCAATATGTATTTTTTGAATTATTTAATTTAAAACGTCACAGTTATTTTAAACATAGATTGATTAATATTCAGACCGATATTTACAATATATTATTTATTTTATAATTTTTATTAATATTTATACCAGCTTTATATATATATATATTATTTATTTACTTTGAGTTTCATAGTTTTACATAAATTAGAAGACCTAATATTAAAAACAGATTTTCCAGAATTTATTTTTTAAACAGCTTATTTGGAATTTGTTTATTTAAAAAAATGTGTGTTACTTAAAAGCTCTTATTTTTATTTATTTTTATTGAATTGGTATAAAAATATTTATTCTATTGAAAATAGAATAATGTTTTTGGTACTGTATATTTAATATATGAATAAAAATATCTAAATTAATATATTTAGTAATAATAATTCTGTATATTTATATATATATATATATATATATAAAAGATGTATACAAATACGTGTGTGAATGTTGACAAACATTTAATAACTTAATTTCATTATATTAATGTATTCTGTTTGAATCGATTAAAATTTACATCTACTTCTATTATTACTTGAAATGAATTATTTAAAAAACGCAATACAATATTTATAGAAAAGTAACAACACACGAAAAATATTCAAATTAACATGAATTCATCTATTGCATACAACTGTACATTGTGACAGAATGGTACAAAAAAATGTTTAAATTTACATCTTAGCGTTCCAAAATATTCAAATGCAGAACTCGCACGCAATATAAACCGAACACATACTAACTCACACCACAGTCAACTCAGCTGTCCTAAACCAACACTTATGATAGAATATATATAAAAAAAAACTCCTATTTGGTGAGACATTTAGAGGTACGACGGAATGGAATGGATTTGTTTGGTGGTTACGGTGGTAACACCGGTGGTTCCAATATAAAAAATTCTGGTTTATTTTGTGCGCTATGCACAACATGGAACACAGCTTAAAGAGAATATACTACATACTTGTAACTCCACGATTTGCATTATGCATAATGGAATTATGTGGCATGAAAACGTAGAGTACCACTGAATATACTGACTCGTTTCAATGTGTTTTATTTATGATTCTAGATAATATTAAAACGATTACATTCATATTTATTTGTCATTTACTATTTCGTCGAATAAAAACCCACTAATGCCAGAATGTAAGTGCACATAAAGAAACTGTAAGGCAGTAAAAATTCAATTTTAATTTGAAAAAAATGGAAAAATGAGATTTTTGCACATACATAATAAACATTCGAACACATAAATTTTCATTTAAAAATTGGAATGAAGTCATGTTGAAAAAAATAAAAAATAATTGAATTTCTTTTTGAAAAAGTTTGTGAACTGAAATGAATAATTATACAATATGAAATTAGATGAAAATAGAAAAGCTGACAATAAAGTACATATTTACAGTATATTCAAGTCCAGAGATAAATTTTCACTATAAATAAAAGAGTTTGAAATAAATAATAATAAGCAAAATTTTCTTTTTTAGTAGAATATCTTATCAAAAGTATACGAATTAAGTATTTCGTGATAAGTAATTAATTATAATCTTTGAGCTTAACCTAGATGTGAAGTAAATTGATTAATTTAAATATATATATATATATATATATATATATATATATATATATGTCTATAGATGTCTGTACTAAAGAGATAATAAAAATGAAACAATCGATGAAGTTTTTTAATAACATGGTAACGATGAGTACCGATTAATATTTTGAATATTAATTGTTTAATCCTAAAATTAAATAAACAAAAGAATAAATTTTGGAGATAAATGAAAAAAAATTATAAGGGAACATCGTCCATTACTCATAACAATTCGCTAAGGAATACTAAAAAGAAACGATAACGATGCTTTTTACAAAAAAGGATTAAATTTTTAACCATAAAACATTTAAATTGTTTTTTTTTTTAAAAAAAATAAATGCTATTTAGTTACTTATGTTGGAAATTTTATTTTCTACTGCTAAAAAACTACACCAAACTTTAATATTAAACAAACTAAAAGGTAATGATTTGTGTTTCTAACTTTATAAAAGCATCGACCGGTCTGATAGCTTCTAAAAACCCAAATCCTATTCATATAAAAACTACAAAGTATGGACTTATATAAAGAAGTTCGCTTTGAAGAAGTCACGCAACTATTGGCTCATTTCAGTTTGATAAAAAGGTACAAATGAATATCCGATTGAAACCGTTCGTGATTCAATAGATGAATAGCTAGAATGTTTGAAATATTGTGTGAAAGAAAAAGGATATCATTTATTTTTTATAGTACCTATACGAATTATATGTTAAAAATAAATTATTTTCACATTTCTGTGGATGATGGATTTTATAGTATATTAAAAAAGAAAAATGTTCCTAAAAACAAGTTATACTGAATGTTTCTAAAAATATATCAGTTAAAAACGAAAACAATTACTTTTCAATGTCAACTTTAATATTTAAACAGCCAAAAATACAATATTTAAACATCTACTAAAATGAATTTTGTTTCATTTATATTCGATTAATATTTAATTACTTCTTCATAATACAAAGATTAATGCTATATTAAAATAGTTAATACTCAATAAATAAATTTTAACATATTATAAGGTTGATGCAAAAATAATTGCTGTTTTTATCATTTAAAGTTTGGAGCTGATTTTTTCTAGTTACCGTTATCTTTTGTTATAGCATATGATACATGATTGTAACTAACGTATTAGCAATACTGACTTCAGTTTACGTGTATTGTTTTCATTCTTCAGTATTGTTGGTATAATCTCTTAAATTATTCATGGAAAAAGCGAATTCGCGCGATTTTGTTGCATGAGTTTATATTTGGACGTAATGCAACAGAAACTGCTCGAAATATCAAATTTGTTTTTTGCGAAGTGTCAATTATTGAACGTCCAACTCAACACTGGTTCCCAAAAATTCGTAATGGAAATGAAATCCTTGATGATGACGAGGGTCACGGATGTCCTTCAGCTATAGACAATAATGATTTAAAAACCATTATTAAAGTAGACTTACACAAAACAACTCGAGAGTTGGCAGAAGAACTCAATGTTGATCATTCGACATTTAAGCCTAACTGGACAAACAAAAAAATTGGATAAATGGATGCTGTATGAACTAAACGAACATCAAGCAGTTCGGCGATACAAAGTCTACTCTGCACTTCTTTTGCGTAACAAAAATGATCCCTTTCTTAATCGAATTGACACATGATGAAAAGTGGATTCTCTACTACAATCTGAAACGTTCATCACAGTGGCTAGACCGAGGAGGAGCACCAAAACAGTTTCCTAAACCGAAGAAACTTCATGAAAAAAAAATTATTGTCACTATTTGGTAGTCGACAAGTGGCATCATTCACTACAACTTCTTAAATCCTGGTGAAACAATAACAGCAGAAAAATATTGTCAGGAAATTGAAAAAATATATAGGACTTTGCATCGTATACGACCAGCGTTAGTCAATCGAAGAGAACCAATTCTTCTTCATGGTAACGCCCGACCACACATCTCAGAAATTACTTTAAAAAAATTAAATGAACTGGGTTATGAAACCTTACCTCACCTACATTATTCTCCGGACCTGTCTCCAACAGATTATCATTTTTTTAAATATTTGAATAATTTACTATGAGAGAAGGTTTTCAAAGGTCAAGAGCATCAGCTCAACGCGCTTTCGATGAATTCGTTAATTCCAGGACTCCAGAATTTTATCTTATAGGAATAAACAAACTTGTTTTGGAAAAATGTGTTTAGGTCAGTGGTCTTTATTTTGATTAATAAATATATTTTTTAACTGATATATGAGTCTTTATACTCGATACGTAAAAACCTCATTTATTTTTGCACCAACCTAATATTTAATTATTTAAATCAAACAATTTATTCATATTAACGCAAATTAATAAATATATATATATACATGTGTATATATATACATGTGTGTGTATATATATATATATATATATATATATATATATATATATATATGTATGTATATTGTGTTTGTGTACGTTTTGTGTGCCTGTTTTGGATGACTACGTATATTGAATAAATTTGCAACAATATTAGATTGAATAAACATTTGTTGTAATATTTTATCACTACGATAAGACGCTAGATAACGACGTTATATATTTTTTGCAAACGCAATTATTGCGTTAATAAGACAGTTTCGCTCCAAGGAGTATTCTATTTTCAAGTGACTAAATTAGTTTATTGATATTTTGAATGATGTTGGAATTTAATCTTATTAACCTAACCATCTTACACTGATATATAAGTTTCCAGAGACATGTCGCAAGAGAATACCGTGTTCTGACGCATTTACAAAATTATTTCCACTCGTAGCTGACACATTTGTAGCATCAAATAATACAAATGACTTTTGAATGTCATACTGGAAGTACAACAATTCACGTCATTTAGAAACCAATGAATTTTTTATCAGCAGACAATTACTTTATAATTTAATTTTACAAGAAATTGGAACAGACGTATAATACATGCCCGTTTTAATTGTCGATATGAAATTTTCAACGACGAAACTTGAAACTGAAAAAACGCACATATAGATAATAAACTACCATTAAATGAGCTCTTGAATTGAATTTATAATTATACTTTATGCAGTAGACGTCCCGGTGAATAATTTAAAACAAAGTTATGTCGTTATTGCACGTAATAAATTAATTGTTTCTTTAATCAAGTCACTGGATGATGGTTATTTCAATTAATTTTAAAACGGCTACAAAATAATTGAATCTATCCATCACTGTAATTCAATAACGTATAAAAATTACATTCTATATTTATATCGTTATCCGATTAGCACTTAACGATCCGTAACCTAATAATTTTGTAAGCCAATATTTATTTTGATATGAAATTCTCAAGCTGATCGTAAAAAATCTGGTTAAGATAAAATAAATACCTTTTTATATAGGAATGTATACGTATATATGTATGAACAATTCCATAATTAACGTTATAATAAAATTTATATCCGTCATTTATTTCCTTTTTTATTTTTATTTGTAACCACTCTATTTTATTATTCTTATATATATATATATATATATATATATATATATATATATTACATTTACAATAAATATAAAATATATGTATTCTCGTTCAGAATAAAAGTCTACGTGCAAATATTCCTAAATGAAAAGAATCGATTAAAAAGTTTGTGCAAAACACTTTTCAGAAATAATTTTAAATTAAATTCATACCTTGTGAAAATTTTAAAATAATTTTTCAAAAACACAATGTTAGCTAAACCGTATGCCTTCCGTAACTTGAATTCAGTATTCGATGACCTTCTCAGTGACCTGATTTAAACGTATTCGAATTTTCCTACGAGACTACTTGAAACCATAGTTTACATTTGTAAAATTCACTTGCCCTAAAGCCCTGAAGAATTATTGCAACGAATGCAGTGAGAATATCAAACGATTCGAAACAGTGCAGATCTCATCCAACGTATCCATTGCGATGGATTGAATTATGGTTTCAGATATAAGGTTTCGAATAGTAATTTTAAAAAAGACGTTCGAAAAACGTATATTTGAAAATGTTAAAAAACTTCTCTGTTTACTTTTTTTTGGCTTTAAAATTGTATCTATATTTTGTCTGTTTTAATGTTAATCAAAATATTTAAATAAGAGGTTTGATCAATAAGTAACGGAAGAATTAAATAAAATATCGAATTTTAAATGTATTTTTTGACAAAAGGAAAATAATCCCTCACAGATAAAAAAAGTCTAAAAATTATTTCTACTTAAACACTCATTTTAACCATTTCCTTAGTCAGAAACTTTTTCATTTCTCTCTTCTATGCTGTCAAATTACATTCCATTCAACAATATTATCAGTTTTTACAGTAATAATAAACCTGAAGGTATTAAATGACATGATAGTATGATTCTCGAGAAGGCGAAATGACTATACTGACATTAGGGCATCTCCAGCAGGACTGACTGGTCAAAATGCACTACTCAAAATATGCTTATAATGAAATATTGACTATTATAATATATGCTAGCTTAGAGATAAATACTGGAACCGAATTTCTGCGTCAATTTGCTTTGTCCGTAAAACAATAATTATTTCATTTTGCCTAAAAAACCGATTATATATTATTTATTCTCTAATTTTACTGCGAAATCGACGCAACATATCTCAAAAATACTTTTTATTTATTTACTTTAAAACAATTTAATAATGTATCTTTGTAATTTGGGACAAATTCAAATTCCATCAAATCTCAATGACAGAAAAAATCAGGATATAAAAATATAAGTGCAAAAAAAAATTCAAAAAATATTCAACCATAATGGTTAAAACTTTAAATGTGAGTATAACACAAAGTTTTAAAATTATTTTAAGGACTATCAATAAAAACCATTGTGCATCCTGATTTTCCCCGAAAACTATTTATCAAATCTCTTAAAAAAGTTAATCAATATGAGAATATATAATTAAATAGCATCTTAATGTAATGTTTTTTAATTAATATTAACATGAATAAATATTTTTACATGTTGACTTTTAAATAATAAAATAATTATTTAACGCATTTAATTTCCTTCTGATATTTATAAAATTCTCAATGGAAAAAAGTAATTAAATGTATTTAAATGTGTATATATATATATTGGGTTGGCCAATAATATAATTTTTTCATAAGAAATCGTTTCTGCTATTGTTTTAAAAAAAGACAATTCGTAACCTATAAAACCCAAGTACAGTCTAAAATATGAGATTCTAACTTGTAATTTTTTAAAAAAATCATTATATTCAATTATTTTTTTCGTATTTCTTTTGATTTGAAGATGTATTTTCATGCAATTATCCTTCTTGTATTTCCGCAAAGGTAAAAATGCGGTACAAACAGTAAAAAAGATTTCTTATGAGCATGATGGTGCTGTGAATAAAAGAATGGTCCAAAGATGTTTCAAAAAGTTTCGCGATGGAAAGTTTAGTCTTATCGATGATAAACGCTGTGGCAGACCTATCAAGATTGATTTATTAATTGAAAATAATCCACGTTATATCACACAAGAGATTGTTAAAATTTAAAGAATATAGAAATGTTAGGAATATCGAAATCCAGCACTGAGAACTATTTGCATCAATTTGCTGAAAACATAACAAATTCTAGAAGGATGATTTAATGAAACTGCCTATAAGGTGCTGAAAAGTCATTGATCATAATGGTCAATACATAATTTAAAAAAAGTTTTCTTTATAAAAAAAAATTGATCGAGAAATTTACCAACCGATCCTACATTACTTATTGGTCAACCCAATATATATGTGCAATATAAAACTTAAATCGATTTTTTATCATTTAAAAAAGTGACGAAATTTAAATAATAATTTTAAAATAAACATATATAAAAATAACATTAATAAAAATCCCATATTTTGTACATAAACTATTCTAAAAATAGTACCAATCGCTGCTTCAATTGTTTTTATTTTTTAATAAACAAGTTATATATATATATATATATATATATATATATATATATATGTATGTATGTATGTATGTATATACCGAAATCGTTCTAAATAATAAAAACAATGAAATAAATTTTATACATCAATTTGGAAATATAAATCAAAAATATTTAAAAATAACGTTTCGTTTACAATGATTTGTTTTTTTAAAAAAAAAATATTGCAAACAGAGACAAATGTTAAAAATATACTAAAATAAACTCGTGAGGTATCCAAATATAATTGACGGCATTGCGTTCGACATTTTAAAACGACGTGGGCGGATATCGGATGTAGGCTTGATGTTTTACACGTACAAACGGATTTCACATTAAAGTTTATCGACGAAAGTCGAGAAAAACTGATGACATTCTCTTTTTTGCTCTTTCTCACGTATATAGTAACCAATATTAAATTATTTAAAGAGTAGCAATATACATTATTAATTTATCGGTGTACTTTTCGTACTTGCGCAAATATAAATTTAAAATGTTACAAAATTTGACAGTAAGTGGATTTTAATAAGACTTCCGAAGTTAAAAAGCGGTTTTCATTAAAAACATAATCGAGTTACATGTAATGATTTAATTTAATTTCTAAAATAATCACTCTCATTATTTCTGAATAAAATGTCCTAAAATGCGTAAAAAAACATTACAGATAGGGTTTAAATTTATAATTGTAAATTAATTACTTTTACATTATTTTATTTAACTTTTAAAAAGATAACCTCTTAGCTTGACCAGAGAAATTCATTTCTAATGCATTATTTTATTTCTATTTTTAAAAATATCATTAATAACTATTTGATTCTATAGATTGATTAAATTTTCATTCATTTTATTTTTCTAAATATCCACTTTTCATCTGAATAATACAAATATCCTCAAATATAATTATTATTAAAAAAACAGTTTCATTTCAAAAACCAGATCATGTATTCGTACAAGTAAATAGTATTTACAGCAAAACGTGAATAAAATAAAAGTTCTCGGAATTCAGTTATTCAGAAACAGCACATCAAAACGTTACACAAACTCAATATCAAAGTGTAAAATATGTTCAAGTTGTTTTATCATCACAAATCATCACATCAACTTACACCAAGTTATTTTTACTTTGGTTCTATCAATTCACTATGATTTATATTAACAACATTGATGTTATACCCAAACAGCTTTTCGGTGAATTCTTTATACGATAGGTAGATACACGGAGCTTACGAAACTTCCATTAAAGTAAAAGTTTGTCTAACAACACTGTAGAAAACATTAAAAAGGCATGGATTATTTTGTTTGATCTATTAAAAGCAACTGATATTGACTTTCGACAGGAGTAAGGTTTTTGATATTGTTTATGTCTACTTATTCATCTTTATATATATATATATATATATATATATATATATATATAATATTTCTAAAATGAGTACAAAATAAGTAAAACATAATTACAGAGACACAAGAAATAACTAAATTATTTTAAAAAAATGTTTCATTTTCATGTTATATCTCTTTTTACAATATTAACATCTAGAAATATCTTGTATCACTTTTTTCTTCATAAATAACTTTTTACAGACAGGCCATTTTACGTATAAATAACTTAATAATTTTTTTACATAGTTTAGTGTAGTTAGAAATGTAAATTGAATAATTATTTAAAAATAATCGTAATTCGTAAATTTCAACTTTCCTTGATATAGTTGTGTACACATTAACCCATTAAACGTCGATACTCAAAATCGTAAGAATTTTCAAAAACATTCAACATGATTTCGTTCTAGGTTATTAATTTGGCGTTAGAAAGAAAAAAAATAAAAATTTTGGTTTCCCACAGTGAGAGATGTTTTATATACACAACAGCGACAATTAATGTTAGCATTATCAAAAACAAAATATTTCAAAAGTGAATAAAAACTAGTCTGTTTTAAATTTTAAACTCATTTATTTTATTAACATCCTAATCAAATCCTGTGATCGTTGCTAAAACACTTCAAATAAAGAAAAATGTTGCACTATGTATGTGTGTATATATATATATATATATATGGCTGCTCTTGCAAAAAATATAAAAAACTTGCAAAGTCTATATCTATTCTGATTTTTTCTTAGTTTCGTAAAAATCGAAAAAAATAATGTAGTTCTATTGCTATTAAATCAATGT
The DNA here is from genome assembly GCA_034766995.1 of Acanthacorydalis orientalis. Lineage (NCBI taxonomy): Eukaryota > Metazoa > Arthropoda > Insecta > Megaloptera > Corydalidae > Acanthacorydalis > Acanthacorydalis orientalis. The sequence continues at coordinate 39,024,127 of CM068314.1, read as the reverse complement.
TTACTTTTACATGAAAAAGTTTTAAGAAAATAATATTTTTAGCAGAGAAAAATATTGCAAAATTAATGTTACATATACGCAACATCGGCGCTTAATGGGTTAATAGATTTTAACAATTAAAAAGACTAAACATATTGTAACAAGAATAAAGAAATTATATATAAGAGACAATAAAAGAGACTGTTTAACATTAGGAAATCCCAGTAGTAGTACCAGGAGAGTAACAACTATTATAAATAATTCACATTCAGATGTAACATTGAAGTACTTTACATTAAATACATTTTTTAAAATTTCTAACAATTCAATTTCTTTTTACTTTAAATTTAAAATTTAATTTTTAATTAGAAATTTTGAAATAGGAAATTATTTAAGTATCGTCTAATGAAAAAGTGTAAAAGACTGAACAAAGTATCACAATATATTTAGTTTCTGACACGGGATGGAATTCATAAACGATTTTTTTCCACTCCCTCGTAAAGTACAAAAAATTTTTGATCAAAAATGTTTAACTAACCATACTCTGACTTGTACTTTATACTGATCATTTTTTATTGTTTCACATTCGCATTTAAATGGTGATATCATTATTTTCAGAACTTTTATATACATAAAAAAAAAACACTTTATTTCTATGACTTGAGAAAATTCATTCGTGAATGTAAAAAAAGTTGTAAAAAAAGTTATTTTAAAACGAAAAAAAATAATTTCCAGGTATTACTTAGCATATAGAATAAATATTGTTAAGTATAAATATTAAAAAAGAGACCGACGGGTATAAAAAATTTACAATTAAAATTTTCGAATCTTAACTGTTTTAGAACTGAATACTCGTTTTGACTTTCCAAATACATCAGTTTACAGCACAATTATTTATATTTTATTTGAAGGTAAGCCCTCTGGGCTACAATATATACTTCATATATTATAAACAGAAAAGTAATATAAAATTCACTTAGAAACATATTTTAAAAAGCGTTACGGTAGAAAAACGAAATTTTTGTAAAAAAAACCTATTAAATTATCTTTTATTATTGTTTATGTACCCAGAATCATGCCTTACTTGTATTGATTTTAAATTTGTCTCTCTCTCTCTCTCTATATATATATATATATATAAATATATATATGTATGTAGAGAGAGAGAATACATACATTAACATTTGTACATGTAGACAAAGACAAAGTTTATTTATAGAACAGAAATGTGATTAAGCGTTAGTTCGTTTAGACATTGAAGTGTCAGAATATCAATCAATAAACTTGTATATAATTGCAAATTTAAGTAGTGAACAGAGAGAACGTAAATTTCCTTAAAAGCAATTATCTGCAATTTTAATGAATTACAAGTTCAAGAACATTCTAAACTAATACAATTTGATAAAATAGAATCAGAAAATAATTTAATGTTACATTTTTATTAATAATATTGTATTATAATGTATTATAATAAAAAAAAATCAATTGCGCGTTCACAAAAAACTCAATACTCAGATTACGTAAAAAATAAAAAAGTGTAAACAAATTCGCTGTTTATAATATCAAGCTTTTTCTAAATATTAAAAAACGGATAGGTCATAAAAATTAAATAGCGACAAACTGATTAGAAAAAAAAAACAGTTGAATATCTAATTTCAATATCTACACTAAAATCGTAATTTTTGATGACAATAGCATGACTATCAAAATTATCCATAATTGACTTTATTTCTTATATAAATTGTTTGACAAATTGATTATTTTTAATTGAAATATGATTTATATTTCCCTGTAAAAATTCTAATAAAAAAATTCTGTTTAATCAAAAAAATTGTAATTCATTTTATAACATTTTACATAGAACACAATATTTTACTAATTTCTACTTCGATGACAGTATAAAGTTTTATCAAACGGTATATTTATTGACAATATATAAAAATATATTTTATAATAAAATTTAACTTTTGTCACAAACTAAATGTGTAAATAATCAATTTTACCTTTAATTAATTTTTGAGAAGAAATGTAAGGAATTTATCATTTTATATATTTAAACAAAAATAAAATTAAACTACAATTAGAAACAAAAATAAAAACATCTCGATTGGAATAATATACAATATTTAAAGAAAATTAAAGTGATTATAGCACAAACAAAAAATAAATAAAAGTACGGAATTAAGTCATGGATCGTGAGTTCGAATGTAATCTTCAGGCCATATAATTTTATATTAAAAAATGTTTAACGAGGTTTGCAACGAAGATGCTTATACTTAATATGTATGAATGTAAATCATTTATTATTATTAAACAATAATAATTATTTATTATTATTTTAATAATTATTATTAAAATAATTATTATTATTTTAATAATAATTATAATTATTATTTTATTATTTAACTGTTAATATTTTATAAGTTCAGTTCAAATTCTTATTAAACCATGATCTTTTATTTGAAAAATCAAAGAAAAAATAATTTATTTTAGTAATAAATGTTGTATCTGCATTATAAATTAACGATGAAAAGTAAAAACATATTTGGAAAAATCAGAATATTTATTATTTTGTCATCTTTTGAAAAATTTAAAACTAATAAACATCTATTTATCATCCATCCGTACTTATTTTAAAAGTTTCAATTATTTCAATATAAACGTTAAAATATTATTTTAAACGTCACATTTTCGACGCCTTGAAATGCAACTGGATGGCGATAACCGGAAATAACCTACGAAACCTTAAGAATCAGCTCGTGTCTAGAAGACGTCCGACCGACTGAATCAACGAGAACAGATATTTTTCACGAAACTCCGCATTGGCCACACGAGATTTACTCATGATTTTATCTTGAAAAAGAAATCCGACTGATGTGTGGTAAATGTGACACTAGTCTGCACTGCTGCAGGTTTTAAGGTAACGTGTTCGCTATGCAGAAGCTCAGATTCGCCTGGGAATGTCCTATAAAAATCATCAGTGTCTATGGTGACAATTTGAATACAACTGAGACTTGAATCTTTAATTCGATTTAATGTTTTTGCCGTATTCTATTTTATATGTAGAATAATTTTAATATATTTCAGTTACACATTTTTAAAACCCCTTAAATCCCCTTAAACATATTTATTATATTTTAAATATATTTCCTTTTTCTTTTATTTTACTGTCTTGTAAATATTAAAATGTTTTTTTTCTATCGGTATGTGCCATCTGTGCTAATTGAAACATTTTCTTTATTTTACTCTTTCTATATTTTATTGAACACCTTCACAAGTCATTTGCACAAAATATCCTTCCTTACAGAATAACAAGTATTAAGACAATAAAAATGTATCTACAAATAAAGTAGATTTTATAGATTGCATTGGAATGAAATGTCAATCATAATATATTAATAATCATATTATTAATATGTAATATATACATATATATATATA
>CM068314.1:38973207-39015707 GCA_034766995.1 Acanthacorydalis orientalis | reverse complement strand
AGATTTTATCAGAGAAATGAAAGTTACTCCAAATATACACACATTTTATATTTCTTAACAGAAATTACAAAAGAGATTAATGTTTTTAATATAAAAAAAATCATTAAAAATACGATAAAAGAACATTATATCCTTATTTTATTTGCATTGTACAGTTTATTTATCTCTTGTTTGTTTTCATATCAAATGAGCGATTTTATTGTGTTGTGAAATTGGCTCCATTTAAAAGAATTAAAACTTTCTGCAAACGACATTTAAAACCTAAAGCGTGCTCTAGATAAAATGTATATTATGTTTTCAGTAAATTTTATTCAAAAAGCATCACAATAAAATTGTACAATGGGTTAAACTAGGATTTCTTATATGTATTTGAACTAGAATAAAATGATACAAAAGCAAGTTGGAATATTATATGACATTTTATGAACATACTGCTAGTCATACTGCTAGTAATATTACTGTAGATGCACTGCTCAAGAAACATAAAATTAGTTCAAAAAAGTTTAATCAGGATATATGGTCTCTCAAAGGAAGCTACTCAGTCATCTTGAAGAAGCTATCAACAACAATCAATTAAAAGCTCTAACCGAATATGACATACACCAAATTATATAATACCTCTCAGAAAAACAAGAAAACGAGTCGACAGTAAATTAAAAAAATGAAATAAGTGGATATCTAGAGAATTAATGGATATATATATATATAAGAGATAACAATTGGATGTGTATTTTTTTGCTTGTAAAAACAAATTATTTTTTTAATATAGAACTACAACTTGACATTGATAAAGTAACGAAATTCATGTTAAAAGTGTTAACAATTATGGTGATAATTTGGCTGTCTAGTTATTATTCATTAATAGAAGTCGAGTTTATGAATGCTGGGAACAAGTTTCTAACATATGCATAAAAATTATTCAAGAAGCAACCCATAATAACTAATAAACATGCTCTCATAATCTTTTATGACAACACTCTTACATATATGTCAAAAACAGCGGTCCAGAAAATGCATCAACTAGAGTAGGAGCCCCTTCCTAAAATTTTATCTCTTACCGCAAAAAACATTCAGTAATATAGCAATTATTAAAAATACCTTCTAGAAATTTATATCTTTCAGGAAGTTTTATTTACATAAAAATATTGGGCGCTAATGACCTTAGTTGTCGATACGCTCTTAAATCTAAAATAACCAACCAACCAACCATAAGAGTGGTATAAATGCGTTTGCATTTCATGGGAAAAATTGTATTGAATCTTTCAGAGCTTATATTGACTAATGAAGTTTATTTTAATGAAGTTATAGTAGTATAAATTTTCACTAAAGAATCACACATTCCATATTCTTTTAGTCCATTAATTATAACTAAATTATTAATGTGTACATATATATATATAAATTTAATGTACATATAAAACAATATTTAATTCTTTTTTATTATTTAATAGATACCTTTCAAAAATAAGTAATGATCAATTCAAACTTTTCTATAGGTGTTTTTTTGATAATATCTCTTAATTCATTTTATATTCATAAATTGTATTTTATGTATGTATATATATATATATATATATATATATATATATATATATGATATTGTTTTTATAATCCATAAAAATATACCATTTCAAATGTGACATAACTAAAAATAATTCACTTCCATACTCAATTTTACTGATAAAATCATATGAAAATTTAAGTAGAATCTGTTTAAAACCATTGTAAAAAAATATAATTGATGTTATATAAATCTATAAATAACACCGATAAAACCCCTAGGTTGTTTTAAAAAGATTATTAGTAAAATATATATTTTTCTTTGAATTTATTCATTATTAATATGTTCGTATTATTCTGACATTCTGTTATTCTAAAAAGTATAAAGCAAATTCCACATTTTAGTAAAAACTTCAAAAAAGTGTATCATATATACAATATCCTATTTTTAATAAAATATTATTTTTTATTTCATTTTTTATAGCTAACTTTCTATTTTTACACTTTTATTATTTTTCATAAATTGAAAATGTTGTTTCTGCGTACATGGAAATTCTCTTAATAAATCATATAATCTCTTGTAATAAATAAATTTTTGTACTAGACGTGTTACGCATGAATAGATATTTGTAAGTATAATAAAACACATACACTCGTGGTTTCGTTTTATGACACTGCCGTTAACCTACGACTAAAACAGAATGGGTAATAACTCTCGTGGGACTATGCAACAAAAACTCTTAAGGGGTTAATAATAATTAATTTCTATTCTGTTATAAATAAAATTACGAGTAAGCTCTTCTATTATCCATATTATATTCTCTAACAGTTTCTACGTTTTATAATTTGCAACATTTCCTTATTTATTTTTGGAATATAATTAATATTAAGTATGCTTAGTTACATATACCACTTTCTTAAAAAAATACTTCTTTAAATCTGGATTTAGTTTAAATGATAAACAGTAATTCATCGTCATATTTATACAATATATTTATACTATGAACTTTTTAAAACAAATTTATATCTTACAGAAAACGCATTATATATGTGTAATATATATATATATATATATATATATATAATTTACTATATTATGAAAAAAATTAACTAAACTACTAAAATGAATTTATATGAACCAATGCACAACGTAGCAATCAATAATTAAATACAATTATTTCCATACTCTTCGTAGAAAAAGTACTTTTTATTTATTTTTGTTTACTTAAAGTGGTTAATGTATTTAACATTGTAAACAGAAAAGTAATATTCTAAAAAAATCGCAGATCTTTGAAAAAGTTTAAGATTTCAATAGAAAATAAAATTTCAAAAACTGCATGGCAACTAATTTTTTTAGAATGGTCATACTTTGATAGTATAATTGAACGATTCTCGTCCTCTAAAGAAGTTTCCCAAACTTTTGCTACAAGGGAACACTTCACAAATCTTAAATTTTAACGGAACACCTTGATTATTTTGTAGGGTAGGTAGATATAAATAATAAATAAAATAAAAGGGTAAATCTTAGCGTTAAGAAAAAAACAAACATTTATTCTCAAATGTTAATTATTTGAAATAAAACACATAAAAATTGTTAAACTATGGAATATATAATGTAAAATTGCGTTCTTAATGACTTCAATGTTTTTGGATCTTTGAATTATAAATTTTTTTGGTATCGGACACAAAATTAGAAAGCTGAATTCTCATATCTGGTGAAGCGTCGTCTGTTCCTGAATTTTGATTTGGTTGCAGCATAATATGAGAATCCTGCCTTGCATATGTCGTTGTAAAAGGAAATAAAACAATAATATCTAGTATTGACACGCTGGGGTATTCTTCTGTTAAATTTGTCCAGAAATCATTTAATGGAAAATCGTTGTGTTTTTGTTTTAAATCAGAGTCACTAATTAACTCAATTAGGTTTTCATAATCACTTGCGCTGAAGCCTGATGGTGTTTAGCCGTCTGAAATTGTCCTTACTGAATTTTGGAAAATATTGCAAAAGGACTGACAGTAACTCGTGCAAGTGTTCTAAAATTACAACAAAAACTAAAATCTAATTTAGGGTTTATTTCTGTCAAAAATTCATGCAAGACGGAAAAACAATCAAAATTATTATGTTTAACTGTAGAAATCCAGAATTGTAACTTTCTATCAAAAGATGCAATTTTATCTCTTCTATTAAAAATTGTAATACTCTTTTCTTGTAATGATAAGTTAATTTCATTACACTTTGTCAAAATATCTGCCAGATATACAAGACATCAACCATGAAAAATTAAAATTAAATTTTGTCCTAAAATAAACAATTTTTCACGGAACACATATTCACTTTCATCGGAACATAATTTAAGAAACGCTACTCTAAGGTATCATGTACTTTTTCTTATTCAATTTTCAGAAAAGATTCTTTAATCTGAAGAAAACAACGAAAAAATGAAATAAAATAAAAATTAACATCAAAAACAAATCACTGATTTTGGTGTGTGACTTTTTGAACTTCTATATATATACATGAAAACTGCAAAAAATTGTACTTTTATATCATGTCGAATATATGAATAAAATCGAAATCACTTGGTTCGCGTTTTAAAGATTTTTCCATACAAAGAGAAATAAATACATATTTGAATGCATGTTTATACAAAATTTATAAAAAAAAACCGTATCAAATCTCTATCTGTTATTTAATATCAAACTGCTGTATAAATAAAACTGTGATAAAAACTCGATACATAGAAATGTCATTCATAGAAATGTCAAGTTTACTAACTGTACCTTCTCTCCCGGAAATGTGTCGAGATAATTGATATAATTCCCGTTAACTAACGATAATTGTTCAGAAACACCTACACAAGTATGAGCTCTATTTATTTGATAAAATGGCATGACAATATACGATAACTGCATAATCTAAACAATTTCCTTTTATTAATTAAAATTCTCAGAATCTTCTTCCGAACAACTTCTCATTAAACTGAATTAACATTTTAAATCACATATTTATTTAATATAACACTATAACTATATCATGATTGTTATTTTTTTATTGGTATACGCAGTCAGGTAACTCGTGATCGACAAATATTTGAAAGTAATGAAGTTTAGTTTATGTTTTTTCAAATAACTCATAAAATTTCCCAAACGGTAACCGTAAATAAATTCGTTGAATTTAAAGTCGCAAACAATAAAAATGTAATAAAATGGCGTTGCAATAAGTAATCTGATGAAAAACGCAATTACAAACATAAATAAAATTTTATGATTTGAATACATAACAAAATCATATTTAAGAAAAAAAACGTTTTATTTACTAGGTTGGTACAAAAATAATTGCGGTTTTTATCATTTTAACGTGAATGCCGATTTTTCTAGTTACCGTTATCTTTTGTTATAGTCATGTGATCACATCATTGTAAACAATGAAATTAGCACTACTGATTTCAGTTTATGTCTATTGTTTCCATTATTCAATATTGTTGGATATAATCCCTTAAATTAGTCATAGAAAAAGCAAATTCGCACGATTTTGTTGTATGAAATTAAATTGGAACGTGAACCAACAAAAACTACTCTAAACATCAAATTTGTTTTTGGCAAAGTGTTAATTATTTAACGTACAACTCAACATTGGTTCTAAAGATTTCATAATGAAAATGAAACCCTTGATGATGACGAGGATAGCGGACGTGCTTCAGCTATAGACAATAATGATTTAAAAACCATTATTAAAGTGGACCTACATAAAACAACTCGAGAGTTGACAGAAGAACTCACTATTGACCATTCAACAGTTCTTCGGCATTTAAGCCTCATTGGACAAACAAAGAAAATTGGATAAATGGGTACCGTATAAGCTAAACGAACATCAAGCAATTTGGCGATACGAAGTCTGCTCTGCGCTTCTTTTGCGTAACAAAAATGATCCCTTTCTTGATCGCATTGACACATGTGACGAAAAGTGGATTCTCTACTACAATCAGAAACGTTCATCACAGTGGCTAGACCGAAGAGAAGCACCAAAACTGTTTCTTAAACCGAAGCTTCATGAACAAAAAATTATGGTAACTGTTTGGTGGTTGACAAGTGGCATCATTCACGACATCTTCTTAAATCCTGGTGAAACAATAACACCACAAAAATATTGTTAGGAAATTGAAAAAATGCATAAAAAGTTGCATCGTTTACGGCCAAGCATTAGTCAATCGAAGAGGACTAATTCTTCTTCATGACAACGCCGGACCACAAAATGATTAAATGAACTGGATTTAGAAACCTCCCTCACCCACCTTATTCTCCGGACATGTCTCCGACAGATTATCATTTTTTTAAACATTTGAGTAATTTCATACGAGAGAAGGTTTTCAAGGATCGGGCATTAGCTCAAAGCGTTTTCGATGAATTCGTTAATTCCAGGACTCCAGAATTCTATCTTATAGGAATGAACAAACGTGTTTGGAAAAAATGTTTTCAGACCAATGGTCTTTATTTTTGTTAATAAATATAATTTTTAACTGATATGTTTTCATAAATGTGCAAAAGAAATTCCATTTATTTTGTATTGAAACGAATGGTACGACAATAATGTGATTCGATCCGAAACTTATACTATCCACAAACAATTTATATCTTACTAAACAGTAATATACAAACTTTTTGACCATTGTCATCTACTATGCTGTTTTATCAACAGCTATGTTGGTTATATCTCGCGTTACAACATTATTGTAATACGATCTAAAAATGCGTAGGCAGCATTTATTCATCATTGTTTGTAACGAAATAAAAGTTGGTAGAACACTCTGATTTATTTCAAACTTTTAATAGCACTCCTGCTAAAATTTTCAGTTTGAAAAATCTGTTATGTGATAAACAATTTATAACATAAGAATGTGATATAAAAATAGAATGTAATAAATGTAGTAAAATAAACTACTGTTTGTTTTTGATATATTTTTTCAGTTTACATCGAAAGCGTGTGCATACATGCGTATACAATATAGACAGTTATTAAAATAGTCGAGAATACATGCATTATATATTTTTAAGCTTAGGACTTCTGTATTCATTTTTTAGTTACGTCTCGAATAAAAATTGTCTTAATATAATCTAATTCTTTTTTATTTACGAACTCTAATGTATATTTATAAATAAAGATGTGATCATTTCATAAAACTAATTAACACTCTGAAACAAGACAAAAAAACACTGCACCAAAATATTCAATAATGTTGCATATTTGATATGCAGTGAATTTCGATAGCAACTCCATAATCCTCGACGAACATTTATAAAAAAAAAAAAAAAAAAAACATTAAAAGCAATTATTGACTCTTTTGATACATGACATATTTATTTTTTAGAATAATAATTCACTTTTTTACAAGTGAATGTAGCCACGGTGGCTGTTACTGTGTAATTATATAATAATTTAGTTTACTAATTGTTATTAATCGAATTATTAATAATTAAAAAAGTTAAAAAATACAGTATAATATTTATTTAAGACGTAACAAAATAACATTTTGGATGACGAAGTTTACTGAATTTCGTTTATTCTAAGTATTGAGATAATTCTTAATTATAAACTCTAAACTCAAATATTATATTAACAAATAAATAATATTGAAAAATTACTTTAAAATTTAAATTCTATCTCATATATATTTCATTTAAGCAATAAATTACATTACAATTATAATGTTACATAGAGTTATAAAAAAGGTACGAAATGATCACCGAAAAGTGGTACAATAGTGGTATAAAGTGGTAAAGTGTTCGAATGATAATAGTATAGCTATAATAATCTTGAACTTACGAACTTATCTTCTCAACTAAACCTAAGGAATTAAATTAGTCTCCATATTTACCATGAAATCAAAAGTTAATTTCCAAGTTTGTAAGTTACACAGTGTTATTATGTTATAAAAGTTCAATGAACTTTTTCTCTAAAAAGATATTAACTAAAAAAAATTAAATTCATTTTTGCAATTTATTCTAATCAACTTTGAGTTTTTTTTTAGTTAGTATTTAACTAAAAAATTGATAAATACTTTTTCAGTATACTAAAAAAATTTTAATATTAGCATTGAAATACCAATTCGATTTCATATCTTCATATTTTTAGTAAATATTTACATACTTTAATTAATTAATATTTTGAAATTTTATTACTTACATTTAATTTAACAAACAATTTTTCACTTATAAAAATATAAGTACAAAAATGAATTTATATTATATAATTTATTACAGTAATATTTTTTAATATTTATATAATATTTTTTTTGTAAATGAACAATCAACACACGATAAAATTTTCTTTTACCAAAAAGAGGCGATTTATTTTTGTCTGTTTTAATTAATTTGTAAAAGTAACTTATCTATAGATATTAATTATTACTGTGATATTATCACATTAAAAAATTAAAATTAAACGTTTACAAATAACACTAGCATAAAATAATAACAAATAAAAACGAAAGTAAATAAATAAATGTAAAAACAATATGCGTATGTATTTTATTCATTGAATTATTATTCAAAGTAAATCAATTATACGTCAGTGAATAATTGAATCATAGTTCCGAATCCTGAAACATTAAATTAATATTAATAACATTATTATTTTAATATTAAAAGTCGTTATTTGTTTGATCAATAATCATTGTACTAATTGTTTATTTTATGATTATAAAATAATTCATTATTAAAATATTATACAAATAAAAATATCAAATATGAATTATTAAATGAATCTTCTTTAAATTTCATACTTCGTGATGGAAAGAAAATAACAAATAGTAACACCGACACTTTTTATTTCATATAAGACTTTTAAATAGTTTTCAAACATTTTTTATTTATTTTTATATAATTCTCTGCTGTTGAAAAATGAACAGATTATTTATTTAAATTTTGAAAATATTAATTGTTTATATAAAAATATATTTTTGTATAGTGTATAAAGATAAAGAAATAAGGAATTAAAACTAAAATCTGATTATTCAAATGAGTCTTTAATTGTACTTATTTTACACACTTGTTAAAAATAATTTTTATTCTCCTTTAACAAATTTAATCATTATGATATCTTTAAATGTTGTTCCTACATGTGTAACAATATACTAATTTTTGATTATCTCTGCATGGAGTTGTTTTATTCTGATTAACATGATAAGGTCCGTACACACGAACTTGCTGTTCCAGGTTGATATATGGCAATTTGTTTCTTTAAAATTAAATTCATTTCACTTAATTTAAATACGTTCAATGAACTTTTGTACATAAAATTATGAATTAAAAATTTTCTCATATTAAAAGTTTGTATAGGAACCATCAAATGTATTTTTTTGGTAATTTAAATCGATTAAATACCATAAAAAAGATGTTATAAATATTTTTTATTCTCAACAGATGATAGTATAAAACTATTTATCTTTCATATATTAATAAAAATATTAACGCTATAAGTACCAATAACATAGTGAGGAGACTATTAAACGTTTATGCTTGCATTTTATTCCATTTTTGTCAATTTTTTATCTTCTAGTAAGCTATAACTATAAAACTATAAATGAAATTTTTATTCTAGTCAAAGAATGCATAGAATAAGAAAATAACTTGTAAATAATCCCTGTTTTTAGTAGTTATTTATTTTCAAGTATGTATTTTTCAATTTTTAATGAGTATTTTAATAGATTAGAATTAAATAGAAAAATAGAAAAGCCACGAGAAGCTGACAACTCGATCATTTAAGATATACAATATTTTAACATATCTTTAATTCTAGTTTCTTGTTCAGTACTTTGAACACTTTACCTAACAGTTTGTTATCACACCATCAATGTGTTTTAATCTTAAAAATATTGCATAAATTGCTACAGAATATATCCTATCGATATATATATATATAGAGAGAGAGAGAGAGAATGAGAGAGAGAGATTATTTGACAAAAGTAGAACTAATGCAAAGGGTTTAATGTTAATGTTTTCTTTACATATAGATTAGGATGTCATTTATTGATTTATAGGTAGAATTTTATTTTTTTTATTGGACCTTTTGAAAATGTTTCCTTTAAAGAAGTTTTGCTGGAGTAGGATTTGAATAAGGTGTAAGATGTACAACTTGTTGCGGTACTGAAATGAGAAAATGTTATATTGGAGTTGCTCCGAATACATTATTTCTTAAAATTACTGTAGTCAGATTAATAGACGATGAGAAAATTATTATAGTGTTAACAACTGAATATACTGGAATATATGTAATTGTTTCTAACGTTTTGGTTTCTTCTCAAAATATTTTCAGTAAAATTCGATCTACCGAACAATATCTGAACAAGACGAAATAAATTTTAAGTAAGAAAACGTTCAAAATCGTAGTTAATAAGTTTATTACCTTCTTTATATGATAAATTCTAAATACAACATAAGCTTTTTGAATAAGTAGTAAATGAGAAAATTTTGATTGTTTTATCAAAATATATCGAATAATTAAAATTTTATAGCACTCTAAATATCATAAAAAGCAAACGAGGATTCTTAGTATGAAAAAACAATTATAAAAAAGTCGCATTTAAAATTTTAAAAATATATTTCTCTGCTTGTATTACAACTTGTGTGTTCTCCACTTGTGTTTCTCTAAAAGTGTTACAACTTTTAAATTAATAAATGTATTCTACTGAAAATTGTGTCAATAATTTTCCTATTTATTACTTATTCACATAAGAATAAATTCTATGAGGTATTTTTATTTTTTCATGTAAATAAAATAATAAAAACCAAACATAGTTCGAGTTTCAAGGTTTACAACTTAACTGAAAGCTACACCTTCAAATGTTAATTTAAAAAAAATACTTTAAAACCCAAATATTAAACGACATTCTATAAAAAACTTAAACATATAAAATAAATGGCCTCCTTGTACACTTTATAAGCACGAGTTAAAATGAATGTAAATATTATTTCGCTTTGCATTTATGTACATTTAAAATTTATAGAAAAAATAAAACAGTATTTGTTTAAAAATAAAACTGGACACTTTACTGTACATTTTTAGTATGAAAATATCTTTAGTTTAAAATTATAACTATTTATTTTCATGCTTATGATCCCAATAACATGTTACCCGAGGGTCAATCGGTTGAGTTTTTGTTTTCCACTACTAGTGTTTACATGTGTACATGTGTTGTCTTCAAGTAGATTTTAAATAACTTTATCTATTAATCTATTTATTTTGACAATAAATAAATCAAACTATTGTGATTTCACTGTATATGTGTATATATATATATATATATATATACATTTAAATACATAAGATATCTATAAATAACTATGACAATATATGATCAGGAAAAGATATTATATAAAGGTACATTTATTACAGAAAGGAAAGACATGTTAAGCTTGCGTATAGAGATTCACATATAAATTTTCTATGGTTGAATTGCATGTGAATGTATTTATATATAGACTAAAAACTTTCCAAAGAAAATTTATGTTACATTTCACAATTTCCTTACAGGTCTCTAAAAAGAAGTTATGTATCGACTAAAAGTTTTCGATGAAAAACAACTTAAAATTTGATCTAAAACTTTTCTGTCATCTTTACGATTGCGTGTAGGTAGAAAATTGTAAATAGGGTTGAGAGAAAACGTTCTATCAAGTAGAAAGTAAAATTGTACAATGTGTAAGATTACGTTAAAAACGCCCACGTTCGCATTGCTGGAATATTATACGTATAGCTGTGTTTAATGCCGACCGCTTTTGTGGTTTATTTATGTTGTATAACACACATCATGTGAACAAGGACGTACGTTTACGGTATTATGATTTTACATAAAATTTAATTTGTATATTTGAATTTAAAATATCGGTCTTTGCATACACATTCTGGATTATATGTATACACATATACAAATATATAAATCAAAATTATATATATATATATATTTTATATATATATATATATATATATATATATATATATACACGTTTAAACATAAACACACCCACGCACACAAACAAAGATGTATTATTGCGATCTCAAGTTTCAAAATTAAACCAAAACAAAGACGGAGTCAAATCTTATTTTTCAAGTATTAACATTTTCAATTGTTGTGCGGTTAAAACATCAGAAGTGTGTTTTCTTAAGAAAAAACGTAATTTATCAATTAAATAGCTAAACTGACTTTATGTTCTAAGGTCAAATTTTCAATTTCACTTTATAATTGAATAAAATATGTTATGTCAATCAACAGATGAATTGAAGAATATGAAATACAAGTTTACTTATTTTTAACATAAATGAATAGTTGTATCTTTTTTTTGTTATAAAATTCAGTAGTAAAATATATTTCTCGTAATTTCTAAATGATATTTCTTAAAAGCATCGTCATTTTTTCAAGACTGATTATTTGGGGCTTAAGGGCTTGTCGGCAACTAAGGTCTTTTTTAAAAAAACTTGCCTTGAAAAAAGATAAGAAAAAATCTAAAAAAAATACCAGAACAATGAAACACCTCTATAATAAACTCGATTTCTCCATGTAAATTTGTTCATTATAGAAAAGTTTGTTATAAATAATTGATACACACTTCATATCTGAAACTAAAACAAGAAACTATTTTCTTTTAAACATAAAAGTTCATATACAAAAGTTAACAATATGAAGGTTTCTCTGTACTTAGGAAAAAAGACATGTAAAATATACACTTGTTAATTTTATAACTAATTTTCATTGAAAAATCCTAAATAATCAATATATTTAACGAGTTAAACAGTTTAATGACATTTAAACTTTTTATTATAGATACTTTTGTTAATTATGTTAGCTTTTTCAAACGTTATTACATACTGATCTGCTGTAATTAGAAACAGATTTGTGATAATTATATAAATATATAGCAATATTACTGATCAATTCGTAAAAAGCGTAATTTACTCAACATAAAATTAAATCCGAATAGATATAGTCATTGTTATATTTTTAAACATGCCAAACATGCATTTTATAATATCACACACACACAGATATATATATATATATATATATATATATATATATACACGCAAAAGTAGCAGTACGAAAAGGAACACTTGTCCGTTGATAGACAGAAGCGTTGGAAATTATTACGGACACCTACGATACGAACAAATCAAAGTAAAAAAGGGAACGTGTCTGTAAGACCGTAATAAACTGGAATAGCACCTTGTCAACAGGCAGACTAGGAATTCATTCATGGACCAATATTAAACGTCCGTGTGGGTGGAACAAAGGCGACCGCGGCAAAACGCCGCTGCAGTGTAACGTGGCAAGGAAGGACACTGAATGGACGAGCACCACCACGTCACGTACCTTTATTCGCAATGATAATGTTCACGAACAGGAAATGTTCGCGACAGACGTAGCTACCGCGAGTTTATTAGATCGAAAAGGACGGAAATAGCTCGGCGAGCTTTAAAACATGCATGCTCACGGTTTAATATCGTGAATTAGGGTGATCTGAAGCCGGACGTACATTGACACCCACACACTCCAACCGACCACCAATGTAGAAATGGCAAACGTACGCATTTATGTAGATAGCGTACTACACGTACATTCGCTATTACGTCATTATTGATTCGTTTTCGAGTGAAATATGCGTGAGTTGTTGAATATCAAATGAAGGAAATTTGTTTGAACAGGTATACCGTGAATTTCCACACAAGTTGTTCGCTTTGATTCATAAACAAAGTTCTGTATGACAAAAAAATAAACCGGATAGTAATTTTCAAACTCGGACTGTTAGTTTAGAAGATTATCTAATCATTTCTTCATTCTGAGAACCAACCCTTTTATACCTCAAATACATTTACATATATAAATATATATATATATATATATATATATATATATATATATATATTGGATCAGTAAAAAAGTTCGTATACAATTCAATAGGTGGTGTTAAGAACGCCGCACGGCAGGTTTGCGATTGAAATATATTCATGTTTTATATCGTTTGAAAGGTAACAGTCACAGATGTCATTTGAGCATCAGACGCATTTGTTTCTATTCGAATTGTGTAGGAAAAATTTTTGAAAATGGACAAAGAACACTTCGTCACTTTATATTGTACGAGTTTCGAGAAGGAGTAACCGTTCGCGCGGTAAATAAAAATATTCTGGAGGTTTATTTGGACCACTATCACTTTCAATTGTGAAGAAATGGTTTGCTAAATTTCGACTTAGTGATTTTAACTTCAAAAATCAACCCCGGTCTGGACGACTTAACCCGACTCTAGTTGACAATAACGCACTAATTTCGACGGGAAAGTTTGCCGAGACACTCAACGTTGATGGAACCACTAAATTTTGGAATTTAAGGAAACTGGCGTTCACGTTAAAGCTCGATATGTGGATGCCGCACTCGTTTGAAAAAAAGTTTGATCGCATCTCTTCGGCAGTTTGCTTGGACGCCTCAACAGAGAGCTTTTCTTGGTACGGTTGGTGACTAACGATGAGAAATTGAACTTACACAACAACTTCCGACGCAGACAAACGTAGAAACAAGCGAATGAAGATGAAGAATCAGTTTCCAAAGCTAGCTTGCATTCCATGAAGGTGTTGCTATGTGTTTGGTGGGATTGGTGTTGTTTATTTTGAGCTGCTCCCGCGGAACTAAACGATTATTAAGGAGAAGTACTGTCAACAAGTAACCAAACTGAATTCAGCAATTAAAGAAAAACCATCCGATTTTGGCCAACCGCAAGAGGGTCATCTTTCACCACGACAACGCAAAACCATGTACACCAAAAATGACTCTTCAAAAACTGAAGCAGTTGAAATGGGAAATCATATCGCATCCACCATATTCTTCGGACATTGTACCTTCAGATTATAACTTGTTCCGGTCGCTACAGAACAGTTTAAACAGTAAAAAATTGACACCCTAGAGGTTGTCAAACCCATATCATCGCCTTTTTGCCGAAAAACTGCGCAGCTTTTACGAACGATGAATCCAGCAGCTGCCTGAGCGTTGGAAAATGATTGCAGAAAACAACAGTGAATACGAAAATGATTAATAAAAGCGTTTTCAGCGAAAAATAATTGCCTGAATTTCAATTTCAAATCGTACACAAAAATTTGCACTGCTCCAATTTATTAATAATTGTATATGTATATATATATATATATATATATATATATATATATATATATATATATATATATATATGTAGTACCAGAAGACAATTAACCCAGTTGAGGGCCCTGCCGGTAAAACTAACAGGGCCCCAAAAATTTATCTGACAACCAAAAAAAAAGCTTTGTGTAAAAATATGTTTTATATTTTCCTTCATATCTACAACTTTATTCTATAATTACCTAAATCATATCAAAATAAAATATTCTGAATTATTTGAGCTAGGAATAGTCAAAAATAAATTTAAAATAATTTCAACATTTGTAAATGTTAAGGACATTTCATTTGCTATCAGGTAATTTTTGTGACAGTATTGAAATTGTTTTTATCTTCACATGGAAAGAGAAGGAATTGTCCCAATTCATCATCGAAATGCATAGTATCAATATATCACTGCATTTTTCACACAAATTTATTATTATCGGCTAAGATGTTGAAGTCTAAGCTTCGTTTCCTTATGTAATGATCAATTTTTTCCCCGAACTCGGACCAACACCCATTTGATCCGCCACTGGGTAGAACATAACTTTTCTAAAGGAAACACATGATGTAAATATTTTTTTATTTAAATAATGTTTTGCCTGAAACTTCAAATATATACAAGATTTTAACTGTTTTATAATTACTACCACTTCTGACTCATAGTATAAATCTCTTTGAATCTTTCGAAATATCAAATCATACAAAATTCCATACATTCATTATCTTGTTCGTAATATTTATTCCATTTTCCTCTATTATGAATCACATTGTTTCTTATTACAATCGTAAAATATTAAAATTATTTGATTTATTCAGTGAACAAATATTTAATCAATTTTAATTCAGTAAATTATTTTTAATTTTATTAACTGAAACTAAGCATATACGAGTAATTTAAATATAAGATTTTTGGGGAATAATACGAATAAGATTTATAAAAAAAGTTCACAAATAAAAACACTACTTAAAAAGATTAAAAAAACTTCTTACTTTATTTATACGAATTCTTAATTTGGCTTGTAGTTTGTTCTTGAATTACAATCTTTTTGTTATTTAATATAATATTCATTATTATTACTTTATTTTTAATTTAAGGCAACTATTAAGTTATTCTGGTAGAAAAGTTACTTTGTCAGAATCATAGTTTTTTTATTATGGCTGAATTCGTATTTATAAACAAATCATTACCTTATCTCTAATAACCTCCAAATAATTTTTCCCATATCCTCACAAATAATTATTCTAAACCATAAATAATTATTCTAATCAAAATATTCAATAAATGATTATGAAACATTTTTGATTGTATCTCATATGTATGTCAGTGACAATCAGTAATAAATTATAGAAAATTTTGATCAGAAATGAATTGTGTATTATTTAAATTTGGTAAAAAAATCATTTCTGAAAGTAAATTAAACCACCGTACCAGAACTATAATGTAAACACATAAACATTTATTTTTTTCTTAATTTACAAAATGATTCTTTTGGAAATTTTACATTTCTCTATAAATTGGTTTTTGTAATAAATTGAGTTGAAATTAATATTATTGAAATCCAGTTTCTTTTCTGACAGTTTTCGTATTACTTCTTTCATATTTCTCTTTGGTTTGGTCCTGTTGGACCAATCATGAGATAAATTACAACATAGTTAATAAAAGCAAAGAGAACCTATATTTATTGAACAAATATTTTTATTCATACGCACACACATATAATATATATATATATATATATATATATATATATATATATATATACATAATGTAATTTAGCAGGGAAAACATACTGAATTATATCTCAACTCTTTTAAACATTGATTATACTGATAAAATTATTGTCTCTTTATAAAAAAAAAATGAAAAAATATAAAAAAATTGTATGGTACTTAATTATTATATTTCACAACATATATATATATATATATATATACATATATATATATATATATACATACGTGACATTTAAAAAAGTAAAATCTATAGTGATAGATACACTGCTATTTAAAGTGTAAAAACATGCTGAAGTGTACATTCAACTTTTAAATGATTTAGTACGGAGTTTGAAATGTATCAATTCGTATTTTCCACACATCACAAGTAAAAGTTACATCAGTAGTAAATGTTATCCGTTATTTCTTCAGATATCGTTTTAGTACATACGATTGGAGTTTTGTAGGATAAACGTGGGTGGATAACTTTAGGACAGGACATAAAAACAAAAAAGTTACAGAAATACGTTTTAAATAGAGATGAACATATTTTATGTGATTGTAAAATAACTGGCATATATCAGCAAAATTTAATGAATGTAACGTTTTTCTGTCAATTTTATTCTCTACATATAACGATAGAAATGATATCTGTCGATTCTGAAACTGTTTAAAAATAAAATATGAATTTGTATTTACTGATACATATGTGTATATATATATATATATATATATATATATATATATATATGCATATGTATGTATTAAATGGTAAAAAGTACGTGAAAAAAATGCAGTGTGTCATTAAAATTGGAAAATTTTGAAATAATATTTATAATTCAGTGGTTTTGCAAAAGCTAATGATTTAATATTTATATTCATACACACATTTATATATATATAAGAGAGAAATAAAGAAAGAGAGAATAAAATAGAGGATGAGGAGTAAAGAAAAATATATATAAATTTATGATTTGCAACAAGTTGATTTTTTTATAAAATGTCATTGTAATTGAGAAGGAAAGTGAGTTTCTTATAAAGAGTTACTTTAAATTATCTAACAATGTTTATTGTACTTTTTTTGATCCTCAAAGTAACAAGATGAACACCTGAAAATAGCACATGTACGGAAACCAGTTATAATAGAATAAATTAATAGTGACCCGACGATGAAGAGTCGATGAAAACAATACACAAGCAGGTATTATTTACATAGATTACTTCTAAAATATTACATAAGTTCAAATACATGTTTAATCTAATTCCCCATTGAAAAATATTAAACAAATATTTGTGTAAAAGGAATAATGGCAATAATTTTTAGTCGTTATTAATAATAAATAGAATTCGACATAAAAAAGCACATTAAAATTCGCTATAGAAATAATTGTAATTCTATACTGAAAAATAATTTATAACTTGAAAGAAATATAAGAACTAAATAAATATAGTATCCGTATACCTTATTACAACTGAAATTGAAAGAAAATAGATGCCAACAGACAAATAAAACTACAAGAAACTAGTTAAAAGGAAAAAAATGTAAAAACAGAAAGTTAAATATTTTTACTACTAATGAAAATAAATACTTGACAAGCAATGAGTGTGTATGTATGTATGTATGTATGTGTATATATATATATATATATATATATATATATATATATATATATATATATATATATATATATATATATATATATATATATGAAAATACGCAATGTATCAATATTTCTTTATTCTTACAAAATCCGTATTGGTAAAACATTCCTTCTTAACATGTTTTTTTGATGTTCATAAATACCAAAAAAATGCGCATCGTAATTTAAATTTCCTGTTACAATACAAGCTTTGTTGAATTATACGTTAACTAAAAGCCTTCTGTTACACCGCTCTTTCTAAAATTCGGCTTGTTAATTAACTTAATTACTGGTTTACTGATTCCGACGAGATAACTTCATGTCTATACAAGAGTATGCATCTCTATACAAATCCATCATTTGCAGGTTTGATAAGTACAACATTTTGTGTTGTTAGATATTCGATAACAGCACGTTTTCACTCTGTCAGAAATACGAGTTCTACTTTCTATATTCATTAATGTTTTGTTGCATTTGCAAGTTGAATGATATTCTGTTAAAAGTTTCTAATAAACTTTATACGTTTTTGGTAATTGTATTCAATTATTTGTTTCGATCAAATATTATTAGCGATAATAATGAATAGAGATAATTATTTACTAGGAATGAAAATGACTATTAAGTATTATTTTTTTTATAATATATATATATATATATATATATATATTATATATATATATGTATATATATATATATATATATATATATATATATATATATATATATATATATATATTGATGATTTCTCTTCATATTTTTGCAATAAACTTTTATAAAACTAATATTCTTCATATAACATTAGGATGCTTATTACAAGTCGATACCAGTAAAATATATAAAATATTGTACACTTATTTATAAAAAGTAAGTAAAAAGACTATTGTAATAAACTTTAGTTATTAAGAAAAATCTTTCCTCTGAAAGAAAAAACTACATATATGTTTACTACATTCTCAATCAATTACTTTTTAGGATAACTTATTCTTATCAGTTTTGATATACATAACATAAATTTACAGACCATACATTTTGTATGTAGCTATTCTTATTACTATGAAATTATTATTATTAATGTAATAAAAGAAGTATTTCAAATAAAACAAAAATCATTTTATAAGCGAAATATCTGATGTTAAATGATAATAAAACTAATATAAAAATCTAATATAATCAAAATATTTTAAATAAGTTTTTATAAATTAATTATAATTAAAATACTAGACAGAGAAACAAAAATACACATGTGTATATATATATATATATATATGTTTATGTATATATGTATGTATATATGTGTATATATATATGTATGTGTGTGTGTGTAAAGTTGTTATAAAACTAAAAATAAAATTTAAATGGACATAATTATCAATTTATGTATTTTATACAAGTAAAAGAATATTGGCACAAAGGTTTCAAACAAAAGAAAATTTTCGAGCCCTGATCAATATGTAGGATGAGATAGTTGCGTGATGAATTACTGTAGTGAATTGAAACCGAAGAATTTAATTATACTAGAATGCACTGGATACATAAACGCTTTTAGGTATGTTAAATCAGATAATTTTCAGCTAGTGCCAGTAAATCAAGAAAGGCAACACGATCTCATGATCAATATCCTCAGTGCACACGATATGGAAAAAATAATAATATAATGTTTAGGTGTTTCCAAGGAGAGGTTCGATAATACAAAAACCGTATACGACTGTATTAGTAGAATTAATTCACAAAAGAATAAAAATTAAAAAAATACATGCTGAAAAACTGACAAAAAAATACATCTATGAACAAGAGTTTATATGAAATTTAATCCACTTAAGTAAATAAGTGTTTTCTTTGAAATGAATTTTGTACAAATTGTTAACTTGAAAAAATTCAATATATATATATATATATATATTAATTAAATAATAAAATAGTGCATTTAACAAAAAATATACAAAAAATATTTAATAGAAGATTCGAAGAAATATGAATAAGTTACAAACACTTTTACGAAAACATGTTGATATTTACATTTTAATTGACTAGTTGTTAAATAAGCTATCCAGAATAGCTTTTGTAAAAATATTATCTTGTATTAAGTACCTTTTCTTAAATACTTTATCTGTTTGAACTTTTTAACGCTCTTTTTAAATAGACTGCAAATTTTGAAATTGAAACATACTTGTTACAACCAAACAATATTTTTTTTTATTTAGTCTGAAATATATAAATTTTTATCATCAAACTCTTTCTTAGTTTATAATTACAATTATACATACATTAATTGTTCAAAAATCGATATTTAATCTTCTGGTAGTGATGTCGATAGAATAGCGCTTTTTTTTCTTTTTATCTCAATTTTATTCTTTTACCATTTCAAATTCTGACATTTTCAGAAACTTTTTGTTTATTCGTTCATAATACTCAACATTAGGTGGAAAAATTAATTCTATGCCCTTAAATTGAATCAATTATAATGCTGTATCAAACTGAAATATTTCCCATCGTTTCAGGATTTTGAAGTGTCAACCTTGACATTTCAAAGTACAATATATCTTGGGCCAAGCAGTTAGCATAATCTCACAAGCTAGTAATAAACACCATGGCACCTGAAAAGCAGCATATTAAGCACTGCATACTTTTCGCATTCCAATCGAAAAAAAATGCTTCTTAAACCGCGTGAGAGAGTAGTTCAACATTGGGGGATGGTGTTATGACACATTGCACATACAAAAAATATTAAAACAGTGAAAAAGGTTCAAAAATGCATTACAATTTCATCGACTCAAAGCTACAATCTCGTTTTGACAAGGGACTCATCAGTTACCCGGAGTAAAGTTACACAAAATAATTGGGGATTTTTGAGGATTAAAGTGTATTCCATTATGAGTCTGTAATAAAAAATTGGATGATTTATATAATGATTTAATAAATTTTACAAATAAATGTATTAAATTGAATAGGCACAAGGAAATTATTTATGTAATTAATTTCAATCATTATTAAAAAATTAACAGATGGAATTAGATAATGACTGTAAGGAATAGTTAAGTTATGAACGATATTACTTTAAACAACAATTGCAACAATAACTTTTGTATTCTATCCTGATCAAAAAATTAAGAAAACAACAACATGGAATAAAAATGGAGTATTCACTGAAGTTTAAAAAAAAATCTGAATTTGTATTTAATATAAAGATCGAATCTGTTTGCTATGAAAAAAAATTATTATATTTATTTTTATTTATCATATATATTAATATATATTTTTTTATATATTATTAATATATATTTTATATATTATTATTAATATATATATACAATACATATGAAAAACAAAATTTTAATTTAGTATTGTTTTTTCACTGTAATTTATATCATCTTTTGCATTTTAAAATATCCAGTTTTGTTACAATATTTTTTCATTTATAATACTAATACCGAATAAAATAAAACAAGTGTTAAATGTAATCTTAAACTATGAGGCTAAAGCTATTTATTCGTTTGTGAATTTTTTTTAAATAAAAATTTTCTACACTAATTTAACATTCCTTTTTTTCTCTTATTTAACAATTGAATAACTTCAATAACAATAAAATAAATAAGTTTCTTGTCAGGACCTTTTTAAAAACAAGTATTGATTATATGATATAAGGGTCACTAATAATCTAATAATATTAACTTTATTAGTAAGAAGTTAAAAATCATCACTTTTACAGAAAAACAGTATTTTGTGTGTGTACATGTATACAATGTTTTTAAGATAAACTGCAGAAATTTTCTAAAGAATCAATTTCCGACTGTAGCTGTGAAAATAAAAAATAAAAAGTATGTCAATTTGATGTCAGCTTTGAGGGAAATGTTTTTATATAACATGATGACAACGACGTGTTTATAGTACGACTAGAAGCTGTCGCTATCGACCACAGAAGAGAACTAAAAAATTCTCTTTCATCCTAACTGCTGTCCACCTTTTACGAATTATTTGTTTGTGTACATATGAAACCGTTTCTATTGACATATACACGACCGTTCGCGAATATAGCTGTACCTTATGATAAATAACGCTTCGCTACCACTGCACTTTTGCTTCCCCAACTGTTATGGCAACAGTTATGGACACGTATCACTGCATACACGGTGTACATGTAAGTGGTTTATTTTCAAAACCAGCAGTAACACAGTTTGTTATTTATACATGCATATGTATACTGTACCGTTCTCTTGCAGTCAGACACGAATTTGAAAATGATAGCCTCTTTTTCATCTCGTATTTGTTATATTTTACGATTTCATAAATGAAATGATTGTGACAGATTATAAATTGGATGTATACGAAATTTTGATTAATGTGGATGTAGATTTTGAAATATATATATGCACGTACTTAGCACACAGGCGTTATACATATTTAATAAGTTTATATCTCATAAAATATTTTATAGTGCTGTTTTACACATTTATTGCTGTTTTTATTGATTCCTGATTTACAGTTACTTACAAACACATCTTATACTCATATCTATATGTGTATACATACATACATACAAACATATAATTACAAGTAATAAATATATGCATTTATTTTATTTCCTGTTTTATAAAAAAATCGTATAAATTTATTATAAGCTATAAAAATTATAATAATAAATAACTTATAATTTCAATCAAATAGATTTTCATTTACTCATATTTTATATATTTCTAGGCAATCAAAAAAATATATTTGAAAAAGTATAAACTGAAAATATCGAATAAAGTTGTTAATAATGAAGAATTTATTTTAAATCGCGGTTTTACAAATCAATAATATTTTTTTTACAAAGTAAGGATTAGAATTTTTTTAAAGCTTAAAGAAGTGATTATCTAAATAGACTGTTCATTAATGAACAATTTTACATTAACTGAATATTTTTTTGATAATATATATATTCAAATAAAAAACAAGAAAATTTAAGTAAAATGATTAAAAAAAACATTAAACGTAGGGAAAAAAGCAGATACAGTCATATTATAGGGAGCACTAAAAATCGAAATTTTAAATTATCTGTTTAAATAAAAAGTGTATGTATGTATATATATATATATATATATATATATATATATATGTATATATATATGTATATATATATGTATATATATATGTATATATGTATATATATATGTATATATATATATATATATAGTAGTCTAATCAAAAAAAATTGCGAATTTCGATTTCGAAGAGCCGCACAAATTCAATGTAATTTTTTTAAAAAGTAATAATCTGAGTAATTGTTCCATTGTAATCTATACCACAAAATTTGCCATTTCTGAAACCATTCATGAACAGCTAATATTTTTGTAATGTTTGGTGTATTCGTCGAATTTTACCATGTCTAAATTTATCGACCAACAAAATTGTTTTAAATTTTGTGTTAAAAACAAAATTTCTTGTTGACACGTTTAAAATGTTGAAAAAATCATTCTGAGATAAGATTTTATCGAAAAAGCGGGCATACCAATGGTACAGTTTGTTTAAGGAGGACCGTGAGTTGGTAAAAGATGACCCTCGTTCGAGACGGCCGTCTACACAAATCTATAAAGAACATGTTCAAAAAGTGAATAATTTTATCCTGAATGATCATCGATTGACTGTGCGAAAGATCGTTGATGATGTAGACAAAGTATCTTGACCGATACTTTGCACTTGAAACGTGTCCCAGCAAGACTTGTGCCAAGAACGCTAAATTTCAAGTAAAAACAGTATCGCAAAGATGTTGCCATCAGAATTATAACTGAAGTATCTAAGGAACCCCTAATATTCATGAAACGCATCATTGGGAGTATAGATTTGATGACGAAATAAAACAATAATCGTGCGAATGGCGTAGTAAAAACAAACTGAGATCGAAAAGAGAACCCTAAAGTTAATCCAAATATCAATGATCTCTCGACTGTTTTCTTCAATTATCGTAGTGTAGTCCACAAGGAATTTCTTCCAAAAGATCAAACACTCAATAAGGAATATTACTTAGATGCTACGAAACGATTACGTGAAGCGATCCGCAAATATGACCAGAATTGTTTCAAACAATTCGTGAATTTTACATCACGATAATGCACCAGCTCACACTTTAATGCTTCGCGATTTTTTTGTTAAAATCTCGATCAGCAACATCTTACAAGCGTTTTATTCGCCTTCCCAAGTGTTTTATGACTTTTTCCTATTCCCTAAACTTAAATTGCCGCTGCAAAGACGCTGTTTTGACACGATTGAAGGCATTACAAAAAATTTGATGGAGGAGCTAAAGGGCATACCATCAATCGACTACAAACATTGTATCGAAGACTGGTTAAAGCATTCGCATAAGTCTGTTGTAAGCGAAGAAGAAGAATACCTTGAATTCCATAAAATAAATTTTGATGAATAATCAAATAGTTTGCGTTTTATTTGAAAATTCTTGGAACTTTTTGTTCAAAGTAGTATGTATATGTACATGTGTATATGTATATATATGGGATTTAATTTAGGCGTTCACATGAAAGTATTAAAAAATCAAAAAATGAAAAAAGTCATGGTATTTTCTATTTAGTATTTTAGTTCAATTCAATACTAAAATGCTAAATAAAAAATAACGATTTTTTAATTTTTGCGATTTTTTTAATAATTTCATATGCAAGCCAAAATCGAGTCACCTATATATAGTTATATATAAATACATACAATATTAAATATATATATATATATATATAATATTTGTAATAATTCTAATAATGTAAAGTACAGTAAACTTTCTTTAGAAAGATACTTGACTTGCACATTTACAGCCGATTTGAATACTTTTTATGTATGGAAGAGAACTGTGTAGTAATTCAAAGTTCTATTTCAAACTTTGCTTAATTGCAGTTCCTGTAACTAGAGCAATTACAACAATAGAATTTCCATCAATATACATGAGCTCAAATTCAAGCTCATAATTGTCGTTTGTAAGTATTACTATAGTTGAAATAGCATATATATATATATATATATATATATATATATATATATATATATATAATATATATGCTATATATATATGATAATCTAACATCCGGAAAGTAATGGAAACCATAATAATTTTATATATTATCACCTCATTATAATTATCTCTAGTGGATTTTACATGGAAAACCCATTCTTTTCAGTTTGTTTTTTTAAATATATCTTCACAATATTCGTTAATAATTGCATTATTGTCAAAAGAAGAGTGTATTTTCAAACCAAAAAACTTAAAAGTAATATGCAGATAGATAAACGTAAGAGTAATTATTTGTCCAACAGTTCATTCTATCAGACGGGCAACTATTTTTATTTTTTTATTTTTACAACGATGCACCTGTTGTGCATTCATTGAATGACAGGGAAATTGCTGAAATCGCACTAAATCATGATAAGCACGACAATAATACTAACGATGATTTTGTAATATATGTGAAATGTACCAATTAATGATATACTGAAAATATGTGATCAATTAATTGGCAGTTTTGAATAACGTGCATTTATAACTGAGCGAAAGATTATGTCAGTTTACTTACTAAAAGATGTTACTTCTATAAAAACCAATTAGTTATATGACAATGTTTTAAAAAGCCTTATGTCGTTAGCCTACTTTATTATTGGAGGACCGTGTGCTTATTTTATTTATATAAATTTAACTGATAACATCACATAAAACTATATTGTTTTCATAAAGACAATATCACACACACATTAAATGTTTCTGTAAAATAAATGTGAGTAAAACAATTTTCAAAACTAACGGCCGTGACATTTTTTATTAACCCCAAAAAAAAACAAACGATTATCGATTATTTTTTACAATTAAATTTCAGTATGAAAATATTATAACATCGAGTCTCCATGATGTTATTGTAATATATACCATAACTTATTTTCTAATAAGTAAAGCTTGAATCTTACTTAAGAAAATAAAAAATGAAAACCCAACAGTTTATAATGTAATAAAGGCACATAGGTACCATACTTTTTTTCGTAAATTTGTGTAAATATTAATTTAATTATTTTATATTTGTACTCTGAAGTCAACAGTTCTATTGAATACACTTTCTCCGTTTCTAAAATATTTATATATTTTTATTTAAGAAGTATTTAGACGATTAAAGTTGCAAATTTTATAAATATTTCATAAATAATATAAAAATCACTAGATTTTTAGAAATGGGTTCACAATAAAAAATAGTAGTAAATATATTATATATTACATCTCAAGTACTTTATCAACATTAATATATATTTTTACTGAAAACATAAAAAAAAAACCCTTTTTGTCTTAAAATATGCTTTTATGGCTTTATTTAGTCGATTGTTGGTTATTTATTGGGTTTTTAGGACATTTCTACAGCTGAAGTGATTAGCGCCCTTAATTAGTCGAGTTTATATATAGAATAATTGTAAAATTACTAAATATTTAAAGTTAATTCAAAAAACATACGTATTAAAAAACTTTTATTACTTTTAATATAATTAAAAATCCTAAATCAATGTTATGAAGTTGATATAAAATACTAAGTTGAGAAAAATAAATTATGTACTTATATATATATATATATATATATATATATATATATATATATATATATTGCACGTATGTGTATAAAATTTAAAAAATACATAAGTGTATGTAGCAGAGAATCATTTTTAATAAAAGAAACTATAATAAAAAAAACTGGTAGACAACAATGGGAAAGGGTGTTATTAAATGTATCACCGGAAAGCAATCGAACACATGCTTTAGAGTATTTCTACCGAATTCTCTTATAGCATTCTCCAGCACTAGTTGACACGATCATCCTTTCGTACGTTCAACAAGTGACATATTTTCTTCGGGGTTAGTTAGTGGCGGTCGTCCGCTTCATTTGTTGTCTTTGAGCTATGTTCTACCTTTGTTAAATTCCGAAAATCGCTGAAACAATTTAGTACACGAAGAGAATTTATTTGTAAATGAAATGTTTTTGATCAGTTAAAATGCGTTCTTTACGATTTAAAATTATAATAGTTTTTTTAATATATTTAAAAATTGCATAATATTATTAACGATCTTATTTCGAATATTAATATAATATTTAAATATTACTAATTATATATTAATTGTAGCTTCTTCATCAGCATATTTTTATGAACTTTGTTTTCTTATTCATAAATAATTCATTACTCATTGCTATATTGTAATTACAATTTTAACTGCATACTTTCCATTAGACATAAACTTTATAATTTGCTATACCTGCACATCTTTTTCATCATAACCAAAATTTGCTTACAAAAGATGATAAATATTATATGGATATTTTACGTCCGGTTTTAATGGAATATCATAATTACTTGTACAAACATATACAAATACTACATTGTGTAGACCATGCTATAGTTTACCGGATGAATGCATACTAAATTATAATGCAAAAAGCAACGTGCACGTTCATGGATACACAAAGAACTTTACGGACACTGTTCTACACAACACAGTTCTCGTCTCATATGATTTTCTTTTGTAAATAAACACTAACATAAATGTTTAAAGTGCCATTTAATACAGCAAAATGTATATATATATATATATATATATATATATATATATATACGATATATATATATATATACTCGTATATATATATATACACACACATATATATCTATACACTCACACATATATATATATATATATATATACATATATATATATATATATATATATATATATATATATATATTATAAATATAAATTGTAGTCATTAAGTTTATTTTATCTTTATATTCATATAAAAAACTCAATTTCATTTTTGTTATTTTTTTATTTGAATTTATTCATTATTTCAATTAAAGATATATCCAAAAAAAAACAAATTAACCGCAAAAATATTTACTAAACGTACACAAATATTCATTTTATTGTTAATGTACGTGGCAATTTCAATAATAGCAGTATAGAATATTTAAAACATGAATAAGAAAATAATTATAAATACTATAGTACCTAATACGTTAAAGTACTGATCTTATGTATTATAAAATCAAAAACGTAACGTGGTAGATTTTTGTTGTAGAAAAATTAACAGTCTTCGAAGCTTAATAAAGCTTTATATTTTTTTAAAAAAAAAAAAACAAATAAAACAAAGATTAATATACACAAATATTCTTTATTACTGTCATCTGAGTTACTTTCTTTGTGACCAATTTTGAGATAAATGTTTTCAAATAGCTTTCATATTTTAAAATCAAATTCAACTCGAAATTACTAGAAAATTACTTTTATGTCAAAACGAATTGCACCAATCACAAACAAGCTCTTTTATAACACAAAAAATAAGAACCAAATTATCTATTTTGATTTTTTTTAAAAAAAAGATGTTACTGATGAAAATAAAACATAAATTAGATACAATTACGAGTATAAAATAAATAAAAGTAAAATATAGGTTGATAGTCGTATTACTAAATAGAAATCAACTGAAAGTACACGCCTTTATATTTATATATATATATATATAAGAAAGACAAATAGGGAGCCTTGTTAGAGAAAAAGATTTTTAAATTAATAAACTTTAAATTTAATACATAATCCAAAATTTAAAATCAGACCGGAAATAAATAGTTAAATAGTTTAAATCATAAGCAATATATATATATATATATAATATATATGTGTGTGTGTTTGTACATATTCACATATACATACATTGAACACGCATTGAAATAAATTACGAGACGCTGCGAATAGTAATAAAAAAGAATATTGTCCGGTATTAAGAGAATTTGGCAGTGAAAAAATCCGTTAGTTGCAAAATTGAAAAATAAATTGGCTAATCCATTTTCTAAATAAATAATTTAGTTGTCGTATACAAGCAACAGTAAATTTCAAAAAATATGATAATCTTGGCTATCTGCCGCCCATGCACTATATAGACCAGCTAGCATGTTTCTCCCAACGCAGTGCCTGTACACAACGATGGTATACACTGTGATATCCAATAGCGTCTCTAGGGATCCCTTTGTCTCGACTCCGGAGATGTGTGTGGTGTATGAAATAGCGATTTTTTTATATAACGTCGAACAAAAAGTACGAAGAAAGGAAAATTTTCTTCACTTTCTTCTCGTACCATCATGTCTGTTTGATAAAAAAGTTTTACATTATTTCATTATATAAAGGTGATGCTTTTCACTCGTGTTCTGTACGGAACACAATTTCTCTATCGCTTCTTGAAATTGCCTTCGTCCCGAATGGAATTTTTGTGGATTGCTTGTGTGACGTTGTCAATATTTCGGAACGACATTATCATTGTAATTTTTTCTCTCCTTTGTTATTGTCATAAAAACCGTGTGTTTTCTTATCGTGTCGGTTTGAAAACGAAAACAAATGGTTTGTGTAAAAAATGCGCGATAAACATTTTGTTATTTCAATTCTACACTTCAATACTACTCTATTCATATTATTCAATATTTACTCTCTTTTTATACAACATCTATGAATTTAGTATTCTATGTATCAAAACGCAAACAAAACATTAATTATATTTTAGTTATTTCCTATATCATTTTAATGTTTTCGAAATATTTTCATTTCAAACTCTATTACACTCTGACACACATTCGATTTAATTCATCAAAAAATTATTTTTTAATCATTATGAAGTTAATAAATGTACTTCAAACTGTCTACATATTCTCTCACTTAGAATAAAAGTAACATAACTTGTAAATTGTAATTTTTTCAAATTTTCTCATTTTTTTCAATGTTTCTTAAACTGTAATATATTTAATTTAATATTTCACTTTTATTTAAAAGGGACATTATAAATTCATAAAAAAAAATTGGTACTATTGTAATATTTCATGTTTTGATGTGTTGATAAATGTAGAAATGCATTTTCTTCGACCTTTGTCACTTTTCCTCTGAATGAGTAAATTATTATTATATAGCACAATATACTACATTTTATTTTAATCTCTTATGAAAAATTCTAATGTAAAAACAAGATTAAAATTCCTTTCAATAAATTACTAATTAGTTTCTTATTATTTTTTTTTCTCTTTAATTACTGTTTATTTTGATATGTAATTTTTTTAAATCATATATAAACTGTATTTCACTCGCTTCCCTTATAAAAAAATTGAAATAGTTTCATAATAATTATTCAACTATCAATAAAATATTCGGTTAGTTTGACCTCCCAAACTACTTAAAAGTATCATTAAAATACTAGTTTAACACATCTTAATTATAACATTAAAAACTCTTTTTTATGCCTTAAGAACAAATTCTATATGTTAATAATAAGTATGTTGTACAAGATTTTATAAAGTATTATTAAATTACTGAGATACTGAACAGTTTGCTATTAGTTGCTCAAATATACAAGAGTATTAACAAACTCTGAATCATTTAAAAATGATAAATAATATACATCCCCTCATATTGAAATTTGAATATTTGGAAGTTGTTTTAAATAACATGTCAAATTATTTAAATAAACATGTGCCTTAAATCCAAAAAAAAGTAAGCAATAAAACTTTTCCGTTCAATTGTGATATTTTCTTATTAATTTACAACGTTTTACGTTCATTGTTAAGCAAGAATAGCCGTAATATTTCTTTGTGTATAATGCAAATATTAAGGGAAGTGGATATTATAGAAATATTCGCCAAATGTTTTCAATTTAAACATATATATATATATATATATATATATATATATATATATATATATATATATATATATATATATATAACGAAAGTATTTGCTCATCGTAACTTTAATTGGTTCATTGTGATTTCTTCATAACAAATTCTTTTAATACCGAATAATATAGGTGACACATTTAAATCTCTTATAAAGAGGTTTACTATGTATATGTATATATATATATATACACACATATATATATATATATATACACACACACATATATATATATATATATATATATATATATATATATATATATATATATATATATATATATATATATATATATATAAAATAAATGATATTACAAGATATTTAGTTCTTATATTTCTTCTAATATAAATTATTGTCTTTAAACGGAATTACTTTTTTAATCCTAACTCCTAAATGTTTTTTATTTATTTGTGCTAACTGAAATAACAAAATCGATATTTTAAAAGAAAAACTTCATATTTTGAAAAAATGTGTATGATTCATTTCAATTATTTGAACGAATGTTTTTGACATTTTCAAACTGTGAACACCTTTTGTAAACAGTACCATGTTGTATGCAAACAACAATGCTACAGAATTTTTGTATTACGATAATACAATAATTGTTTGAATAGATTATTGATTATACACATTATAGTGATACAATAAAAAAAAACACTGTATTGTAAACTACACAACATAATAGAACAATAGGATAACATATTGCAAAAAAAACAGACTGGTAAGAAGCAAACTTGTTTTCAAGTTTTTAATTAAATATAGAGGTTTAGATGTATATTTTATTAAGTTCAATTCAACAAAATCAATAGAATAATACAGCAATGATAAAATAAATTGAAAAGGCATTTATATTTTTATAAAATGTAAATATTTTTTAAATGACAGTAGCAATTTAATAACTATAAGAAAATATGTAGAAAGTTGATTAGTTTACACATTCATTTTGTGTCAAAAAAATTTTCAAATAGCAATAAACTAATAAACAAAAAAATTAAGAATTAAATAAAATTTCTTACTACACAAACTTTTTTACACAACAAAATTATAAAAAAATTTTTTTGCCAAATAAAACACAAAATATTAATAGTAATAACATTTATAAAGATTAATAATGGTTAAATAGATATTTAATACCTGTCAAATTTCATTTGTATTCAATTAACAGAAAAACTCATTAACACAATGAATTAATAAATTATAATACAGATGTTTTTTTATAAAGACGTGTATTAAAGTGTTCGGTAAAGTAATTTATAGAATTATATTTTTCATGATAGCAATTTGTAATATTAGGTTGGTAGGAAAACAATTGCGGTTTTTGTTTTCTGAATTCTAACATTATTTTTTTTCAGTGAAAATGTCATTCCATTGTGTTCATGTTAATATCATTCTAAAATACATTTTCGGTCTGTATTTTGGTAACATTAACTTTGGTTTTATTATTAATTTTGCTTCAAATTGGGCTATTCAATTAAAGATAGAAAAGACACGAATAAAATCAGTTTTTGTATGGGTTCAAAATGGGTGATAAAGCAACAGAAACTGCTTGTAAACGGGAGGTAACGCAACAGAAACAGCTTGTTAACTAAATGATGCTTTTGATGTGCTTACTACTGTTAAGAAATGTATGGTGCAATAGTGGTTCCAAAAATTTCGTGCTAGGAACGTGAGCCTTGTAAATGAAGAAGGTCACGGGCGTCCTACTTCAGTTCATAACAACCAACTGAAGGTGTAAGATGAATTAAAACCACCTACAACAATTTGATAGCTTCCACAAAAGTTAGACGTTAGTCATCTAACAGTTTTGAACCACCTAAAACAGCTAGGAAAATCAAAAAAGACTGACAAATGGATGCATAATCTGCAATTATTTTTCTACTAACCTAATATATATCGAATAAGGCAAATCGATAATAATTTTCAAAGATTAAGAGTTTACAAATATATATATATATATATATATATATATACATGTGTGTGTGTTTATTTTAGTATAAAGTATCTGTGCGTGTATTTGTGTGTAACTCACTTTATCGATTCGTTAGGTTCAATCATAAAATTTTCCAGCAATGAAAACATCCATCCAACTGGTAAATACAAAGCATAATATATTATCAACAGTTTAGTTTGTTCTCAATATATTCACTGATATCTGTTTGCATACAAATGTTTAATATAAAATTAAATATATTAATGCGTATTGTGAACTCAACTATATAAATTCATTACATCTCGTTCAAACAACTGTAAGCCAATAAAATGATTCGTAAATATCTATACGGCGTGCGCAGTTGAAGTGACTGTAATTTCCCTCGGGAAATTTCAACGGTGGGATTTTTTACTCGTCATGGATATTAAAACAATTTTTATTATTGCCATTTTGAGTCAATCAAGCAAATATGAACGTAAAACTAATACTGAAACTTTTCCAAGGCCTTGGCCTTTGTGTCACCCATTTTCTCATCGAAGCCATTAACGAATTTGCTCTCCTAATATTATATATATATCAGCTGTTTTTGAAATGAAAAATGCAGTTTATGTAATTTGTGGTCTCATTAATAATTAAATCGTCATTATAGAGAAAAACAATGAAATATTTAACCTAAAAAATTAAATTAATTCAATAAAAATCTCGGTTTATACAAATAAATTACTACATTTTCTAATATGTTGCATAAAAAATGCAACATATTAGAGTTCTTTCATAAAAATGCAACATGTGCTTTTTCATAAAAATACCCTGAATCAAAATTTTGATTTAAAAGTAACGTTGTATCTAAAATCGAATGACTCTATTATTAATAGTTTTTTCCCCTAGTTTTATTAATATTAATTTCTTTCAGTTTCGTTTTACTAAATAAACTATAACATATATACATATATATATATATATATATATATATATATATCTATTTAATGGCAGTACAAAAAAAATAGTATTTTAAAGTACGTAAACATTTGTAAGGAAATCAACGTACCAATAATACAGTTATAATACTTATTTAAACAACTACAGAAATATAAGTTTAGATGCTACAAAATTTTAAAAATGTAAAATACAAAATTTAAAAATACAAAAATGTATTCTGTTAAAAAAACTAATTAATCTAAACGAATGTTATTTCAAACCAAAAGTTCAAAACTCTACTGACAATGAAATTTTTACTGCTATATCTTAAATGCTAATTCGTTTATACTGAGTTTATAATTCATTACTGTCATTAAAATGCGAGAACCACTGTGATTATCCATAAATCTAATCCTTATAAATGATTTTTGAAAATTTATTGTAGAAAATAACGTAATAATTTAAATTGATGTGACAGTATGATTAGCTAAATTCAGATTCCACTTTACGTTATTTTTATACAGCCACGACCCACGAATAATTGTATTTTTTTTAATGAAAATAAATTTTAATTTATCACGATAATTTATTAATAACATTTAAATTTGAGAATAATAATTAATAAGTATGAAGTCTATATTATAAAACAAAATCACAAGTGTTGATATAAAGCAGAAATAAAAAAAAATATATTTAGTAAAATGATATTATAATGCCCTACTTTTTATTATAAAATATGGTTTTTATTACCAATTGTATCAGTATACTTAATTAAATGGTAAATTAAAAAATATATATTTCATAGAAACATCGACACAAGTCAATAGATGGCAATAAAAAGATATTGTTTTCCGTTTGTATAGTAAATGTCAACGGTTTCCAGTATTGCAGTGTACAGTATTTTGATTTATTTTTTTCTATTTATACACTAGTTGAAATCGTAAAATTGACTACTGAAAACTTTAAATTAATTTTCTATTTATATATATATATATATATATATATATAAAATTCTACTTTCTTTATTTTGATTATATCTTAAATAGTCTGGATTTTAATTGTTAACAATCAGATTGATTTAACCCTTAGCTGCCACACTTATCTGATATAACATAGCTGCCACATGGGGTCAATATGACCCCAGCGATTAAAAATTGTTATTGCAAAAAAACTATACAATATTTTGACTTGATTTTTTTTCGTTTATACTGAAGGGTTACTTTAATGAATGGAATAGGTTATATAATTGAAAAATTAAATTGACTATTGAACAAAAATTGTAAGTCAGGAAAACTGAAAAAATTGCTATTTTTTAAAAAAAAATATATTTTTTTTATTGACCCACAGTGGCAGCTAAGGGTTAATATCTGTACATATACTATTCAAGATTATCATAAAATATGGTATTAATATTTTTAATTTATATATTAATTTTATCGAACTTAAAATTTATTTTAAACATTTTTTTTAAATTTTAAACAACGTCGATTTAATATACATTTTTATATTTTCAAATCCTGTACGGTATTGCAAAAAAACCCATTTACGTCACATTTGCATTCTCTTCCTAAAATGCATTCAATATACTAGTCGCTTCCCTTTAATATGATCCTGTGTATAGATATAAACATAAACTCCCCCAAGGGTAAAATTTTCGACCTTTAGACCCTTCATACAAAAATGATGAATCCAGTGTTATTATATAAAAAATTTGCACACAAATTCGTGTAAATTATTTAACATCTTTTGTAGATAAAATTGTTATAAACATAAAACATTTACATTTCTCGATACACAGTTTCCCTTTTTTATTTTTAAAGTAAAATATGATGTGTATTGTTTCTGTTGTAATGTGATTATATTTATAAAAATTATAATAAAATAATTATATTTTAAGTTTATTGTTTACTATTAATAGGGGTGTTTTGTCCCCTGATCGGTGCACTCGCCCACTTGTCAATTATAATCCTGTACTTGTAACTGAATGAAACAATAAACATATTTTTTAAAACTCATCTATATCTCTATATAATCATTCTCACATATACATTGCGTTTCTGTTATAATATATATTTATATATATATATATATATATATATATATATATATATATGTTCTCTGTTTTTTTATGTAGCGTCAGTTGAAAAATTTATTAATTAACTGTTTCATTATTTTGACATATGCGAAAAAAATTAAATTGTGCTTCAAAATATTTAAAAAGCTAAAATAATTTCATCGAAAAATGGCTTATGGTCCTTGACTTCTAGGACACACCCCACATATTCAATGAAGATTTTGACAATTTATATATGCAAACTGTGTTTTTATCTATACTGATTTTCTTTCTGCTATTAACATTATTATTAATTAAATTAAAAAATGAAAATTGTATCAAGTATATGCTTTCATAAAACAATAATTATATATATATATATATATATAACACATACACATCTTACATACATGAATGATTCACAAAAGCATAGCAGTACGACCTTTAACCTAGATGAGTTACATACATACTCGTATATCATTACTGCTGATTCAGATCATTCAAAAACGATGAACGCATCAAACTTAAGTTGTAGGTAAGAATATAAATGAGACTGTACTCATTAAATCTTAATCTTATCTACGGTCACTTTCTGAGAAAACTGAATGATGACATTTTGCAAAAGACATGATCTTCTCTCTAGAGTCGTAATCGTCGGGCATTACAATGTTCTCTCACGTTTCACTCGTACAACTCAAGGAACTGTCATCAATCTTACAATGCTGTTCATGCTTCATCGAATTGTTATTGATTCGATTTCGTCAAGAACACATCCAAGGGATTAAAGTTTGCTGATCGGCACATTACCAATTTAATAAACGGGTTTGTCTTTTGCAATTCTCGTAAAAACTTTTGCATGTTGTAAAAGTAGTCACAAATAAAGTAATTAAACACTTACTTATAACATTACTTTTTAAACGGTAAGATTTTTATAAACTAATTATATTAATAAACTAAATATTAAAAATTGATTGATTATAAAATGCATCATTTTAAAAGTAAAATAACATTTATAATATGAAATTAATTTATAAGCCTAAAAAAATTTACTGTAATTTTTAGTATTCTTAAAGTTAAATTTATTAATATTATGCATTAATAGAGAAACCACAAACTGTATTTTATTATCTTCGCTAATTCATTAATTATAATTTAAAAACAGGATTAATATTATTTTCATAATACAATATAAATATTTTTTTCGAAAGATCATTATACGCTATTTTCGTTAATGCGCCATCAATATATTATATAAAAAAGCTGAAATATTAATATCAAGAACGGGTTATTATTAAAAAAATAACCATTAATTTATTAATAAATTTAAAAGTAAAACATTAATATAAAATATATAATCCATATGTCTAAATATTTTAATTTAATATTTTTTAAATAAATGTAAATTATAATTGTTTTTTATATATAGTAGCAGGGTAACACTAGTTTAGTCTATTAATTATATCGATTATCAACATGAAAGAAATACAAATATATATCCAGTTTAATTTTTTCTATATAAAATTCTTTATAACATAATATTCCACGTGTGTAAGTGTCTGCTATATAATTTTACGATATTTCGATGATATGATTTTCTTCAGTTTGTCACTTTTTCTGAGGCAGGTAATCAACTGAATTTTTATACTTCTAAAAACAATTTCGGAGAGTGTGAAATATGGTGACCAAAAGAAGGTCATTCCATACGAGGACCGATTGAATGGACATCTTTTGGTCATCATCTTATCAATCTATTAGGGAACTATTCATTGAAGTACTTTCGTACAACAAATGTTGTACAATACATTAGTACTTCCTTATTTATATATATATATATATATATATATATATATATATATATATCAGGTTGGTAGAAAAATAATTTATGAACTTCGAATTCATATAAGTTTTCCTCTTTTTTGATTTTCCTAGCTGTTTTAAGTGGTCAAGAACTGATGGATGACTAACGCGTAACTTTGCGCAAGCTCTCGAATTGTTGTGCGTGGTTTTGATTCAACTAACTCCTTCAGTTGGTCGTCATGAACTGAAGAATGACGCACGTGACCTTCTTCATCTTCAAGGTTCTCATCGCCAGCACAAAATTTTTGAAACCACCATTGAACCGTACGTTCCTTAACAGTACCCACACCAAAAGCATTGCTTAGTTTATGATCAGTTACTGCCGCTTTGCCACCCGTTTTGAACCCATACAAAAAATTGCTCTTATTTGCTTCTTTCCATCTTTAATTCAATAGCTCAGTTTGAAACAAAATTAATAATAAAACCAAAGTCGATGTTATCAAAATATAGAACGAAAATGCAGTTTAAAATGATATTAACATGGACACGAAAAAATGACATTTTCATTGAAAAAATTAAGAATAGAATTATAGAAGAAGAATGATAGAAGGATAGAAATAAAAACCGCATATATTTTCCTATCACATCATATATATATATATATATATATATATATATATATATATATATAAAATTAAAGTTATGTTAAATAATCGGACCTTAAATTATCGAATGGACAAACTATCGTGATATACATATATGTATATGCATTATATATATATATATATATATATATATATATATATATGTGTGTGTGTGTGTGTGCCTGTGTGTAATGTATGGGTATGTTATCAAAACTAAACGGAAAATGTCTAATAGACTTTGATTTGACCATCTTCATATTTTATTTTCTAAAGAAAGAGTAAGAGTGTCGAATGCAAAAAAAATATTATTTAATTGTTCTGCACATAGTTACTGGAATTAGTTATTTAATTAACTAGAATATTTAATTATTGAAAAAACTTAATTTTCATTTTTCTACCATGTGATACAACTTCAAGTAAAAAATATTTTTACATAAACTTTTGATTCGTCTGTTGAAATTATGATAATTAATGTTGAGTAGTATAAGTATAAAAGTAAATGTCGTTAATGCTAAATAATAAATTAATTTTGTTTAATTTCTAAAATAATAGCAAGCTAAATAATATTTACTCTTTTCATAAATGATTTAAATAACTAACATTATTCTTTAAATACAATTAAAAAGATCATCAATTTTTCATAACAGATAAAATGTTCTACTGTTCCTACATAATATTGTATATTATCATGTCTTAAAAACATTAAATTCTTAAATTTCTATTAGCCATTTCTTAAACGAAAAAGAAATTTTGCGTTTCAACTATCGTGAATATGTTATTAATAACGTTAAATAATTAAATTGATGAAACGGTCATGTAAAACACTTTTCAATGTAGACAAAAATTTACATAAAAATATTTTCCTATTTAAAGATAAATCACATACGAAGAAATATATAAAATTTAAACTTTATACATCGTAAGGTACAGTGAATGAAACGGTTATAAATTTATTAATATATTTCTAGAATAGCGCTTAAAGTTACTTTTTCATATCCTTCATGTTTTATCAACATTTCAACGATGGAGTGTGGAAATACATAAATTTATTTCCATTAAAAATTAAAGTATACAATCATATTCCATCGATTTATATATTGTTGAATGTTTTATAAATACTTTCAGCATATTTAAAAAATATTTAAAGGAATACTTGAAATTAATGTTTAATGTAAAAAAAGATGGATTGCGATATTTGTTGCAAATACATTAACATTTAATCGAAATGCCAGATTTTTATTGAGTATGAATAAAATATTACAGGGATATAGAGTGGTGTGCTGATAGTCTAGACATTTACCCTTGAAAATAAATATACCAAGCTGAAACTTTATTCAGTCTGTTCGTTTTTTTTTAATCGATGAAATATGATGGCACGGTTCGTAATTCAAATAAAACTGAGTACTGCATCGTATTTCTACTACTGATAACATGAACAATATTAGTATCTTCTCAACATTTTCAAACAGATAGAAGGAAACGTTATTAATAATCTAAATGGATATTTATTTATTTTATAATTGAAATGTATTTTGTAAATATTAATGTTAACTCGAAATTTAAAAAAAAAATTGTTAACTAGTTTTATTTTCTTAATTTAATATATATTTTTTGCTCGAGGTTGATTAAATATATATTATTTTTCTTACCGTTACGAAGTGAAAACTAATAACATCTCAGTGGCAGTAAAGAATGCTTACTAACCTGAAACAAATTAAAAATAAATTAATAATAATTTCTAGTTGTTACTTAATAATATATCTATCCATACACACATGCATACATTCATATATTTCATAGAAGAGCATCTTTTTTAATAAGTAATAACTGAAAAACCTTCTAAAAGTATTTGAAACTTTAGAACGGATCAATGATTTCCTCCAATAATACTTAAACACAAGTAATGTTAAGTGCATTAAGTTTCAATAATTTATTTCAATCACAAATTATTGAATCTTAAAAACTTCTGCATTTAATCTTTTAAGTATTTAAAATTAAAAAAAATCTAATATTTATTATCAAGTGTATATATCTATGTTTAAATAAATAAATATTTTTTTTTAGAAAAAATAGACTAGTTGTAAGATTAAATAGTTTAATACTCAACTCTTTCAGAGTTGACAAAATCTTATCCTAAACACATACAACAACTCTAAGTTTAAATGATTCACACTTATTGTTTAATTCTGATGATGTACAAGACTAAGTAAAAACATTATTCCATAATTGAAAAAATAATTCGGAAATATTAATTTCTAAAACTTGATTTGAAAGAGCAATAAAAGGATCTACTCTCTTTTTGAACTTAATAAGTGTATTTTTTATCTACTTAAAAATGTATAAACGAACTTTTCATATTCTTTACAATCATTCAATAACTTTTATAAAATATCAAAAAAAATGGGTCAAGGTTCAACCATCGCCAAAGAACTCATAATTTTTCATTTTAAACGTGATAAAAGTCAGACATAAAGTATGATAAAGTATGATACAAACTTTTAATAAAAGTTCATTCACTTTTCAGCATATAATTAAATATTAAATGAATTACAATCAAATAAAAAATAAATCAGTACAGATACTTAATACAATGTTAGTGAACACTAACAAAGTTTGATTAAAAAAAGTGAAACAACCTATCAAAATTAACGCTACAAAGGTAATTATTAGAATTTAAAAAAAAATAAAGATTAAATTCAATACTGAAGTATTCAAAAGAATTTTAAGAAGAGAAAATTTTATCGCAGACTAGCAAGAATGAAGTTTATATATTAACATAAGTATCGAACGTCCTCGCATAAATTTAGCGTATTAACTAAAAATAAAAACAGGCTTCAGAAAGATAGTTTTATTCGCCGATGAGAAGAAGATTAATATCTGGTTCAGAGAGTAAAGCTAATACCTTAAAACATACAGAGCTATAACAAA
The DNA here is from genome assembly GCA_034766995.1 of Acanthacorydalis orientalis. Lineage (NCBI taxonomy): Eukaryota > Metazoa > Arthropoda > Insecta > Megaloptera > Corydalidae > Acanthacorydalis > Acanthacorydalis orientalis. The sequence goes on along the minus strand of CM068314.1, from coordinate 38,974,700 downwards.
AAATCTACACCCGAAGATCAAACACAAAAGACATTATATGATATTTTGGGATTGTATATCTTCCAAAAATTTAGCGTTTGTCTATCGAACTATAAATAAAAATGTACCTATACATTCTGAATAAAAATTTAAAAATCAGCATTATAAATTGAGGCTTAAAGTTAATTTTAATGTTGATCAAGACAATGACCCGAAACAGTTGTTACAAATGATTGCTGATATAGTGTCTAGGAATAAATACTCTATAAGTATTCATATGTAATAAAAATTATATTCCAGTCGTTAAACCGGAATATTAGAGAACATTTTTGATTAAAATAAGAAAATAAAATAAAAAAATATCTAAATCTTAAACAAAAATAATCTCAACAGAGCTAACAAACTTGAGAATATATGCATTAATTTTACATCCAAATTAGTTGAATCCATCCCAAATAAGCTAAAATAAGCAATAAAATAAAAATGAGACTTCATAAAATATTTAAAAATACAAAAAGAAGGAAAAATGAATATTATTCATTGTTTAAACGTTGCGTCATTTAGGATGTGAGATGAGTTTAGGCCGAAAATAATTTTTTTCTACTTTCTATATAAATATAAAAAAATACATTTTACTGTAATTAATTCAACTATAATGCATTAATAACATTTCTGACCAAAATTCTTAGTTTTAGAACAATTTCATTAATTGTTCTTATATAACCTTCAAATGATGATAGATAAAAATGCAATATTTACACTTCTACTTAACTAGATGCATAATTATGGACCAATAATTGAAGATATATTAATTGTAATATAGTTCTCGAGTATATATCCCTTTCACATAATACTATTATTGATTAGTTTATAATGTTTTCTTAGTTTATTTGTAAAAAATTAAAATTTTGTTTTACACGTTATGACTATGAATGTTTTATGTCCATATTTTTCTCTTTTCCCCCACTAGTGATTTTAATGACATTATTTTACCTTTTAAATAATTAAAATAATAGATCTAATGATAATGATTCTCAAATATAAAATATGTTATCTTTATACTCACAAAATAAAATAACATTTAAAACTTTGTATTCAAAGCACTGTCACTTTTTATAAATGTTCATACATTTATAATTCCTATTAATTTTTTTACACTAAACCAGACTGTTTTTATTCACTTCATATCTAAATATCACTTTTATGTAATATTTCTATTATATGTTTTAATTGCTTGTTTAATTGTTAATGAATTCTGTAATATCTTTCAGGTTTATAAAAAGATATTTATGACATTAGCTACAGTCGACAGTTGAACACGAAAAAACAAAGAAACAACGCACCTTAATAAAAGTTTAGTAATATATAAAAATGATTTACTAGAGTTTTAACCTTGCTTTAGGTCGACGACATTTAGTAAAATAGAAATATCGAACTATTATAAATTCACAAAAGTTTTTTTCGTGAAATATTCCAGTTACAATTTTTTTCGTGTCGTAACAATTTCATTACTT
>CM068314.1:38930707-38968207 GCA_034766995.1 Acanthacorydalis orientalis | reverse complement strand
ACGAAAAATTAACTGAAGTTTAAAAATGTATTGCTTATTAATTGTTCCAAAGTTTGAATACGATAAAGGTAAAAAAATGATAGTTATACGATATGAAGGGAGACAAAGAAAGTTCTGAGCTCAAAAATGGGAAATCAACGTCTTGAATAAAGAAAAAAAAAGATATCAAGTGGGAGTCAAAGACCGTTCAAACGCTATAACACAACTTAATATGACATATAGAAAAATGTATTAGGGGCACTGGAACCGTTTTTTATCATTCATTTTATATCAAAAATAAAATCCAAAAACTTGAATTCTTAAAAAGTTACAACTTAAAATAGTAATAAAACTATTTATTTGAAAGTAAGTATATATATATGTGTGTGTGTGTGTGTGTAATAATCATATCAAATATTTTTTTCGTTTTCGAATGCATTCATACAACAAGTTTATTAACATATATAATACACACTTTTTCAGTGAATATTATATATGCAAATGAGGTATCCATGACATTCGCTAATAAAGCTTAAGCCCACTAGTACGTGTTTTAATGCAATTGAGTTAAAATATGTCGGAAGAGATGAATACTCTTCAATAAAATAAAAACTAAAAATTTCCTATACTAACAATATTGCTGTACATTCACAAGATCATAAATAGATTAAAAAAGAGCCCGTTAATGTATGATAATAATAATGGATAAACATTTCCATTAATTCAGGAACGACATTAGATAGAAATACTAAAATTTAAACTTTTATACATAAATTCACAACATACGTTGATTTTTATGTATTTATTAATAACATTTAAACTTTTCATCATTAATAGAAATTTAAAGATACATATTTTGTTCGTCTTAAATCAGATATTTATATTATATTCAATAATAAATAATGTATTTAAATGGTATACGAATTTTTATTATTAATCATTAAGTGATATTCTTGACTTAGTTCTCTATTCACAAGGAATTGGTGGATTTAAAATTAACTACACTTTAAAAACATTAATTGTTTACTGACCAATCGATATTTTGTATTTATATATTATACATATACATACATATATATATATATATATATATATATATATATATATATATATATATATATATATAAGTACAAGTAATCTTTGACAAAACTAAAATAGTTCCTTTATGTTCAACTCCAAGTTCATAGTAATTTAAACTTTACTAGATTAAAAAAGACAGTTGATTGTTTTTTATATATGAGGTATTATGAAAGTTCACTACTTATAATAATCAGTCATAATTATAAAATAGCAAAATATAGTTTCACAGAAAACATTAGCTATTATAAATTGGGTTACATTAAATATTAAAATGTAAAATGAGTTTTTAATGTTTTTTTCCAGGTTAACACGTTATTAAATATTAATAAATGTAAAAATATTCGTTACACTTTTATTGGAAACATATTTCGTACATATAAATTAATTTAATAATAGCAATTAGGTCAATAAATTACAAATATGCATGGTAATGCAAAGAAGGTATTTTTATTGCCTTCTGATTAAAATATTACCATGCCATCTATAAAATTAAATATATTTTGTATTCTGAATAAGATTATGCAGCTAATTGCTTCAATTAAACTTTTACATAGTAAATAATTTACAACAAACATTTATATACGCATATATATATATATATATATATATATATATATATATATATATATATTGTATATAAACATCAGTATTATAGGAATCGACCAAAATTAAAACATAATAAATCGATTAAAAGATACTAACAATATATATATATATATAGTACACTTCTTGCAATTAGATATATTCGTATATATTTAAGTTATTTTAACGGCACAAGCCATATAAAATGGATGGATAAAAGTTATTTTTCAATATTATTCTAGAGTATTTAAATCATGAATTTTTATTGTTTTATGTTTTGAAATTTACTTCATTTGAAATTGTCAACACATTTATTATTTATTATTTCATCAATGGACTGTAAAAATTAAATTAAACCAAACATTTATTGGTTATGTATGTACATATAAACAAACATGATTATTGATTTTTTAAAAATCTTTATTTTTATGATAAGTAGGTGTAGGTAGGTATGTTTTATAAAACATTCTAATGAGGTTATTATGTTTTGTTTGTTATTTTTTGTTTGTTCTGTGGTTCTGACTTAACATGTAAACATTTTGGTACGACAAATAAACATACTTTTTTGTAAAAAAAAAAATAGTAGGAATTATTTCACGTTCATATGAGAGATTTTTAATTTCAATATTTCCATCTAAATTCAGTTTTAAGGCAATGAAAATGTATTTAGAAAGTATATATATATATATATATATATATATATATATATATATATTAGTATATGCTAAAAATTACAATTCTATTGAAAGTTTCATGGCGACTTTTAACGTGAAAATTTGAAGATAACGAATAATGTTATAAACATTACAGATTAATAATTTAAAATTAGTTGTTACTGAGAAATTTCAATTTTTTCTAGTTAAACATTTCATGTATGAACTAAGGAGATAACAATAAAATATTTTGGAAATAACTGCATGTTTGAAATTAAATGTTTCCAGTGAAAACATTCTATACTTACAGGAGACACTTCCTATATTCAATTTTTTATGGGTGTACTTTATAAGCTATAAAATTATTTGTTTTCTTTTTAAAAACTGTTATAATAGTAACAAATCTATAAATATCACCTTTTTTACTAACATTATACTTCTTTTTAAAATTCAAAAAGAAATGTAGCATTACTTTCACTATAATATTGCATTCAACTATATTTTCATTATTCTATTATGAATAACATTTTTTCAGATAATTTTCTAAAAATTTAAGTTTTTTTTTACATTTGTGTACCTTCTTGTCAACGTTTAAATAATTAATTATCGATTTTTAATTATTATCTTTAATTTTATAGGCTCGAGCAATGAGACAGCCAAATTTTATTGACTTTATTTTCTAAAAAAAAAATACGAAATTTTTCGCATATTTACAGAACCCGCATGAAATCATCTAGATATTTATTAACAATTCAAATGAACTAAACTAAAACCACATTAAAAATACGTTAATTATAAATTATAGTGAAAAGCTATAATAATACTAAATGATATAGTTTCCTCATTTAAAGTTTCTTTCACAATAAGCTAATTATATATAAATAATTTTGTTTTACAATATTTTTTTTATATTTTTTGAATTGGTTTAATTTTAAAATGGTATTAAATTGAATATTTTCAGTAAACCTTTTTAAATAAAAGAATAATTTTAGTTATTTATCTAAACAAGAGTAAAATTGACGTACAATATTTAAAAAAAATATTTTGAACTATAATACAAAACATATGTAAGATCTTAATTTAAGGAAATTTGTTTACAACTATTAATATAATTATTTTAATTTTATATTTAAATTAATTTATTTCACCGATATGCTAGTATTTGATGAAAAAATGCAGGGATATAAATTCTATAAATATTAATTATAGATATTTAAAATATTTTTTTATATAAAAGAGACAGGAAATTAATAAAGATGTTATTTAAGTTTGATTACAAACTCAGTATTATCTTATTTACTTTCTCTTATACAAATAACTTATGTTAACATTACTCATAGATTATAAAATCTTAGACAAAGATTTGTCATTTATAAACATGTCTGATAAAAAAATCAGTATTTCGACTTAAAACAATTAATAAAAAAACATTTACTACTGATTAACTAATATTATGCGGATATTATATAAAAAAATATGTAATTATACCTTTCTATGCAAATGAGAGTATCCCACGTTCCCTCGTTTCGTATTTTTATTAAATTTCTCATTTAATAATGCTTCAGTAACGTTAACATTTCGTTTTCCTAAGATATGAATACAAAACTGAAACACTGATAACTACAAAATAATACAATTTTTATCGCGGTTATATTTTTAGTAATAATGTTACGCGGGTGTTTTGAAAGTTCGCGGCCTAACATATAATTGGTGGCAATATTTCAAATATTTGTGGCGCATTACAAAGTGATATCTATTTTATACATAACTTCCTAGTCTATAATTAATATGTCAAGCCGTTTGTTGTAAACATACATTTAAATAAAGTTATTTTTATGCCGTTGTTAAAATGGATAAAGTTGAACATCGTGCGGCGATAAAGTTTTTTTTATCAAAAAAGGATTAACTCCAGCAGAAATCTTTAATGAGATGAAAAATGTACTGGGTGGTATTGCACCTTCGTATACAACCGTAAAGAAGTGGACAGCTGAATTTAAATGTGACCAAGCAAGCTTAGAAATTAATCCGGATAGTGGATGTCCGAAAACTGTAACGATAGAAGAAATCATCCACAAAGAGCACGATATTGTCTTACAGAATCGTCGATTGAGGGTTTCCGACATTGCTTACGTTGTGAGTGTCTCAGATGAACACGTAGATTTGACTTCCGATTTAGCTCTCTCAAGTTTTCATCTGTTCCTAAGACTTAAAACATTCCTCAGTGGTAGGCGAGTTTCGTCAGATGAAGAACTGATAACAACAATGAATCACTGTTTTGAGAACCTCCAAGAAAAAGATTTCCAGGACGGTATAAAAGCATTAGAGCATCGCTAGATGAAGTGTATTGAAGTTCAGGTGGACCATATTAAAAAATAAAAGTAATTTTAAAACACGAGTTATATTCTTTCATAGTTAGGCCGTCAATTTTTCAAATTGCCCTCGTACATTAAATTACTATTATGATACTAGTGTTAAATACTATTTATTTCAGTTTATGTGCATATATACTAGTTAATACATAATAATCAATAAATTGTTGATTATGAATATCATTTTTTTCTTTAAAAAGAAATTTTCCACGCGCAATGGAAAATTATTTGTGAGAATAAAATTCACACTAACTAAATATTCTGATTTATACACACGCATATATATATATATATATATATATATATAATATAAGATTACTACTCTTACTACTTTCCACAGCATAACCCTATTCGATTTATATGTACTGTTTTAGAACTATTTTCCTAGCATTGTATTAATTTACTATGTTATACTGTATTGCAGTGGTTTCAATAAATACATGAACTTTAAATTGTTTCGAATTAAATACATATTTCGTTACAATTTATACATATGCTCATCATCAACACATCATAGTGTTAGAAATGCATGTTCTATTGATGTTAACATGTTAGAAGTGTTAAATAACACCAATAGGAATATATACACTAACCAATCATATTTGATAGCATTACAAAAAATTTAGAGACTTTAATTTTGTGTTAACAAAAAACAGACTCACAATAAAGTTGTAGTACTGTGATTAAAGTAAATTTCACAAATGAATTATTACTTTCTTATCGCGCACCAAAAAAAGTACTTATCTGATAAAAAATTTAAAAAAAGTTAATAATTGATTATTATTAATTTTTGATTGTCGCTTATGCGCATTTTAATTACGATTCCATCATTTTGAGAGCATTAATGTTGAGGAAAATTCTATAATTTGATGTTCAGAAAATGATGGCATCGTCATTAAAATACACATAAGTAAAAATCAAAAATGATCAATAATCATTAATTGGACATTTGTATTTGATCAGAAAAATAATATAGTTTGTCAGATAATAAAAGAATTCGTTTGCAAGCCATTGTTATTTTGAGAATATTCGTACTTCCCAATTTACAAGTATTGCTTTTATTCTATTTTACTTGCTCTGTATTTCATTATATTGCTTTCAACGAATTTTAAACGTTTTTTAAAAATAATTTATCTACTAAATACTTCGTTAAATGCTATTCGTACATCCATTAAGGCAAAAAATAAAATTTCTTATTTATTTTGAAATAAATGCATTAATATGTATTTTAATTTTCCCCTGTGTATTTACTTGAGTTTACGTACTAAGAAAAAAAACATCTGATGTACTGCTTTAATTTTTCAAAAATCTGCCTACCTTCATTATACACACATGCACGTGTGTTATAAATTTTATGTTATTTAACAATATATGTTTACATAAGAAATATTTTCCATATGAATGCCGTAATTGTATCATAGTAAATTTCTAAAGAGCAAATAAACACTGGTGTGTGTTAGCCCAGTGTCATATATATATATATATATATATATATATATATATATATATATATATATATATAATACGTAATATTTGCTTATGTTCGTAAAGGTGTCATTTAAATTGTATGTGTTCAGTATCTTCTCGTAAAGAATTGCTTGGGTAAATAAATTAACACGCACAAGTTGATTTGATGTGTAAGCGTTACACAACGATTTCACTTAATTGGCTCTTAATAAAGTTTTAATGAGTTCATTTATATTAGATAAAGTTGAGTCCGTTTAATGATGTTTAAACGTTGCAAGTCTCCGTTTGAAAACGATTTGCTGCTCTTCCATTTTTAAACAAACAATTTTTAGTTTAAAAAATTCTCGTCTTCGTACGGCATGAAATTCTCTCGATTTAAAAATACATCAACTGGAAATAAATTTAAATCTTAGTACACTTTAGAAAATAATATATTACTGTGTTGTTAACATAACTGCTAGAATGTGAACATACTAGCGCTGTATAGGAAAATATAATCATAAAAAACATATAATTATTTCATAGAGTAATGTGTAGCTACATTTACGTTATAATTTTGTGACATTGTTTGGTTCGTATATTATTTTTCATTCCATCAGATTTATTTATGGTACTAAAATATAGTAGAATTGAAAAAAAAATAAAAATAGTGATGTTTTCATAATACTTATTTAACTAATAATTCATAAAATATCAATCTTTGCGTTTATTTTTTAAATAAATTTCATATTTTTTCATTTATAAATTTTCTATTATATACAACATTCTTCAATCACTGAAATACATATATATATATATATATATATATATATATATATATATATAATATATATATATATTAGAAAAATCAACATTGCTACAATACTGCTACATTGTTTTAAAGTAATAAACTTATTTATTAAATATTGGCAAATAGGAATACATCGTATTTAGCATAAAATAAAATTATTCATATTTACTATTCAATTCACGAATAATAGAAAATAATTAATTAAAAAATTGATAACAAAAAAATCACAAAACTGATCATATATTATATAGTATTAATAAGAAATTTACTGATACTAGTATTAGAAAACTGATGAAAAAACATTCTTAACAGAAATTCATTTAGAAAAATCAATCATGCAATACAATGCATTATTAATAGGTTTAAATATCATTTTAAAGTCTGCAATAAAATTAGTCAGTCTTCATAAAATTTCCACTTTACAAAATTAACAACACATGGTACAAAAATTTGTGAAAATTCTAATTATTATCAAGTTTATTGAGAGGAATACATAATAATAAGTAAGATCATCAGTGTAGAAAGAGCTCATCGTTCACTTCACAATGCTAGAGATATAATCGAATAGTTAGACAAAATTGTATACAAACTAAGAAAATAGACAAAAATGAAAATTTGCTAAAATTTACTTAGTGAGGTATGAAAATGTCTGATAATCACATTTAATGATGAGAGGGAAGTTAACTCTTTCAGTTCGTATAGAAGAATAACAGAAGGAAAGTAATTATAAAATTACTTAAGAAAAACAGACGTCCGTTGGAAGTAATTTTGTGAGATGTGAGGATGTATTGCCACCAATTGAGTTAAAATGATGATACATTTTATAAATTCAAAAATAAATTACCAAAATAAAAGTAAAAGAAGTTATATATATATATATATATATATATATATATGTAATATTAATGTAAATAAAAGAAATACATATATATATATATATATATATATATATATATATATATATACTTAAAAAAAATGAATAGAATGTTTAGAAAATATTTAATATACATAAAAATGCATGATAAAAATGTTGTACAGAAAAACTATATTTTATTTTTATATTCTATAGTACAAAACGGTACAAATGGAAGCTATTACTAACTCGAGAAATATGAGTTTCCTTCCAGTAATATATAGTTCGATTAGAATGTTCTATCGTTTCGTGCAACTGAAATAACAAATGCGAGTATTTTATTACAAATATTGTTTGTGTTCGATAATCGAAGATATATTTTTAGAAACTATAACATAATTATAAACAGTACTGTGAGTATTTTTTTTATTTATAAATATAAGAGTTTGATATAATATTAATAATAATAGTACATTGAACGTATAGTTTATTTATAATAAATTAAATTAAACTATTATTTATTATGTTATTCAATTAAAAAAGTAGGAAGAGTACAAAAATATTATATCTTTTAACATCTGTAGTAGCTTTACCGAGTTACTATAGGATAAAAACTTCTCCAAAACTCTATCTATTTCTACGAAAGATTAAAATCTTGCATCTAACTCTTGAAGAAAAGTTCTAACTTTATTATCTCACGTTTCTTGGTCAAACTGACCGTTTTTAGTTTCCTTAGATACCAATCAGATCATTAGTTGTCACATGTAAAAAAAGATAAAAATATTTTTTTTATATATTTCGTAGCTTATATTGAAATGTTGATAAATTTTGATTTAAATAAATGTCTTAAGTTTCAGGATGGCATTAATGTTTAAAGATGTAACGGATTAAAGTCGCCCGCGGTTTGCTTTTATTTGAAACAAAGTAATTCAAGACGATCAAGATAATAATCTTAAGATTTTAATTGGTTTTTAAAGCCTGTTTTAGAGAAATCTTCTCATTTGAATTTGCGTACTTAGTTTCATTGCTGTCGAGAAATTACGTCTCTACAAACGTAACACTTATTCAAATTTATTTCTCATTTTTACAAATCGGAACTGTTAGTTCAGATAAATATTTTTCACTTTCTCAAAAGGATTATATTATTAAAATTTAAATGAAATTACTTTTTTCAGTTATACTCGATTGTATTTTAAGTAAAATTATTCAGAAGTAAAATTAAATAATCTAAATCCAGTTTTAATTCAATTCAGTATTCTTTTTCGATTTTCGTTCCGCAATATTATATACAAAAATGTTTATACAGTGCATCAGTTACAGAGTTAAAATAAATATTTATCCTTTAAAATATTGCTTTTATAACTCTGACACATTACATAAAATGAGATCATTAGATTTAAACTTCTGTGTATATTGTAGAGTACATGACTTATTTACGTTTGTTTATGTTCACAAATAAGTAGGGACTATTTATTTACACTATACCATAGTAAAGAGAAACTTAATGATATATATATATATATATATATATATATATATATATATATATATATGTATATAATATACATGCTACCAAACCTTTAACTGCCACATACATTTTACACATACTAAATATATTTTTTGTCAGACTCGAATACTACTCAACGTATTAAACTTGGAAATAAAATACAGTATGAAAATGTCAAATATAATTATTGAAATCGTGTATCATTTTTAAGAAATTTTTACACTAGAAAGTAATAAAAGTATGTAATGTAATGCAAGTGAAGCGCTCGAGATTAAATTATTTATTCAAAAGTTACGATCAGAAAGCTTTTATTATTATTAAAATATTATTTTTTTATTTTAAAATCACGTGAAACGATTGTATTTTGAGATATAAATTATACAATAAACATTATGTCAAAATGGCAATTTCAGAAAAATTAAATAATATTCTAATGTAGATTAGTAATCATTTACGTGACATCCAAATCCCTTACATCAGTCAAATAATCAACTTGCAATAAAGTTAATTACTTAACTCGAAGTTAAGACAATCAAATTAGCAACACAGCATCGGGGAAGAAACGTAAACACCCGAGATTAAATGTTTCAGATAGAACCAAATAACGTGCAAAGCCTCTGCCTTGCAAAGCAAACCTAATTCCAGCATCAATTCTTAATGTCATCCGTGTATTTCTCACTGTCATCCACGTACCTGTGAAACGGTAAACCACGATTTGAGAAAATTAATGTCTATGTTGCAAGTAAATTCGCAACATCTCAAAAACGTCCCGAAAACTTTTCACTGAAATGTTTCCTGAAGTTTACAAATTTACGTATTAATTAAGGAAGTTATCGTAAATAAAGTGTGAAAGAGCAATTCACTTCTATACGAAAACAGGCAAAAATTGGCTAAATAATTACAGTAGTTGAAAACTCGAAATCTTTACATTCTTCTGTCTTCATACTAAGTAAAATGAGATTTTAATAGCAACTAATGACGCTGATATATAACAATGTACACAATTCATCACATAAAGTAAATAATTAATTTGCAAAATAAATTAAAAATGAATATATATATATATATATATATATATATATATATATATATATATATATATATAATACAATAAATGTAACGTCATTATGATAATTTGATCAATATTACAAAAAAAAAAATCGACTTTATAATTCTATTTCATTAATACAAAATCTGTCAGAAAATCATAAAAAATAATGCCAAACAATTATATGAAACTTTTAATGAATTTATTCCGGTTAGATATTCTAAATAAAATATTCTAAATTAATATAAAAACTTGATAGAAAAAATTGAAAATAAAATAGAAAACTCTAAAAAAGATTGATTTGAAAATTAATGCATTTGTGGTATGACTAGTACGGCTAGAATTCAGTCGAATAAAATATATTTCTGCTCTTTGAACTACAGGACGATTACGCATTAAAAATCAAAACTGGAAAAGTGTTCAAGGTGAATACAGTTTTTCAATTAATTATAAAGATACTCGAATCTAAAGTAAACTGTCTGTTTATTTAAACCGCTCCTCTTCAGTGAATACCTTACAGAAGAGACTGAAAAAGAGAATCGATTAAAATTAAAACCTTTGTTCTTTATTAGAACACCTACCACTGGATTTTCGACTTAAACAGATATATTCTTTTCTCATTCGCATACAAACTCACGCAAACAAACACATACACACACTTTCACACATACAGATATATATATATATATATATATATATATATATATATATATATATATATATAAAATTTACATTAATTTTAAACCTAAATTCAATTTCTGCAAATCATTAAATTTATTGATTTTATATTTTTATTCGAAGACAATTAATAGTAGTAAATAAAATTAAAGAAAGATTATTATTTAAATGTTTCAACTAATGGAGATGATTAATAATTTTTCTAGGATGAGGTGTTACTTTATTTCCATAATTACTTAATCCATTGCATATCAGTGACAATATGTAATAAGTATGCTTTCTAATAAAAATAAACTAAGTAATAAAATTTTCGATTTTTCACATAACAAAACAATAGTGTTTCTAAGTATATATATATATATATATATATATATATATATATATATATATATATATACACATAAATTGTGTGTATGTGTATTAAAATTCATATATGTTATTAATCTCTTAATTACAGAAATAATAAAATACATTTCTTTATAACAATCTTCGTAAAATCATATATAATTAATATACTCGATGAATAAAAGAAAAGCTTTTAACATAAATTCATTTGAGCAGTTCTCCATCTCGTGTAACACAGGTATAAACTCGTGTCTACGCAGACCGAAACTTCTAGTTACGACGTCGTATAATTCATAAGATAAATGGAGGTCATCTTGTGTGCTCAACCATTTAAACCTTGAATCGGCGTATTAGTTAAACGTTAGCATCCTTTTCAGAATTTTCTATCTGTACACGATTGACAACTATAAATTATATATAATGTATTCGTCTTTTCAATTACTTTTGCAATACATCAATATCGGAACATTTTTTCTGTCGAATTTTTCATTTTGCTGGCGTTAATATTTTATCGAAGCTAAATATAACCGAATTGAGACTAAAAAGATTTTTCGAACTTTTATAAATTGCATTTTGGCACAAGTGCACATACATACACAAAAATAGATATTTAGCTAATGTTTCATAATTTTATTTGGAAGCTTATTGAATTTTTTTATAATACTTCAAACGTAATTGAAATCATAAAAAACACAATTTGAAAATATTCATTTTCAAACGCTTTAATTGATATATAGTACGTTTTCATAAAAAAAATTTCTCTTGTAATAATTATTTCTTTATAAATAAGACTGTACTGCATTAGAACATCATTTATTTATGTAGAAGTTTCCATTCAATATATTTCTTTTTTATGAATATTAATTTCATAAAGTTCCAAAAAATTTTCAATGTTTCCGGATGAAAAATTAATTTTTAATTATAAATATATAATGGAGATTATTTTTTATATTTTAAGTTTAATTTTATAAAAATGATGTTATTTATTATTTTATATATTTTTCTAAAGAATAAATAATTCTTTTTTAAATGAAAATTGTTCTCAAAGTTGACTGTTATTCAGATAAAAGCTATAAATGAAATATATTTTAGAATATAGAAAACTTATGAAAATATTAATTTATTTTAACAACTTCATTAAATTGATGAGATGTAATAAATTTTATCAAATAAAAAACTTCTTTTCTTTATATTTAATCAATTTAAAATTTTAGAATCACGTTTGAAAAGATAATTTCTACTATAATATAAAAAATACTAAATTGAAACACTTGCCGGTTTTCAATATAAAAATTATATTTAAAAATTTAACGGGTCTGAATTTTAACAGTATTCCAAATAGTTACACGAATAATAAACTTTACTGAATGAAATAAACAGTATATAATAATCTATTATATGTATATGTATTGTGTAGCGTTATATAAAAGACATTCCATTATCATTTTTAAATTGAAATTTTTATATAAAAAACACAAGTATTTATCATTCTGTAAAGTGTAATACAATTATAATACATATATATATATATATATATATATGTATATATAAATTTTATATTCCGCCTATTTTTTTGTTTATATAAGCCCCAAAATTGTGATCGTATATTATGTTAGAAAGTAATACATATAATAAATAACTAATAGATGTACAATTTAATGAATATATGAACCACATCTACTTGTACATACACACATTCATTATATTATTTAATATTCAAATATATTTTACTAGACTACAATTAAAATAATAACAATAAATAACACAATCGTTTGAAATAGTAAAAGTGTTCATCTTTATTATTAATTAATTGTAACATTGGTGGTGAAATGTTTTCTCCATTTTTTATAATAAAATCGTTTTCTTGCTATTAAGTAAAAATAAAGTTTTTCGGGATGACCATATTTGTTTGGTATATATATATATATATACATATATATGTACATATATATATATATATATATACATATATATGTACATATATATATACATATATATACATATGTAATACAAACTCATAAAAATGAGTTTGTATGTAAATACGTGCCTTGTGAACATTTTTTCACTACAGCAGTACACTCGTTACATCCATCAGTATAATTCAGAGATTTATAATAGTAAGTTAATGATTATTTATTAAAAATAGTGAAGTTCAAGCTTCTTAAATACAACTTTAGTGTTGTGTGTATAATTTTTTTACTAACTAAAAATTTTTTAACTAATAACTTTATTATTTTAACAGCTGCAGAATTGTTTATACTTCAGATATTATAATATATATATACATATATATATATATATATATATATATATATATATTGAGGACATACGCTGAGTAACTTCGAAATCATTCAGGTATATATCTAAAAATTGTCAGTAAAATAGTGCGAGTATTGACTAACGAAATATATTATTTCCTACAGCACAGAACTGACCAAGCTTAAAAATGTCTTTCTGTAAAATAAAATAATATGAAAATTATGTTGTTTATGCTAGAACAATGACATGAAGCGTTTATTAAATTGATCTCGAGATATCAGTTGTAATTTTCCTACTAAACAAAAATATGTACTTTAAATTTTTCAATAGCTTCTCCTGAGTTTTGGATAATACCACATTTCTATTCTATATGTATGATTTATTAAATAAAAAAAAATATGACTATATATATATATATATATATATATATATATATATATATATATATATTATATATATATTCAACACGTACACTATTGATAATTCTATGAACTAATTATTCATTTTCATTTTTAGTAATTGAAATAAACACGATAGTAATTTATTACAACACATATAACTAATACAGTTATAAAGTAATGAAGACATAATAAATAATTTTTTTTTGATTAATTATCTTTAATTAACTATATATTAAAAATGGATGTTGATTATTAACCATAAATCAATCAGTAATTATTTATCAATTATAGAACACTTTTTGAATGAAGCTACTATAAAATATTATACCAAATGATGAGTCAATGCAATCAAAACAATTTGAACCTGTTACTATATACGAATATTTTTATGTATATGTGTGTAAAGATGACCGTTGATGATTGTAAACAAAAAAAAAACAAACAGATAAAATAAAAAGTTGATCATAGTGCATCAAAAATATAGTACTCGACTTACCCTACATCCAAGGGAGACGATTTACTATACCGTCATCTTTTCCGATTTATCTTTGAAAAAGATGAAAACACAATGCAGTAGTGACAGTAATCCAACGTGAAATATGTCAACACAAAAGATATGTGGACATTTAAATATATTGTTTGAATATTGCTACGCTTTTACTGTCATTTGTAAAACGTTATATTATTATCATAGAAAAACATTCGAGATACAAATTTATATATGTATATATATATATATATATATATATATATATATATATATATATTGCACATAATGATGCACAAATGATTTAAAATCACAATATTTAATGCAATTTTTTTAAGCATGATTTAACACTTAAATTGGATTAATAAAAATTACATCTATATTTAAAATTACGGATCATTGATAAAAGGGCTTGGCAACACCAATTTTTTAGAAATAATTTTGCAGGAAAATAAAAATACTTTTTATCATATTATATTAATTATTGTTATTATAAATATTAACCCTTTACACTCTAACAATTAGCCTCACTCATCATCCCATTTTTTACATCAACTCGAACGGTACCTTAGAGGCCATTCGAGCACATGTTAGTATCTCTACAGAACTTGTAGAGTAAGTGTATTTTATAATTATTTTTATGACTTCTATTGTTTTTTCTTTAATAATATTGTGGATTTGCTAGTGCCTTATAGGAAAAAAACATAGAGTGAAAAGGGTTAATAAATTAGTCAAATTAAAGTGAATTAGCATATTCAATATCAACCTGTTAAATAGAGCATCAGAAATCTTAGATCCAATTTATAATAACAAATGAGTAATTTTTAAATATTAAAAAAAAATATTATAAATATAGATTCATTAACATATGTTTACTTCTCACAAACGACATTTTTTAATTAAAATATTTAAGAAATAATTATTCGTTTTAATTATTACTTATATGAATCTGAATAGTAAATCCATAATCGAAGTTACAGAAGAATCTCATTCTTACTTTTTCTATATCTTGCTATTCTAAGAATTATTAAATCATAATCAAAATACACAAAATCAAAATTATTAATATTCGCTTATTGAACATATCAATCAGAAAAAAATGTGGCTTATGGAGAGTGGAAATTCATTTGCGATAATAGATTCAAAATACTCGTACCAATAACTATTATAATTAGAATGTAGTCAGACATGTAATCAAATAAATTCAAATATTGCCTTATTAACATATTTTGATTTGCATGAAAAATATTTTACACTCCAGTAAAAAATACATACATAATGAATGAGGTTTATAAGCTCTGATTAATACAAAATTATAAATAAATATGAAAAATAACGAAAATTATATATATATATATATATATATATATATATATATATATATATAAATATATATATATATGTATATACATACAGAGTTTTCCAATAAATATATATTTTTTAATTTAAAATAAAACAGAATTTGCACAGTTTCGGTATCTTTCTCCATTCACAGTAATCGCTTCACTAGCTTGATTTTCAAAAAAGTAAAGACCAATGATTCCATCGGACCAAAAATACACTCTTTTAGTATGCAGTGGCTTCTCAATGATTACTCTCGAATTTTATTCAACCTAGATTCAACAGTGTTGCTTATTAACATAGCTAGAAAGTTCGAAACGAGCCTCATTGCTAAGGATTAATTTTACCAGAAAAAACATGTTGTTCTAATATTTAATTAATAAATCTCCAACGTAGTGAACAGTCTACTAGCTTCAATTCTTGTGTCAACTGAACCGTATAAGTCTTCCGAAATAAATTCTTTTGCAAAATAAACCATGTAGTCGTCTATAGAAGGCCCAATTGATGTGATCATGGAATTAACATTCTCGGCTCTTCCGATACACTTTCACGAATCAAGTTAATGTTTTCTTCCGAACTATCACTAAGAACATGTGTTGGTGTTTCTTTATCTTTAACCCATCCAGTCTCTTCAAATTTACTCACTAATCAAAGAACTGCTGACTGAGATGGACGAGTATGTTGAAAATAAATATCGCGTTATTTGCGAAATTTATTATATATAGAACGATCATTTTCATAATACAATTTGTATTATTATAATTGGTATTTCATTGCGTTGTTTTGTTATATATGAAGCCATAACTAAAAATGTCAATGTCAAAATAAATGTTAAAAAAATACAACTGTCAGTTTGACATCAGTGAAATATAACCTCTTAAAAATGTGTCCCTATTGTAAAACCCTATATATATATATATATATATATATATATATATATATATATATATATATATATATATATATATATATGAATTTATATATATATATATATATGAATTTATATATGTATGTTTTATATAAAATAAGTCACTCACACCATTTTTACGTATTAATATATACAAGTATCTTATTTTTTAATACAATGCTTTCTAATCATAGTTTTCATAAATGTTGTAATTTGTTTATTAATTTTTTTCCATTTTTATATATAAAATAACTTTATGGCACTTCATACTTACAATATATATATATATATATTATTTTTATTATTATTATTACAATAAAGTGTAACTACAATTAACTTAATAAAAATTAATCATAATATAGTTATTCAATAAATATTATACCATCACTTGTATTCATAAAATAGCCTTACCTATATTTCACAATCAAATATAAACACATTTTAATATGTCTCTATATCCCACAAATTCATTATTTGCACGAAACAAATTTAAAGTAATTATTTAATGGTAACAGTGTCACTTAATTATTTATTGCAGCTTGTGGCTGATTATATTTGTTTGCATTTAATTACAAAAAGTAGATTCAAATTAATTGAAACATATTTTTAAATGGCAAATAAAACAAAAAATCGTAATTTTCTACGTATTTTTTCCACACTTGTTTATGTATATGTTTTAATTATAGCCGTGTTTTTATCAAACAAATCAAAACAAATATAATTAGTAGTAAATAGACGCGTTCATCTGTAGCTAACATTTTTAACTCTTTTAAAATACTCATATATATATATAGATATATATAACGATAGATAGATCGATAGATAAATCCGTTTTTTTTAAACATTTTATGATTGTTTACGTGTTGTTTAACATAACTATAATAGAAACCAGACACCCCATTTTATACATTTTTTAAGTCTTAAAAATGTATCAGACACAACACTGAAGTTCAATAAACCTTTAAGATCCCTTTAATAAAGAAATATAAATTATATTGTACGTTCAACCTTAAATACATAGATAGTAATCAGCAATTCGACGTTTGTCTATGATTCGAAGAATTTTATCATGACAAATGGCTGTGAATTTTCCTTCATGCGTATATTTATATGCAATCAGAATGTTAAAAATAATACTGTCTGTAATTGAATTAATAATAATTGACTGAATATATAATTTCATTATTTTTGTAAAAGTATTAAAAAAATCCTGTTTGTACAAATTTTATAAACATTTTTATAGATATGTTATTTATATATATATATATATATATATATATATAATTATATAATCAGTAATATTATATATATATATATATATATATATATATATATATATATATATATAATTTGCACATTGTGTTCGAGTTTCAGATCAATATCGCTGCTTCGAAATAAAACAAATATTTGCGTTAAAATTGCACACAATATAGTAATAATGATAATGATTAGATATTTAATGAACAATTTCCGCGGCTAACTAATGCGTCGCAATACATAATTCGGGCATAACCACTGGCATGAGATGTTATCATCGTTTGAAACATAAAGAGAGGTAATAAAATTTTACATTGCTACTGTGTGACACATAACCCAGATAATCTGCAGTGTAAAACACTGTTTTAGTATTTCACGAAAGATGTTTAATTTTTTTGTCATAATTATTATATTTTTTATTTTTTATTGCATAATTATTATAGTATTTCCTATTTAAAAACCTCCCGTGAATCGCAAACAAGATAGAAATGTTTACTTCAGCTTTCATTTATAGATAAATAAATACATATAAATAATTTTTAAAATTTTTATTTATTTTAAAGTAAATATAAGTTTATTAAATCGTTCAATTTAATAACAAAATAGTTATTATAAATTATATATGTATGTATGTATGTATATATATATATATATAGTTTTATAAATCTTTTAAAATTAATTTCCCTTGCAGTATAAGTATTATCATATCTAAATTGTACAATAATTCATATTTTTTGCTAGTTTAAAACCATTTCAAGTTGCTCTAAATAAATAATAACAAAAATTTCAATCAGTTTTAAAAATAATTTTCATTATATGTAATACAAAACAAATGAAACTGGAGATATAATCAGAGTATTAAGAAATTATAATCTATACAAAAACTTGAGAAACATTAAATATAACAATACTTTAACACATAATAATGAGCTGATTAAAAATATTTTTTTCAGTTGTTGGCCTTACGTAGTTATATCTATAATAATCAGTGCATTCTATTTTTTTTTGTTTTTTTTTTACAACTGATAATTTTAATTATACTTAATTGTGCTAGAATATCTTTTCCTATATAAATAAATTATCATCTAACATTTTATTCATATCAAAAACCAAAAAAAGATCTCGATAGAAAAA
This sequence comes from Acanthacorydalis orientalis, assembly GCA_034766995.1. Classification (NCBI taxonomy): domain Eukaryota; kingdom Metazoa; phylum Arthropoda; class Insecta; order Megaloptera; family Corydalidae; genus Acanthacorydalis; species Acanthacorydalis orientalis. Next base: position 38,949,070 of record CM068314.1, on the reverse strand, counting down.
ATTCATCAAATTTGAAACCGCTAAACTTACAGAATCTACAAAAAGATGAGCACATAATAGCATTCCAAAACGATTATAAGCTAAATTAGCAGCTAAAAATAATTATAATTAATACTGAGAATTCAACACATATTTACTTTAGAATCAGAATATTAAATTGTATTTCATTATAAAAAAAAGTATTTTCATTTGATATTACATATCTGGTTAAAAAATATTTCAATTGTGTCAAAAGTTACTTCTATAATTACCATTTACTGTATAAAATTCTATTTAATGTCGCATTTTTAAATATATTTCTATATATAAAAAATAATTCCATCGTAACATTTCCATAAAATAAACAAAAATTTTTATCGTGTAGACCACCTCGCAACGATGCTCCACCTGCCACACTCTACAAGTAGCACATCAACAATTTCCATTCCCATGTTTCCCATCATTCCCAATGTTTTATGAATCGTCATGTGCGTCGATGAAACAGTATTCGGTCACGGTCAGTTGTATGTTAGTCTCTCCAGATGTACCTCTAAGCAGAATATCAAGTTTTAGTGTATAGAGGAACAAAAATGAATTACTAAAATCGTGTACACAAAAGTTTTAGAATAAGTTTACAATAAGTTTTCGTTTCAGTTTCACTATTTTTACGATTTCATTTAAAATCAAAAGATCAATTTCATTACACAATATCTTTATTTATTTTTTCATTTAAAAATTGTTAACACTTAACGAGAGCGAGCAAAGAGAGCGATGGTCGGTGTGCGTAGCGAGTAGGGGTCGGAGCCCCCTGGTATTTAAAAAGAAAGAAATTTTACATTTTGAATCAGTTTAAAATCTTACCAGAAATTACATAATACTTTTATAAATATTAACTGGGGACAAAAGAACGTATAGAAATAAAATAAAAAGATATCAAAAAAATGGTAGCAAAAAAGAAATATATATACACATGTCTGCAAAAAAACGGTATGGAAAAGTTATTAAAATATATATAATTTGTGTATAAAAAAGTGCCTAGAGTCAATTTTTTACTTTAAAGTTGATTTAAATCATTTTATTGATAATAAATTATTAAATTTATAATACAGACGAATATTTCAAAAATCTGAATCGTTAAAGAGCAAATGACAAAAAATTGATTTATCTAAAACAATAGAGGCTTCATATCAGTTCTGCTGATGAAACAATAAACAAATTTATGATTGTGTTGGATTTATATGTTAAAAATAACTAAAACTATTTTTCAATTTAAAAATACCCAGTTTTTTTTCTAATAAATAAAGTATTTATAGAAAATATAGAACGTTAAAATTGTTATTGATGATAGCAAATAATTTTTATCTTTTTATTTGTTAGTTTTTATTCCAGTGTTTTAACGGCCGGTCACAATTTATTTTCTTGCCTTAGGGGAATAACTGGCCAGACACAGACATTTTATTTTTTTATAAAAAAAGATGTGTAATAATGAAATATTTCAAATCGTTTCTTTCCAATTAATTCAACAAAGGGTGTCTTTTTTAATTATCGTATCCCTAATGTGAATTTATCGAGTTGTTATTAATAAAAATTAAGTAAACTATTTTATTTATATAAGCTCGAAAAATAAATACTCACTTATGGTAAAGGCAATGTTTTTTTTTATCCAAGTATGTATGTATGTGTATATATATATATATATACATACTATACATAATGTTAAAAAGGACAATAAAGATTTGTGTTCTTAGACCAATTTCGATTATATTCAAATATAATGGAAATAACACACACATACTTTTATATACTTATATGAGTAACATTATATTTATATATATATATATATATATATATATATATACTTCATAAATTTTGATTGAAAAATCAAAATAAAATCTATTCCATGTTTTAACTATTATACATTATAGTATAACAAAAAATCAGTATCAATCAAGCATGAGATAAAAACTAGTGTATAAATGTAAATCATGTTATTAAATTATTCTGATATACAGTGAAAAATCCATGCCATTATATTTGTAAGAAAACAAATTCACCATCAGATGCACTAAACATGACACGACTATAGTATTCTCGTTTTACGCTATACACACTTCCAGAGAATGTATCCTCGCCGCAGGCAACGGGATAAAACGTCGACGGGAAACAGATAAGATATATTGTTTGTGCACGTGTCCGGGATTCAATGAGTCTTTCGGCGAGAGAGTGTGCAACCTCCACACACTTACTACACACATACTATAGAGAAGCATCTCGCATTCTTCCTAATCTCGAATTCGTAGCTAAACTAAAAACAAACGAAAGAAAACAACACAGAGCCAAGTGAAAAAAGTTTTGTAGAAACACGAATAAAGCGTTCCGTCAGAGACGTCCTCAGGATTTGCGTGACCACGTACCACTATTTTTAAGTTAAGTGGATGTTTTTTTTATTGAACAAATCTACGTAAATGGAAAACAGCCATATTGTCTGATGTTAATAGATATTGTGAAAAAAGATGGTGATATTATAAAACTTTTTGCTTCCTGTTGGAAATACTATTACAATGGGAAAACAAATGGTTATTATGATACCTTTATGTATTATACGAATAAAATAAAGATCGTTTTAAAGAAAAACAAAAAAGAATTGTATTTTACAGAAATAATGAATACTGTTATAAATAAAAAAAAAATAATAATCTAATCATCTTTATATATTAATAATCATTTCCTATCAAAACGAATCGTGAAATGTTACTGATTACGAGAATTTATCAAAAAAGAATATTATTATAACCAACTTCTAACTAAGACAATGTTGCATAAAAACGAATTAAAATGTTTCATAATTTTTTGCGTAAGACTATTATTTATTATAATAATAAGCATATTTTGGATAATTCGATGGTCAATCAAAGTAAAACTATAACCTGTCGCATATTTTCCACTTTAGTCTCTTATAAAGGCAGATACAGAAAATTGAAATGGGTCCAGAATAACAAATTTCAATTTATTCCCAGTTTTCAGGAATCGATTGAAAATTAAATATTCACTTATATATTTTTAATAATTTTCTGATTTGATTTTGTACTTGTGATCTTTCTTAGCTAAGAAATATTGAATAAGTAATTTTAAGTGAAATTCCTACCATACTCGATATCCATTAAATCACTAAAAAGAAAATAGTGTTACAATCTTATCTTCTATTTACCAAAATAATCCATTCTAGTTTTTTTCGATTTTCATTTGGACTACCAACTTTATAATATCAATTCAACTCAAAATAAATAGCTCACATTTGAGCAGTCAATTAAATTTCAAAAATACTATTAAAATCCCATACACAACACAAACCTCTTATAAATATATCACTAATGTTAAACGTAAGTCTTTCTTGTTGTTGCATTTTACTGCATAATATTCGCTATTATACAGAAACTTTTATAAAACAGTTATAATTAAATTATTATACATGAAACAAGTATTATGTACATATATATATATATATATATATATATATATATATATATATATATTTATATATTTATATATATATATATATATATGTGTGTGTGTGTGTATACATATATATCATAAGATTTCTTACAAACATTCACTTATTCAGAAAATCTGTAACCGACTTTGTAGCCATCATATGAAATTCAAACATGATTTCTAAATGAAGAAAAAATATTGACCTGAGTGTATCATAAAATATAGCAAAAAAGTACCAAACTATGTCAATAAAGTACAACTTTATCGGTGAGCAGAATTTAGTGTTGAGATTTATTTTCATTTTTTGGGACGAATGTTTTAGATAAATCATTACAAACAACTTTCAAAGTAATACACGTTGCTCTAATAAACAGATATATACTCAAACAGGCGATGATCAAATATTGCTGTAGGATATAAAGAAAATTTTGATAGACCGCATTCTCATCGTGTTATAAATGCGCAGTATAATGCAAACAACATATACAATGTAAATATTTACTTTATCAAGCATTACAATTTTATTTAGAATAACACACATATGCATACAATTCTGTCACACAAACACACATGCCCGCATACATTCATTGTGTGATTATATATAATGCATATATATATATATATATATATATATATATATATATATATATATATATATATATATATATATATATATATACATTTATATACACACTAAATATCTGAATGTAAATGCTTATAATATACAAATTTTTCATTGGTTCAGATTTATGAATGATTTACTATTATACCCCTTTATAACGACTATGTATTATAAAACAATGAAAATAATAAACAAATAAGTATTTATATTTCAATACGAATATTGGTTATCGTTCAACCCCTACGAACGGTACTGCATTCCATGTAGGTTTCCCATTTTATAAAATTCATTTTGTTATTGGTAATATAGCAGCAGCAGTCGAACTCAATATATGTGAACCGAACGAAAACGAATAAACCGGACATTGTATATGATTTTTCTTCCGTACATACATCCTTCATGTATTATATACAATATGTGTGTAAATAATTCAGAAAGTGTATGTTCCTATCCATCATTTGAAACACCCAGCGTTGGATATATTTCGTTGTTGGCTTCAATAATTCATGTCGTCATAAATAAACAAAACGTTTGTGACGTACACTACCCAACAAATAAAGTATTGAAAAATATGATGATATAAATATATCTTCATATAGTTATTTATACGTGAAAAATCATGAATTTATGAAAATAAATAAAATTAATGTAACAAGTAAATTCACATATATATATATATATATATAATAATTTTTTTTACATTTAAATACAATCGGAATTTAATAGTCATCCTTAATATTTCATAATTTTCTACATAAAAACAATATTTTTAAAGTTATAATTAAAGTCAATGAAGCTACGACTATTATTTTACATTACTGTATTCTTTTGATTGTTAGGATTGATCAAATTTAATATTCCTTTTACAATGTGAATTGTAAAATATATAGTAAAATATTTTCAGTGCAAAATAATAAAAATAACCAAACTCTGTTATTTTCTCTTTAATAAACAAAATCTCTTGACTGTGTACTATTGATTTTTCATCTATCAGTAACAGCACTTATTCACACAATGTCTGATACAAATATGTGTATATATATAGAACATTTTTATCGTTATAGTTATAAACAAATAGTTATAAAAAATGTACAATAACCTTTCATCCGCAATATAATATATCTAGCGACCGCCATTAATCAGATTCGACCACAAAATAACCATCCGCATTTTCTTTACGTTACACTTTTCTGAAACCTGTTGTTAACTTTCTGAACAATTTATCACATTTTATTTGTCTTCCACGCAACGATCTCTTCCTACATACTACTATAAAGAACAATCTAAATTCTCCACTCTTCACCATTAAAACGGAGTAAATCTCTTTGTGCGCCGTCAGTAAAGAGTCATTGTCACCTTCTCTAACATTAGACGAACCGTAAATCTTTTCTCTCTCTACTATAAAGGACAATCAACCTTTCTGCGTGCGCTATAAAGAGCGATTTACATTCCGGGACAACGGGTCTCGACGGGACTGAAACGCATAAGCCTGTAAGCCTGTCCTGAGAAGCGACCATTTGCTGGACAAGCCTGCACATACCGATCTCCACTTCATGTGGACCTATTATAATGTGTTTCACATTTCAGAAGTTATGTCGTTAAACTAATTTTAGTTATCCAAATCTATAATTTTCATTATTACGGGAATTGATTAAATTTCTATAGATAATCAATAATCGGAAATAGAATACTATCAAGAGTTTATGTTAATCAAATACTATAATTGGATTTGAATCTATTCAGTGATGACGTAATTGTACAATACTTTTTTTATCCATTAGTTCCTTACACAGATTTACGTGCTCAATATATATATATATATATATATATATATATATATATATATATATATATATATATATATATACATAAACAAGATTTCATCAGGATAATAACTTCAGTCATATTTTAATTAAAAATATGTTTATTGCTTCCTTTTATTTCTGAAGAACAGCAAATAGAATCGCAATTAAATTAATAAAATCAACAGTATATGCATATTATATACATATATATATATATATATATATATATATATATATATATATATATATATTACATAAAAATACAGTTATTACTACAATATAATTACTATCAAAAAATTAACAAATGCCTACAACTGCAAAAATACTCTATTTTTTATTGAGTATTTAAAGTTCTGCATATAAATCGAGTCCATTTACTATTCGGGCTGGCACTGCAAATTTTATAAGTTGCTTTCCAATATTTTCCTATTGTCTGTATCATAAATTTGTTAAGAATATTCAAGTATTTTCTTGTTGATCAATAAAAGCACTTCTCTTCATAAGCAATGCATTTATCAATTTTCGTCATATATACTAAGGTTTACGAAAATTCACGAAATATTTAATTAATGTATAACATTATAAGTAAATGAATATAAAAATATCACTAAAATATTTATAACTGTTGATAGATTAATAACATTATCAAAAACAATGTTTAAATACATTTTAAGTGCATGTATATACATACATTACATATATATATATATATATATATATATATATATATAAAGATAGAGAGAGAGAGAGATTATGTAAAGAGAGAGAGAGAGATATGAGTTTATTATTTAATTACAATTCTATTGTAGAAAGCAAGGAAGCGATAAAAATAAATTTTAATTAATATATGATTATTAAATAATTATGTTAACGGCTTTTGTTTCTTTCAATATTATTTTTGTACAATATATATGTATGTACATATATATATATATATATATATATATATATATATATATATATATATATTTAAAAAATAAATAAGATCTGTATTAAATATTTAGTACCGTAAACAATTATCCTTATTGTAGAAGACCGGTATTAAGCTTTTCAAAGTCATTGTATACTTTTTCTCAACACAATTTAGTTAAACACAAAAACCTATATATAATTTAATAGCAAGCACTCTCAAATTTGTGTGAAACACTTCTAGCAGATTCACTGTGTTTTAGAATGAATAAGCTACAGTACACTATTTATATGCTTTGATGAATTTAGATTCATGTATATACATAAATATATATATATATATATATATATATATATATATATATATATATATTATATTACATTTAACTAACAAGAAAATATTTATTTATTAGAATTAGTTTTCATAAAAATCAATATTTAATTCAATGAATTAAAAGTAAATACTATTTAAATGCATTAAATAAAACATAATAACGTTAATATAAAACGTTATTTTCTTCATTTTTCAATCACTTTCATAAAATTTTATTGATCTACATACCTATAGTATGCATTAAAAATATTAAAACTCACTCTAAAACATAATCAACTACTCGCTATAAGATACGAACTTTTAATTTTTAAAAACGAATATAGATTAAAACGTCAAAAACACTTTAAACCGTAAATATACTTTATTAAATGTATATCATACTCAAACCCATACAGACATATATATATATATATATATATATATATATATATATATATATATATATATATATATATGATATTTAATGCTATAAATTTCAATGTTTTATATTTGCACTTATTTACCATAAAACAAAATATAGTAAGAGTTTTCAAAATTAAACCTTTTAAACAAACAAACACATACATACACACACACACATATATATATATATATATATATATATATATATATAGTTATAACATAATAATAACGTAAAGTAAATTCAGTACCATTCAAATCATTTGTAATAAATCAAATATATTTTAAAATCTGATTTACCCTTATGTAACATTTATGATATATTTTTTTAATTTTGTCTTTATTTCTTTTCGTGATTCTTTACACCTTATGTTTTAATTTCCATTTCTTATGTTCTATATGAATACTTTTAAATTAAACTTAATGTAGTAAAAACAGCTATTTATGTTCTTTTATTGATAAATTATTTTTGTCAAAGTCAATTAAATATTTTCACAGAACAGTGCAATAGATGATTTTTAATTTCATTTAGCTAATATATTTCTTTTTTCTAGGCATTTTTCATACGTATATATATTCAGATATGGATTCTTTTGTTATTTAACATCAAAGCTGTAACGTTAGTCAAACGTGAAACGATCTATTCTAACCGTTAACTGGTCAATGGTCATACGATGCCACAATGTAACATCAATTTTCCAACAACCGATAGCTGTGTCATCGTGCCCCTCATTATTCAACTCTATTGTCCTATTAAGTTTTATTTTAAGACGAAACGTTTATGTCAGTCACACTGATATAACTCTCAATACCTATTTTTGTCACTCCGTGTATTTTATTACATAAATATTTATTTGAAGTATTCGTTAACGAATCGTTGACAAGTTGTCGTTTCGAAACATACTTTAATGATCTAAGGTTTGACAATTATAATCAAGATGTACATAATACAATGTGACATAGTCGGCCTCTTTTTGAATGCAATTATCTTTCAAATCTGTGTGTTAAAACACTTAGAGAAAGATATTAAAATTTGATCTTAGTAAATTTAAAAACTTGTAATCGTTTGATGACATATCTCATTGTGTATTTTTTGTATAATTTAAATACATATTGAAATAAGAGAGCGGTTTGAGGAGTAACTTGGTTCGTGAGTCGATAAGTGAGAAGAGGATAGCTGTACATGGTTTCATATAGTTTCATATATCCCTTTTAGTAACGTTTGTAAAGTTGCAATTCATTCCGCCATTCATTCTTCTATTGACAGTTGTTTCAACACAATCGTTCCGTGCGAAAGTGCAAAATGTATAAAATAGGAATCCGCTGTGTGATTCCGTTCTTTTTTTTGGAATGGAAAACAGAGAAGGAAATGTGTGAGATGATATTTTTCACATTGGGTGAATCTTGTCCTCCCTACTAAACCGTTCGACTTTGGACGAATAAATTTAAACATAACAGAACGAGTATCGAAAATGCATCATGCTCAGGAGGCCCGAGAATAGCTTCACACCAGAAATAATCGATAGTCCACAATGTCGTTTTGTCCGACCGGTGAATGAAAGTGAGGGAGATAGCAGAGGTCATAGACGTCTCAATTGAGCTAACGCATTTCATTTTGAATAATGAATTGGATTGGAAAAAACTTTCCATAAGATAGGTGCCGCGTTTACACAATACAGAGCGAAAACGAGTTCCAACACAAACATCAGTTGACTTTTTGGAGCTGTTTAAGAAGAATTCAACGGATAACATGCAACTTTTGTAACCATGGATGAAAATTAAACTTAATATTACACATCGGGTTGAAAACTCAATTGAAACAGTGGATTGGGCGCAGTGAAACGGTTCCGAAGAAGGCAAATACTATTCACGAAAGATGATCGAGTCAGTTTTCTGAGATTCGACAGAAATTCTCTTGATCTTCTACTATATTTAGAGGCAAAAATATTTACTAAGCAACACTTTCGTATAATTTTAAGGCAGCAATCGTGCAAAAACATTCCGGAATGGCCAATAAAAAAGTATTGTTTCACCATAACAATGCACCGACTCATTCAAGCGTTATCGCGCAGTAAAAATTGGTCGAATTGAAATTTTAAAACCTTTCATATCCGCCGTATTTTCCTGATTTGGTTCCTTCGAACTTTCATCCATTCCCAAAATTCAAAATTTTCTTAGCTGGAAAGCAATATGATGGAATCCATTCCCAAAATTCACAATTTTCTTAGCTGGAAAGCAATACGATGGAGCAAGCGCGTTGAGCGTCGGCGGGATTATGGAAAAAAATAAATTACACTTTAAAACTGAAGATGTCTCTAATATCGAACCAACTTCAAACTCTTCAAAACGCCCACGTTTTTTTAAATTATTTTCAAATATTTTTTAAGTTTATTTCCAAAATATAAATATTGAACATAACAATCACATACACGTATAATTTGGTTAGGAGGTAAAAGTATAATAATTCGGAAGATTGTTATTGTAATAATGTAAATAGGGTAAAATCAACATTTACCAAAATATAACTCTGGAAATTAATGAGTTAAAAAACAATAACAGTCTGAAAATGAAGAATAATAATATAAAAATTATTAATTTTCATAATTTTCTTAGAAACGAACATATATTATACATTATACAGTGACAATCTCGTTTAATGTTTTAAGTTCTAATCAAGGATCTACGAGAGATAATCAAGTTCAATTTGTAACATTTCATATTCAAAACTCAACACATAAAACTGAGAATTGGTCGTAGCTTTGTAGTTAGTACAATGTTCTGTGATCAATATGTCGTAGATTCTAATCTTAACTTGTCAAATTATCTTTCATTAAGAAAATGATTTCCTTGAATATTGATGAAGTTATATTTTTAAACTGTTTTAATATAACTTAATTAAATTTTAAAAAAATATCCTTGTATTAATATTGTAACGCATAAAATTAGAATACTAATGATTCATAAATATTTGTTACTGTTCTTAATTAATCCGAATATCAAAAATACTTATATAAAGTTAGTGAATAAATGTTATTTTCATACAAAAACTTCTTTATTTAAATTTAGACTTTTCTAATTTTCTTTGTATTATTTGATTTACAACATAAGTAATATCTAAAATAATTTTATATTTTTCCATCGATGAAGATATTAATAGTTTACTAAAAAGTAAAATCTATCACAAATCTACATTTGTTATTATACATTGTTAGTTCAATCATTTCAAACATCTCATTTCCTCCTCACTTATCAATAAAATAGATTAATATCTATTATTTATGAATAGAAATTTATTTGTAGATATACTATACAATGTGAACTAGTCTATTTCAATGAATAGTTTTTTTATGAGAAATATTTTCACTTTTTATGTATGATTTAAAGCATATATACTATGTTTACAAAAAAATATATATATTTGATTTGTCAACATTTTAGCAACTGCTCAACTAAAAATAAACTATAAATATAATTTAAATAAAAAAATATCAATCTCTGCCAATCAAAATAGCTTTTGCGAGAGTTATATGTAAATTTTGTTTTATTTGTAAATACAATCGTAATGCACGCACTTCACCGTTGTTTTGTTTAATGAAGAAACTTTTAATGCCGCACAGTACGCTGTTGAGGATTTTGTCCTTCACTGGTGGAATAAAACAGTTCCCGCTCATCGTCTCTGTATCTTTTTTACGGTATTCAAAAGTTTTGTCGTTGTTTTAATGTCCCCGCCATTGTCTGTCAAATTTAGATACTCTGTTATACTTGTTTTCACAACAGTTTGTTATTTAACAAAGTAGTGTCATGTTTAAATAAACAATGCGCATAATCATGGCATTAATTTTTTTTCTTACGGTCACTTCTTTTTAAAATCATTTTTTTAAACAACATTTATAAATTGTTTGTCATTTTGAATTTGAACAAAAATTTATATGCGTATATATAAATATATATAGAGAAAGAGAAAGAAAAGGAAAGAGAGAGAGATAAATAAATTAAGAAATTTTCACTTTTTATAATACTAAAACTTTACTTTAAAATATAATGAAGATAGTAATTTTTAATTAAATCATACTGCTATGAATAAAACTTAAAAAGTATTTGTGAGACCAAAAAATAATCTACTTTCTGCTTATGATTCACAAAATATATCTATTGAAGAAACCAGTAGATATTTCTTAAATATATCTGGGCAATCTTTATCAAACATTTTTATAGTTCAAAAAAATTTTTTAGGAAATCATAATTACTTTACAACGAAGAAAACAATTAAAATATAGTTAAATATAACCTAGGATACGAACAATATAATGAAATTTTCATCATATACCGAAGAGTATTTCTTTACTTCACAATTTCTCACAGAACTTTTAACAATAACTTGCGAAATTTTAGTTAGGAAAAGTTTAATTAAAAACTACAAGTATTTGACAAAAGACTACCTATTTCTCTATGTATATATCATTAAAATTTAATTCATAATTTGATTATTTTTAACATTAATGAATATATAATATTATTTAAAAAAGATCTTTCTTCAGATATATGTAAATTAGGATGAAAAACTTACTGTTTGTCATTGTACCAGATGTTTGTGTATGTTACTATTTTACAGATAAAAATATTTAAAATTTAAAGTCAGAAACCATAAATATTATACACATCTAGAAACAATTTATTTTAAACTTTCATTCAACGGTTATTACTTTTATCGATCTTTATAATCAAATTTTTGTTAGAAATGTACAAAATCTTAGAAATATTTTAAATTCGTCGTAACTTTAATAATGTTTAAACAAAGATCATATTTCATACGTTTCTTAAAATTAAATAATTGTTTTTTATGTTTTCTCATATTTTAATATTTTTCGTACGACAATTATTATCAGTGAAAAGTTATTTTGTCAATGCTTCTTTGGTTCAGCTTTACTAGTTTAATTAGGAAATGTATACAAACAAGCAACAACAAAGAAATAAAGATACTCTCAAACTAGCTTACAGCAATAATTTGTAAAGTTTCTGTACAATGTAAGAGAAAAGAACACTAAAAATCTTTGACATTCTAGCAGAAATATTCGAGTATATATTTAAGTAATAAAATGTTAAAATCGTATAGAAATTCTTATTATATATTTTAATCTTTTTTTGACTCAAAGAATATTCATTTATACTTTGACATTAGTAATGATATCATTTTTTTGCTAAATAGTATTATATATATGTTATATATATATATATATATATATATAAATTATATGTTTTGAAAATTCTAGAAAATTGAAATGTATTTCATGATTATTTATAAAATATTAAAACAGGATATTATCCTCATTAAACGATACTGGTAAAACTTTAAATCCATCTATAATTTTAATCTCGATCATTAAAATTCAATATATTTCTTGTTTTTTTTCACAGCTTAACAAAATATACTCTCTCTCTCTATATACATATTATATATATATATATATATATATATATATCCCATTTTATTTGTAAAAAACTCTCCCGCAAGAAAGTATAACACAAAAAAAGTATAAGTATTTTAATAAATTTATGCATACAATAATTAAAAAAAATGTTTTAATTGAAAGAATGTTAAATTATGTCAGTCTGTTACTTTATTATATTTTTTTATTTTACTACCATAAGCTAATAGACAAGATAATCTCACTATATACTGAGATAAAATTCATCCTTTTATCACATTTGATTCAATAAATAAAACTATTGTGCCACCAGTATTGTCTGCTAATAACAACTGTTTAAAAGGAAAGAGCAGCTCTTTTGTACATTCCTTTTTCGACAAAAATTATGAAAGGAAATAAAGAAACCAAAATATTATATAAAGAATTCTCGAGTACTCTCTATCATAATTTTTTTGAAACAAATCACTTTGTTCAGTAAATTTTAATATGAGAAGAGAAAACACATGAAAAAAAAACATTAGATACTTTTGAAAGACATCAGTTATTACCTGAAATAACAATGTGTATATATGTATATATATATATATATATATATATACGTATTTTTAAACTTATATAACCTAAATAATAAAATAAAAAGAGATATAAATAAATATACACATACCTGTATTGTTTATTTATATACTCCTATACGAATTTCGTAGATATAAAATAAGAAAAAATTAAAAATGATTTCTACTCTGAATCAAATGATAGTAAAACATTGAAATGAAGTTTAAGTTATTTGCTACTTAATTTATTATCAGAGTAAAATTAAAATAAATTTGAGATGTTATATTAAAATTTTACGAGATGGAGCCAAATAAATAATATTTTTGGCAAGCAAAATTTTAAGTTAAATAATTATAATTTAATTTTAAGAAACTAAAATATATTAAATTTCAAATTTAATAAAATTCTATACGTTATTGAAATAGTGTATTGATATAAAATGAAATGAATCATAACATTCAATCAAATTAAAGTTAAACATTCAATGGCATGAAAATAAATAGCGAACAAATTACAAAATTATTTTGACGTTGTTATTTATTTTAATTTTCCCTGCGATTTTAATAAATACCATATAAAATGTATATAGTTTTAAAATATATATTGAAATGATAATATATAAATGATAATATAATATATATATATATATATATATATATATATATATATATATATATATATATACACATATACATATAAAAATAGAAAAAATAAAAACTTACATAAATGACTGTGCCTCTGCGTAAATTCAAAATAAATTTCATTTAATCAAAAGTTCTGTAAAACTAAATTGTTTTTGTCAAAGAAGGTACGCACATCTACACACATTCCTTCTTGTTCAAAAAGGTGTACTCTAATGAACGATTCATTTACGTAATAAAGTAACATTTTACAAAGGAATATATATTTACATTTCAATCGTATTTTCTATTTCTGCCTTGTATATATATATATATATATATACATATATATATATATATATATATATATATATATATATATATATGAATATATATATATGAATATATATATATATATATGAATAAATATATATATATACATATATGTGTGAATTGAATATGACAGATTGATTTTAATTTTTATTTTAAATTATTAATTAGACCATAATATATTTTTTAAATATTCTTTCAATATTGCAAGAAAACAATCTTACTTATAAAACCCGTTTCACTATAGTTACTTGTATTATATCTGATTACTGATTTTTAAATATTTTTAATTGAAAATTTTATCATTTTCTATCTTCTTGTATGCCAGTTGTTCAGAAAAATTGTTGTTTTTTTTGAGAGCCGTTTTAAAAAAAAGTAATAACTATGGAGCACATCAGAAGATTAGTCCAGATATGTATCAAATGTTAGCCATGCAAATGCCTTGATTTGGATTTATGGATATCATATAACACTAAATGCCAATAAATTTAAATATGAACTATTTTGGCACATGCCATTAGTTTTGAAGTTATGAATGATAAAGACACAAATATTGAGACCGACAATAGAAATTCCCTTTATATATTTATATATATATATATATATATATATATATATATATATATATATATATATATGCTAAATAACATAGTAATATCTACTGGCTTAATTAAAATTATCTATGAATTTGATTATTTACTTTCATTATTTTCAATCAATTAAACAGTTTCTTCAATTTGTCTTCCACTATATTTACTGCAGGTGTACGCATAATTATTATTATTAACAATAACAATTTCTAAATAATATTTTTTAAAAAACATTTTTGATGAAATTTTTCCAAAAAACTAAATTTATTATACTAAATATACTATTTAAAAAATAAATCTAACTAAATATCATTTAAAGTATATATTAATACAAAAAATATTTATTTTTAAATATACATAAAGCATTTTTGTTACGAAACATTATTTTTAAATACTCGTTTCTTCCTATAAAACAAAGTATTTATCTTTTCATAAAAAAAAACTTACATAACTTTAAAAATTAAACATCGCTTACACTTAAATTATATTCCTACAAGTTCTGAAATTACTCGCAAATAATTTTACATAATACATTAGAATAATAGGATTTTTGAATGACCAGTTTCGTTTCTTTTAAATTGTTCTTAAACAGTTCGCTTCAGGAAAATGTGTTCGAATGAGATTTTTATTGTGTTCTCTCCGCAAGCCCTACGTTCGAATGAGAGTAAATATTGATCTTAGAGAGTACAACAA
Source organism: Acanthacorydalis orientalis (assembly GCA_034766995.1). Taxonomy (NCBI): domain Eukaryota; kingdom Metazoa; phylum Arthropoda; class Insecta; order Megaloptera; family Corydalidae; genus Acanthacorydalis; species Acanthacorydalis orientalis. The sequence goes on along the minus strand of CM068314.1, from coordinate 38,933,319 downwards.
AGTGAAACTGTTATTCCATTCTATAAAAACAAATTTTGTTTCTGTTTGATTTAAACATAATTATATTCATACAGTTTAACTTGCAAATATTTTATATAATATAATATAATATAATGTTTAAATATAACTTTCAATACGTAAAAAAATGTATACTTATTTAGAAAAGAATGTATAATAAATCATATTTCTGATCAAAAATGTTGAATAATTTACTATTGATCCTTTGCTTTTTATTTATGTGCATTTTAATGAAGATGCCACAATCTTCAAAACAATAACAGACAGAAAAAGTGTTGTGGTTTGTACGAAAAGTGGAAAACTCATTTGGGAAGGTGAATTTAGAATTTTAAATTGCAATACAATTTAAAAGAACATCATTCTCCAAAAGAAAAGAACACATATCACATTCGTATGCAAAAATATATTTCCCATTATTATAAAATAAAGGATATATATATAAAATTATAAAAAACTATACATATTAACCAAAACTAAAAATATTTGTACTGAAAGAGTACTTTCAGTGTAATCTTCTTCTGATAATAATTTATTAACCAATTTTTGTTTAATCTAGCTACATAATACATTTGTCCCCTTTTTATCTTTATAGATTACACAATTATTAGCCTATTCAACGTGTCTCAAAAGACGTTACTAATAACATAAGAATTTAAATTGCATTTTAATATATACAAATGAATTTAATTATTGAAATATTATTATCATTTATTATAATATAAATTTTAGGATTATTAAAAATAGTATTTACGCACTAAATTACTTGAAATGTGTATTTTGCATGTATACATATATATATATATATATATATATATATATATATATATACATATTATATATATATATATATATATATATATATATAAATTAAAATAATGAATAAATGGATAATAAAATATATTTCAAAATCATATTAATAATAATAAAAATATGCAATGTATTTTAACTATTCAGTTATCCAGAATCTTATTTTTATATAACAAATCTAAATTATATAAACTGAAATACTAATATATATATATATATATATATATATATATATATATATATATATATATATATATAATATTTTAAGAGGCGAAAGGAAAACAAAATTAATGTCTCCTAAATTGCAAATACGGCAGAACATTGTTAAGATAAAAAGACATTTTTCTCGACATTTTAATTTATAACGAATTGGAATTGTCTTTTTACGTTCTTTGTCTAAGAAATGGTTTCAAAAATAAACATTAAAGTGTATTCTACGATATAAAAAATGATTAAAATGTATGATCATCCCACATAGAATGAAAAACAGAGAATACAAGATGATATTACTCTTTTATCATTTTGATAACATTTATTCTATTACATCGTTTCAGATTCAGTGAAACTCATAAACAATATGTGTGGGTGGAACAAATTCAATATTTTAATATTTCAATACAAACATTTTATTTAATTGTATAAATAACATTTAATTTAAAATGTATATTAATTAACATAATATATATATACATATATATATATATAATATTTTTATGTGGGTGAATGTATCTTTACATGCTGTCATTAAATAATTTGTACAAATATGCTATAACTTTTTTTAATTCAATTAGCATAACATAAATTTCAAATAATTTTTAAAGGTTAATAATAATTACCAAATTATTGCGTTTTAAATCGTTCATAGCCAAAATTTTAAGGATATATATATATATATATATATATATATATATATATATATATATATATATATATATCCTATATATATATATATATATATATATATATATATATTTTGTTATAATACGAAATTTTGTTTTATATATATATATATAAAACAAAATTTTTGTATCTAGATTTTTCTCTAAAATTTGTCAGTTTTTTGCATTAATTTTCAAACACACTTGACAATTTCGAAATTTTATTTTACTTGAATCTTGACCAAAGTATATTTATTTGATTGTAATACTATCTTCTTATAAAATTCAGTGAGAATTAAATCACTTTATAAAACAAAAGTGGAAAAATGAGTAAGAGTTTAAAAATAATGATCATATTATTTACATGATATCAAATTATCATTAATTATTTTGAAACAATTCTCACCAAAAATTATAAATGAAATGTACTTACTTTTTATAAACTCCTCAAATATACTATATAAAAAACACTTCTGAATTTTATTCTTTCATTTCAAAACGGATTTTATGATATATAAAATTTTTAAAACACAACCAAATACTTTCATCGCTGATAAAGAACTAAATGATTTTATCATCAGAGCATATATAAAACATATTAATGCGTTTTATAATTTGTGGTTATAAAATATTATTAAAAATCATATCTGTATCTATATAAAAGTAATTTCAATTTCAAATGTAGAATCTAATGAGGGAAATTCATTATTTACATAAATCACTGAACTGTGTTCATTTTTGTTTTATCATTTTCAATGAAAGGAACAATTGCTATTGTGGCTCATTAAGTTTGTATAAAAATAAAATATACATCAATATTTTAATTGTAATCAATGTAAAAAAACACTATATGAATACTTAGAATTATTTTACTTATATAGTTTCTGTTTATTATATTTAAAATTAAAC
>CM068314.1:38848207-38925707 GCA_034766995.1 Acanthacorydalis orientalis | reverse complement strand
TATATACATATATAATACTTTCTAAATATATCGTTAGTGTAAACACTCAACCCAAAGTTTTCATTTTTAATTTATATACGGCAGATAATGAGAATTTAACGCCTAATTCTCCGATATCTCACAAAGATTTACTTCCTTTACTGTCTTTTATAGACCACTGTACTTTACTAAGGACTTCATTTTCATATCAAATGGAGAAAACATGAGCACCTTTTTTGAAAATAATATTTTTAGACCTTATTTTTTCTGCTTGAGAATCAATGATATTTTCACAGTCCATTTGTATACAACATGACTGGGATTCGAATTCGACAGAAAAATCTATTCGAATCTGAACAAAAGAATAATTTTCTAATGGAACTGAAATATTTCATTTACGGAGATATTTAAAATTTAAAGACTTATAGTTCGCAATATAATACATATATATATATATATATATATATATATATATATATATATGTGTGTGTGTGTGTGTGTGTTTGTTTTTTTATTATCAATTTTTTAAATATAATAGTACGAAAGTTCTCCAAATGTTTAAAGAAGGTATTTAAATTATGTTATTATTGATTAAAATTGAAACTATAAGCATATATATGTATCATTAATACGTCATACGCAAGTTAATTTTCTCCTGAAACTTTCTACCGTATACAAAATACCTCAGGAGACGTAACTTATCATACAACACAATCTATTAGTATTTACCATAACATGATAAGCGCCAGACATAAGCATATCCATCAATTAATGGTTAAAACTACTAATATTATAAATGAAAAGTATATTCACGCTGAAAGATGGATTCTCAATAATAAAAACAGAGAAATACATACTAAAAGTATATATGATACATCTTTGAGTAGTTTTTCATTCTCTTTTTATTTTCAAATGTTATTATTAATTAAAAAATTCAGTAGCGTTATATACATATAAGCCTAATATAGTAAACATGTTTTCATCCATACATTCAGATGAAAAATACTTGATTTATTGAGAGATATTTCATAATTTGTTGACATTTTTAAATAGAATTGTTTCATTTGAGAAATCTATTTCTAAAGAAAACTTAAGAGCCACACAGCTAAACTGTGATTCATTACATATTAAATACCAATTATATTTGTTAACTATTTTACCACAAATACCGCAGGTTATTTAATTAATTCGTTCCAGTAAACCCAATTAATTTATTAATTTATAGAAAACGAATTTTTTTATTCACAATCCTCTTATAAAACAAAGAATGAATTTCATTACTGATAGCTATTTTAATTATATTTATGAAATATTATTGAGATTGTAATGAATGTACATAATTTTATATTTTATTAATTTGATGATTACATTTATGTTATAAAATCTTTTCCTATTTGTGAATATTACTGAATTATTATCATTCATAAATATGCACAATTATTATCATTCTTAACGATATATATATATATATATATATATATATATATATATATATATATATATATATATCAATATTTTATTAATATTTCAATCATAAGTCTAATTGAAATATTTCTTCAGTTTATTTTTTATTAAATATTAATTTGTATCTCTATTTAATAAATAGTATTTGTCTTCATACACAACAGTTTTTATATCAATTTAACATATCATACAGAATATAAAGTTATTTAAATAAAATAATATTCAGTTATTTTTATTTACATTCGTTTAAATACTTTACTTGTAAGATTTTTATATAAAAAGTTAACTTCCATGAACAAATGTTCTTAAAATAATAATACGTTATTTAATTAAGCTTTATACGAAATAGCTTTACGCAGACGCTCCATTGAATTTAATTTAAATCGATTCAATTAAAATTGTACTGCTAACGGCAAAGTACAAACATACGCAAAGAAGACTATTAAAATTCACTGTTTTCTGTATTAAAATACATTTGATAGTAACTATAATTTTATTAAATAATATTGTAGTATTTACTACTAGGAATTTAATTTGACAATTAAGAACGACATTTTTGATAAAAAAAAAGTATCAGACATGTTATTGATTGGTAATATATATATATATATATATATATATATATATATATATATATATATATATATAAATATATATATATTTAATGTAATCGAAAAGAATTTAAATTCTAAACTTTCTAAAGAAAGATATTTCAAAAAGAAAGATGTCATTGAACTAACTCTGCCACAGACTCGTACGAAGCATTTCAATTATTTAATTTATTCAAAACCGAAATGCAACCCTTGAGACATAGGTCACAACAAATGTTCGTCGTCCTTCATTTCCAAGTTGGACATTTTGCTTTACATAATCCATGTTTATTTTATTATTCAAATTTTAAAAGTATGCAAACATTGCTCTAAGTGTATTTACAAACTTACTTGTGCCACAGTACTGTAATATAACATTAATCATAATAAAAATATTTGGAAGAAAATAAATGTTCTTTCGCAGTTTTGTATTTTCTTGCATTTAATTTAAATACATTTGTTCCATCATTTATATATATGTATATAACATTTTTCCGTAAATGAAATTTTACAGTTAATAAAAAAACCCAACAATGATAAACATGTATAAAACTATTTAGAAAACCATTCCCTAGAAACAGTAAAATATATTAAACTTATTTATTGTTTACAAGCCTTACTTCATAATAGATTTATGAATAACGTATATTTCCACTAACTTAAACTTCATGTAGAATATTCAAAACTAAAAGTGTAATTAAATAATAAATGTACGTTTACCTACATTACGGTATATATAAAATAATATCAAGAAGTAAAACATAACAACAGGTTCTTATGGTTCAATAAAATCTTCTATAAAAATGAAAGGTTGAAACGAAATAATATCATTCAATTTATATTAACAAAAAACATTATTTCTGAACATGAATAAGTTCGTTTATTAATTTTATAGTATTGCATTAATTTTTGTTTTTCATCTAGTAACATGCTTACAATCTAGTTTAATATATTTGTTAATGCATAAGAATATATTAAAAATACGTAACAATACAATTTTTTCAATTTAATTTGAACTTCATTTGATATTTGATGCAAAATTATGTAATTACATACATACATATATACATATGTATACATTATATATATATATGTAGGTCGATGAATATAAATGAGAAAAAAAGGAGAATTTTTCTATTATATATATATATATATATATATATATATGCATATATTATGTCAGAATTTTTGTCATGATATTAATGTATGAAATTTATTATCATATTTATAGAAAATCCTAGTCAATATAACTTTGTTTTATTACATTTTTCTTTTTACTACATTACATTACTTATTATATTACCTTTCCCTGGAAATAATTTTATCCTATATTTTTTATATTACATTCTATAGTTACAAATTTTAATGTACATTTGAGAATATATATATATATATATATATATATATATAAGTATAAATATATTAGGTTAGTAGAAAAATAATTTCGGTTTATAACATTAAAACTCATATACATTTTTCTCAGCTAGCTGTTTTAGGTGTTTCACAACTGTTAGATGACTAACGCCTAACTTTTGTGTAAGCTCTCGAATTGTACGTGGTTCTGATTCAATTAACACCTTCAGTTGATCATTATGAACTGAAGAAGGATGCTCGCGACCTTCTTCATATTCAAGGATCTCGTCTCCAGCACGAAAATTATTAAACCACCATTGCACCGTACTTTCCTTAACAGTACCCACATCAAAAGCATCGTTTGTTATCGTCATGTGTATTATGTTTTAAAAAATTTTTGAATACAATTTAATAACCTGGCTGTATAAAAATGTGTTGATTTGAAAAAAAATATGTTATATAGTATTCAGAAATGTTATTTCATTATACAAAATGAAACATTTCCTGATTGTGTTTTATTAAATATAATATACCTGTACAATATTAATGGTTGTATGAATAAATTATGGAAAGAATGTGCTGAGAAACAACATTAGCAAACTTAATGAAACCTTATCTTATACTTTTCCGTAATAGCATGACGAAACAAACATAATAGAATAGTATTTTCTTGAACCGATAAATGTTTAATTAACTTAATGAAAAGTTAACGATCGAACGTGTTTCAAAATCAAGTATACTGTAACGACTAATCTGAAACTTCACGTTCTCTCGCTTGTTATCAATATTTTAGTGTAAGCAATTTGTTCGATTCGTATTTCTTTACACTCCTGACGCGAGGTATTTCTTTAACAAACAACACAAATTTCTATTTCAATCAAACTTACTGTAAAAATACGCTTTTCATTTTAATGTAAATAAGTTCCAAACATAAAAAAATCATTTTTTCTCTTTCTTTGCGATTATATATATATATATATATATATATATATATATATATATATATATATATATATATATACATTTTTTATTTCAGATTTTATATAAATTTTACACTGTCCTTATTTTATTAATTATCAAGATAATTTAAAAAATAGTTTTTAAAAAATAAATTTACAAATTATTACAAAAAAATCTTGAGGTCAAATGTTTTTGGCAGTTAAACACTAGTGCATGATTTTTTTTATTTATTATTAGCATCTTAATTTCACAGTCAATTAACATGTTAGCAAGAAGCATTAAAACGTAAATAACTGCATATCTATCTATCTATATATATATATATATATATATATATATATATATATATATATATATATATATATTTATATATAATGTCACGTATTCATAAATGTAAAATGGTAATAATGAAAATTATTTCTGTACACATTTACTTATAAAAATTGATGTGTGTAAATTCAATAAAATAATTAATATTTACATTTATTAGTGACAATGATAATTGTGTAGTGACAATGATAATTGTGAACAAATACTATGAAAAATATGTTAATATCTATAAATCGTATAACATTTTTCAACGTGCTATTTTAACACTATATGTGGGCGTAGAATACAAATGGTGTACGCTTATGTTCATCACTCTGTAAGCGAATAAATTTCGGTATAATAGTTTTCATATTTGTTCTTTCATTCTATTCAACAAAGTACATGCACAGTTTTGTAAATTTTCAATATGTTCATTTTCAATACTTTTAAAAAAAGTATAATAATTAAAAACCAATTTCTATTTTAAAAAAATATATTCGATAGTTATAATATTTTTTTTAGAAAAAAATATAATTTTTATTATAACCAGATCGACCGTAGAATATTGGTACGTATTTTACTTCCAGTGTAAATAAGTTAAAATATAAAAATAAATGATAAATGTTTTAATAAAACTGAATCGACTAAAAATATTAAATAAAATATATGATTCAATACATTTTAAAAGAATGAACACACCAAATCTTCTTTAGAACAATAAAAATTAGAAGTAAATAGTAATTAACTAATATATGCCCTAAACATTACTTTATTACATTACTTTATTACTATATTTATAATAAAAACGTATAAAATATATTAATATAACCACCGAAAAAACATTTCATCACGTATTACCCACGCACATATTCATTTTTATATATGTAATAGATCTTCAAGAAATGTATACCTACAGAAAAATATATTCTTTTATACCTATATCGTTTTCATGAACAATAATAAAAAAAAAAACAGTAAAGTTACTTATTCTTTATAGAAATTTCTTATTTTCTGAACCATTTTCAAATTGTCCGTCTCTCTCTTTATATATATATATATATATATATATATATATATATATATATATATATATTTAAAAGTAATTTCAGAAACAATCATATCGTTATGACTGACAATTTCATCTACTGACCGATATTTTAGAAAACATAATTTTAACATTCAAAATACATCATTTTTGATAAGGAAACTGTCTCTCTTGTAAAAAAATAAGACTTCAATTATAGTACATGAGTGATAAAATATATTTTTATAATAAAAATTACAAAACGTTGTATTAGAGAGAATCCAAGGATAAGTTTGTAAGCTAGATCCACTTATACATAAACTGATTTTGGAAACATCTATTATAATTATATAGATGAGTGTAGTACAAGTATTCAAATTAAATCCCAAACAATATAACAGTTACTAAAATTACTTTGGGAGAAAAACAAGTCTTAATTTGAATTTTCGTATCCCTTTGATCGACAAATTTATTCGCAAATAAACCTCACAGATTGAACTGCACCTGACAAAGATAAGAGATGCACTTACACGGTCCCTTGGACTTTATTACATAGAAGAGGATCCACATTATCGTTACACTAGAGGTCACTAATATCTGATGAAAATATCACCTGTTTAATGGAGTGAAATATAGACCAGCAAAAGGGTGAAACTGAAATATTGTCCTCTAGAGCTTTACAACTAACCTAGATTGTTTGGTTGATAAGCTTTAAATTTGTGTCCACTCTTCAAACATACCTCTCTTTTGATGCATGAATTAGCTCGTTCGATGCGGAAATTATTATATTTACAACAATCGGACACCTAATGTCTATCAAAGATTTACAGTGAAAATTAACCTTCATTTACCGAGAGAATATGGAATATATCTAAAGTATACGTTATTTCCTCATTAAAATATTTTTTTAAGAATACAACACATTATCAGATAATTAAATGTGTTTCTATCATTTTATAGTTCATTAATCTGAAAATAATTTCCAATAATTAATAAATAATATTACTTTAAATAAATGAAATTTACGATGAGATACCATACATTTTTATCACTATAATAGATTATATATATATATATATATATATATATATATATATATATATATTTGTGTGTGTGAATAATTTAAAAAAAAAACACAATAATTAAGGAAATATTTTAATAAATTGTCTAAACGACATATGTTTCTTATTGTAATTTAAAACATGTAATGAAAGAAAAATTACAATCACAAAATACACACTTTCTCAATGATACCTTCAATTTCCATACAATAGTTATGTGATAATCCAAAAGCTCGAAAATTCGAAACACAAAAACAAAACGTACTTATAATCTTGTGATCATAAATCACATCGAAAACTTTGAACCCTATACGAATGTACAATATAAATAGACTATAAACTGGATAAAAAATTTAAATTATTATTTCTTCATCAGATAAAGAGGAAGAATCTATAACTATATGGTATTTAAAAAACTAATACAGGTATGAGTACTTATTAAATGTAGAAATGCTATAGAAACACATTTTAAATTTCAACAAATCTATTTTCTAGGTTTAACAGCAAATGTCACCTCATTTAGTTACAATATTCTTTTTACAGTTCATAAAAGAGAAACAATTCTTCTAAAACAACATTTGATACAAACCAATATTATCAATGAAAATGTCTTTAATAAAAACTGCTGTTTTAAAATAAAACTCATTATTACTTTCTGAAATTGGATTGAATTTTTACCATTATTTTCAATATTTGTTATATTGTTTTATTATCAGTGAATAAAAATATAAATTGAAATTGATTTGTTTTAGTATCACAATTGTTGCAAACAATAAAATTTTCCATTTCAAATTATGGCATCATGATTATATATATATATATATATATATATATATATATATATATATATATATATATAAAATATATATATATAAAATATATATATAAATATATATAAACATAATTAATAATTAAAAAAGTAAATAATATTGTTATATATAAAAAAAATAATAATTTACTTTATACATAATTTATGTAAAATAAAATATTATTTATTTTATATATAGTATTATCATTATTTATTGATTTTACATGTAAGAAAAAATGAAAATTTTCTTATTATTCAACAATGCATCTAACTACATCTATAACAAATATTCTCAAAGTACTCGTAACTAAGAATTGTGCAACATCATCATACTTTGTTCAGATTCCAGATCTGGAACAAAATAAATGAAAAAATTGATTATAAGGAACATTTAATGGTCTTGACATTTTTAACATATATACTTTTTCTTAAGGATGCTAATTTCTTTTTTTTTGAATACACTACAGTCTTCACTTTAGTAATCATTTTTAGAACGGATTTAAAAAACATGATATAAAATTATTTGTAAAATAATAAAATATCTACACTCGCAAACAAAAATACTTACTTCTTATATTATATTTATGCATATAATACCCGTTTGATTGAAAAATTGATTAAAAACATATATCTCAAAATAATTCCGATTTTGTTAAAAAAAGAATACTTTATATTCAAACAAAATCGACTTTAAGATTATATCTTATAAAAAGATTTTCTAAAAATGTTAGCTCTTGCATATTATTTCAATCACAATAGCAGGATTTCTAAATCTCAATTCTAAAAGCCACAATAGAGTTTTTTGGAAACATATCCAACGGAGAGAGTGCGTGTGGTACAACAGCACCCTCCTCCGAATGCTAAAGTCAATCAATGTTTCTACTTTAAATACAATGATTTCAACAAAGGTAGACTAGAAATGAAGACAATGATATTGAATCTTTTATAATATCCTCTTTAACCAAGCCAAATTACTTCGGCGAACATTCAACCATACTGATTCATGTAAATCTTCCAATAAATAGATACAATCTCCTAACATGAACTTTTGCAAAATCCTAAATACACTTCTGGTATTTCTCTATCAGAACTAAATTAAAACATTTACACAGATTATCTTAGGCAACAGACGATATTAATTATTCTGTCATAAAAGTGGATTCAAATTTTTAAGATATTTATCTGCACGTTTACAGTAGATATAATAAATAATAACTAACATATTCAGCTATTGACTATTGTTTTATAATTTCGATTCTTGTGTTGTGTTATATATTAAATAAGACAACTCAATACAACTCACCTTTTAATAAAAAATATTTAATACGTTTATTTGTTTCAAATAAAGTAAATAACAACAAAATCTATTTTCTAAAACATAACATTATTAATTATTTTGTCATCAATGCAATTTAACATTTAAAAAATGTGTTGTTACAAATTGCTTATTATTCATTATTGTTTATCGTTTATTTTATTCGCAATTTGTGTACTTGTTAAAGATTGTCACTCACAATTTTGTATGCATGTGCTAAATGCACATACACACTTTGATACATTATACGTCTTATCAATCGAATGTGACAAGTGGCTAGATAAAAACTCCTGTGGGTGTTTCGCGTGCTCTTAGAAATGATATATGTATATTTGATATATAAATATAGACATTTATATGCATATGCATGTATGTGTGTATACATACATATATTATATATATATATATATATATATATATATATATATATATATATATATATAGCTGTATGTATATGGAAGTTAGTGCGTGCACATGTATATATTATATTCACAATTTTGTTATTTTAATAGATCATTGATTGAATCAATCATCATTAATTTTGACAAAATTGCTTATATCAGAGTTTCTATTTTCATATTCAAATAAATATATCTTCAGGAAAGAGTCAATAATGTGTTTTTTTTTATATCGACAAGGTCAAGTATACATGTATATTGGATTACTGCACGCGAAGTATTATATTGAATTCATTATATTATTTACATTATTTTTGAATTAGTTGTATTTGAATAAAACTTATCAAAAGTATTACTTCGGAATCATGTTTCTTTTGTAAATGGCAATTTTATTTTTCAAAGCGAATACAATTCTTACATGGTCAACGACATATAAATGGCATAAACACTTCATATTTATGACACAGAAATCATAAAAATAAAAAGAAACAGTTCTTATGACACGTTATAAAAATAGGTGAATAATTATTTTTTCTAAAACTTAAACCTTGTACGTTATTAAATGAATTTAATGTTATATTATTCATTAAAGATATTCAAAAATTTTAATTTCAAAAAACCAACAGAAATATAAAGGAAACGTATGCATATAAATTATAGTGATTATTTCTTTTTTAAAAAAAGTCTCAAACTAATATCATTCAGGATATACTGTGTATAATATAAACAAGGTTTAAACGTTTTTATACTTAAAACAGGATTTTTTCTCGTTTGTAAGATTTGATTTTCATTATTCTCATTTTTTTAAAAAAATGCCTTATCTTACACTACACTTACTACATACACTACACTTACACTATACTTTCCGTGCTGTTTACATGTAGCCGGAAAATTTTAAGGTTTTCGACTGTATTGTATCACTTTACAACAATGGTTATAACTTTTAAAATATCAAATACAATTTTATAAAATTTGAAGTGAAACTTTTTACTTGACTACGGCGAAGCCAAAAGTAGAAGGGTAATGTTTTTCGCGTGTATGTATGTTAATATTTCGCGTGGGTGTATTATATATATATATATATATATATATATATATATATATATATGTAACTATGTTCATTTCTTCCCACTTAGAGCCCAAACGATTGGCCCGATTTTGATAAGGTCTCAATCGATTTGTCTTAATCTTTTGATTGAAAACATGTGTATAGTTTTAAAAAAAAATCAAGATAGCGGTTGTAAAACGCCATTTCGTCAGGAATGAAAAAAGAGCCCCTGTAATTTCAAAACGGCTCGACTAATTTTGACAAATGAGGTGTTAAAATACTCGTCTCAGTCATTCAAGTCTCACAGAATACATAAAAATTAGGAATTCAATTACACAAAAAAGAGTACAGACCATTTTTAGTCCATACACTACAGATACACATTTTAAGACCACACGCCACAAAAAAAGAATGGCTGAATTTCTTGTAGCTGCAAGTAGTTTTTAAATTTTTAAAATCCTTTTTAACTATGGCAATTAAGGAAAGATTCCTACTGTACCTAGATTTCGCCAATAATAAGTCAAAGTAATAATAAATATATGGAGTTACCCATTTTAATGACTATTTTAAAGCGATTAAAAGAAATCTTTGAAAGTGGTGGGGTTGAAGGTTGAAATTTACTGTTATTTTTTGCTTTGAATATGATCAAAAAACGCAGTATTAGTCTAGTCGATAAGAAATATCAACTTTGGCATATATATTGTAACACATATTTATATGTTTCCAATAGTTAATGCGCAGTGCGTAAGACCTTATTTCTATATCGCCGCCATTTTGCGAGCAACAACAAAAATCATATTTTTATGTCTCCGGATGATCATGTGTTAATATCATAAAGCAATTTAATTCAAAATATGCTGTTTTATTTCGGGTATTCGTCAAGTTTATAAAACTGCAAAATAATTCTTAATGATTCTGTTCATATTTTAATAATATTTTTTTTTACTAAGAACCTTTATGAGCAAAAATTTAAACAAGTTTAAAATACATGCTGAATTTTTTTCTCGATAATTAACATTCAAAATATTTGTCACTTTCACATGCCTTCAAAATTAGGGAACCTATACACAATGCATTAGCAAAATAGGTTTAAAAGTTTTCAAGTCTACACATTTTAATAACTTATATTCATAAACTTGGTTTCAATTGCAACACTACACCACTTAGTTGAGTAAAGCTAATTTATTATACAACTAATGTAGATAATCCTATTGAATTCTGACTTCTGTGTTGTAAATCGAAACGTTACTTATGTGGCAAGGCTATCTTTTTATTATAAAAACAGTTTTCATATCCTAGAACAATTGAAAAATATTCACATTACTGTTTTAATGATTTAATTAAACCAAAGATATCAGTTTCAGAAATGAATTGTTTTCCACACCATAAACAACAAAAAAAATTTTCGGGTTAAAAATGTTCAATAAATTATTATTGATCATTTTTGATCGTTGCTTGTATGCATTTTGATAACGATCATCTTCAGAGTACGAAGGTACAGAAAAATCTATATTGTGACAAACATATATATCTAGTCATTAATATTCTAAAACATCTTTATAAGAGACATTTTATTTCAAAATAACTACACACACACACAAACATACATACATACATACCTACATACATACCTACATACATACATATATATATATATATATATATATATATATATATATATATATATACATCTACTCACATTTTTCAATTTTTTACATTGAACTAATTAAATAAAAATTACTGCACAAAGTATAAAATTAAGGGTATATTTCATATAAATATGAAAAATAAATGGCCATTAAGTTGTACGTAATACAATATAAAATTGATAACTTATTTTTGCTTGTATAAATCTACATTTATTATTTTATAATTTATAACATTAAAAATCTTTTAATATTTTGTAAAGAACTGTTTATATTTTTTAAAATATATAACAATATTTATAAATATTTGATTAGTCCTGCAAACTTAAGAATTATATAATATTTTCAAATACACAAAGTTAAGAAATAAATATAACATTTAACAATAGTAGAATCCAAATTGTCGAACATCGATTATGATTTCGTTGATGACATATAATTATCTTTGCATGACTAAATAGTATCAGTATGTCAAAATACTAAGCAAATATTTTATGTTATCACTTTCTCTTGCATGAAACTTCACTATTCTACGTCCTAAATCTCATTGATATAAAAATATAAGTCGCAATGAAATACCAAATATGTAAAATTCTAGTTTTTACCACAAGTGATATTTTATATAGATATTTTTCTTACAAGATAAATCAGTATATTTAATTTAATTTTTCAATTTAATTTTTACATTAAAAATTTTCTAAAAATGAAATTGGAATGTAAAATCAATTTCTTTTTAATCTTTAACCTCTATGTGTCATAGTATATAAAAAAGTTAATTGTAATTATCTGAGGACGCTCAGTGGCACTAGATATTATTAATTTATAATTTTGAATTTAGTATATGATATTTTTTATTTTTTAATACTTACGGAATCATTTTATAACATTTATATAAAAAATAGTGAAAATATATTACACGAATTATGTAATTTAAAACACCATTTTAGTATGGGAAACGAGTTGAAATCTATCTTAATTCTTCAATAAGCAAATATATATATGTATTTTAACTAAAAAAGCAAACAACTTATAATAAGGCATATAAAATACCATTTTTGTAATTATTAAATCAAATAATTATCTTTCATTCAAAAATAAATTTTAAAATAACTATCATTTCGAGATATTGGTCTTCAGATTTACCTTATAAAAAAAGAAGTATTAATCAAAATAGTTTATAAAATATGTGTACTCTTTCTTAAAATTTGTTATAAAAATAGATTTACAAACACAACATTTATTTAACAAAAACAAATGGTAACATTCCACAGAAAAAAGATACTAAAAGATAGAAAGTAAAATAAATATTAAATATTGACTTTGTACTTTAAAAATAACAATAATCGTAGACTATATCGCTTCTTACACGTACCTAGAATACCGAGAAATAAATTCTCCGTCTGTGGTATGCGACTCGTTCATATAGTTTCAATGGAGCTTCATAGAATATTCTAGTATTTTCTCCATTTTTTGAACTACTTACCAGAATACTACATAATGTCAGAATACCACAATAAAAGTAAATGGCCGACAAACTTTCTTTACAACAGACTCATATATCTATCTCACATAATGCACGTAGTTAAATGTCTATATTTAAAACAGACACGTTTCTTTCATTTTTAACTAATATGAAATAAACGTGAATAATGCGTGAGGATAAAAATACATTAACTATTATAAAATCTCTTAACTATTTGACTGTATCTTAAAAAGTCGTCAAGTGTAAGTCATAATATACATTCCAAGATCTCATTTAAATAATAATTAACTAACTGAAATGATTAACAATGAATATAACAACTTATGATCAGTGTATCTGATAACGCCATTCTTCTTTTAAAAAATTGAAAATACAGTAAGAAAATAGGAAGAGTCAGTGAACACTGAATTCGTCTAGATAAGAAAAACGTAATTTTAGTAAACCGAGTTTTAGAAAGACAATTTAGATTTGAACATTTGTATCAGATAAATCCGACACGCAACGAATGCATTTATTTTGCGTAAAATACTCATATAAGTTGATTGAACAAATAGTAGTCGATAATTTTGTGTAAAAATAATATGAAGCAAAAGATTTTCCGATTATGACCCAAAGACAAATCTCCATATACTATTTTAAATATAATTTTCATTTTATTTCCATTTACTTTTAAATAACAGCTCATTTTTATTTTTCAATAAACATGTTTTTTCCAGATGAAATATATAAAAACTTAATAGTAAATTAATTTTTATTCATGTTTTCAAACGAGTTTGTATTTATGTAAAAACATTTTAAATATTATTCTACGAAGGTATAATTTTAAAAATGTCTATTTATAAAATATATACACGTCTGCATACACTTCTGTTCATGTATAATTTGTATGTACTCGTATGCATATACACTAAGGTGCTCTTTTTTATTTTTTGAAGTTTGAAAGTATTTCTATTAAAATTATAATTCAGATGAATAATATTTGAACGCAGTGACTTGGAACCAAAATGAAAAAAAATAAGCTTACACGACTACAAATAGTTTATTTATAAAAAGAAATTCTATACGTCATACCATTTGATAATATAATAATAAATAAGACAAACTTTGATACATTTGATCGAAATAATTCAATAAGATGTACAAGACTCCACAGATGCGGGAAAAACTTCCGACTAGTTTGTTTTTAACTTACAACTTAGCTTAGAATACGTTAACTACGAATGGTACACATTTACTTGTAACATTAAATATAAATAAATAAGAAATAATATTCGCAGACTTTAAAATAGTTGGTCAATTAAATGATAGTTTTCTCATACAAAATCATAATTTTCCACTACTAATGATACGTAAATATCTATATTTTTTTAAACTATTTGAAAAACTGGCAAAAATATTTTCATTTGTTACTTATTTGCCTAAAATAAATTGGTATAATATATTTTGATTTTCATGTACAAATAAATTAATAAAAACAAAATAAAGTCATTTTCCAAGTTGGGTTTTAAGCCGCAACGTTTAAACATTAGTCGACTGAATTATATTTTTCATAAGATTAATTGGAGACCTAAGAAAATAAAACAGAAATCGACAGTCCGAAAATTTAAAAACTCCTCTTTTAGTTAATTGGTACTCTGTAGTATGTGTATGTATGTATATATGTGTGTGTACACATAATATATATATATATATATATATATATATATATATATGTGTGTGTATACATAATATATATATATATATATATATTTATATCAAAATAAATCATTTACAGACGATATCCGCCTATTTTATGAGAATTTGATACCAGTCGTCACCCACACAAGAATATATATGGAAATTTTTTTCCCAGGCGTTATCCAATTAAGTTGGAAATGTTCATCGTCCTTAAATGTGAACTTTTACTTTGTCCCTTGAGGGCATTCTACTTTGAGAAACACTGTTTTAACATCTTCTTCGAGAACTAAGTGAGATACGAGATCGTGAAACTTGCTACATTCTCCGCGGATGTGTTTTGTGGCGAGTGATGTACACAGTACTGGCTACAAACATATGTCCATGTGGGCGGAATCTTGTGGCACGTGATTGCAGATAAGAACAATACTAAAGATGTTTTCTACAAGCGTCTACTATCCACGTATATTTCCAAACATATTACTAGTGCCTTGATAAAAGCGCTCCATCTTTACTAGCGGTCAATTTATATTTGCCGTTTTCCTTTTTAATAAAAAATGATTGATCATCTTCACAACAATATTTTTTATTTAATATAGTTACATAAAAATACTAAAAAAAAGTTTTTTTATTTAGAACACAATTAGTGTACATATTTTTACTAAGAAAAAAATACATTTATTTATATATATATATACTTTATTAGAAATATATTATACTTTTATCCCTTAAATAACTTCGTTATCATATCTAATATCAAATAACGCAGTTTATATTTCCAATTACCGTTTTTAAATTACTTCAATATTAAGAAACTCATATTGTCTACGAGTAATTCATAATAATTGTCATTTAATGGTTATGTAGTTTATAAATTTGTGAATGCCAAATTTATATTTTTTAAAATAATAAAAAAATGTAAATTGGAGTAGTTACTTTCTTGATTAGACTGTCATAGTGAGTATATATATATATATATATATATATATATATGTGTATATATATATATATATATACACATATTATATTATACTATATTTTTACATTTAATGATTTTATTTAAGTGTAAAAAAAAAGTTAAATAAAAATATATAAGACACTTCTACATATATAAACATATACAAAAAATTACACCTCGCTTTCTTTATATATATATATATATATATATATATATATATATATATATATGTGTGTGTGTGTGTGTGTGTATGTATGAATATAAAACTTCCGCTAGGTTCATAAAGCAGGAAGATAAAATAGTCGTTTTCTATTCATGAATCTTGCTTATGGCTGACTGACTGTTTCGAGATTTTGTTTTGTTTCTACCATTTCTTCTTACAAATGTTATGATAACATTGAGAACGTATTTCATACAGCATTTGAATTTATAAAAATAAGAAAACAAGATTAAAAATTTTAGATCGCAAATATACAACTTCGACATAACAGTTCTATTATTTTTTAATTTTTTTTTCTGCGATAAAAGCTATACAAATGTTTTTGTTTTCTTTAGTAGCAGAATGTAAAAGTACTATTAGACCTCATATTACTAGTTTCAAAAAGGCCATACTCTAATGTTGTGTAGGTATACTTTTTTAATAGATGCAGTATATACATATATATATATATATATATAATATATATATAATATATATATATATATATATAATATATATATATATATATATATATATATATATATATATAACGAAATATGTATAGCAATAAATATTTTTAAAAATACTAACGGAGAATATTTTCAATTTAAATATTTAATTTGAAAACAAAATAATATTTTTTACACATACTTTAAATATTTATAAAAAACCAGCAATAACCATTAAAAATATATTATAAATACTATCAATAATATTATATATTCCAAGTAGCTAATTAAATTAGTTAGTATAAACGTTGTTTGTTTTTTGTCATAACAAACATAACTAGTTGGTTCTATCTATAATTAGGTCTATTTTTTTAATAATTTCATAAAAGAAAACTAATTCTTTCTTTAAAAAATATGAAAATAGATAAAGACAAAATAAAAACTCATATGATAATAATTTCAATTAATGTTATTACTAAGAAACTTAGAATATGAAGACCCGATTATTCAATCGTAATTCAAATCTCCATTCACCTGAAATCATACCTTTAAGTAAGCTAAGCGCTTTTTGAGTTTTTCAATCGATCGAGAGTTTTAATCAATCAATGTTCTGGAAGATATAATTTAGAATGATACCGCAGACTACCAATATCTGTAATATTTTCAATGTCATCACGTTTTTCAGGCCATTTATTTACATTTTCATTGAAATAAGCATTTGTTCACATTTGTGATAGCATTTATTGGCGCGTTTTAAATTTTCTATTCATTGTAGTTTTGATTTAATTTATAGTCATATATATATATATATATGTCTTTATTATTGTGCTATAGATACCTGATTTAAGATAATTTTATTAGTATATCATTTTAATTTATTTTGTTATTGTTTACATAGTTTATAGTTATCATTAGTCTTACATAATCGTAATATCTTAACACATTCACACAATAAATATATTCCACGAATTTTTTCGTCATACTTGATCATAGGAAAAAATCTTCTTATACATAATGTATATTAAAATATAATTGAAAAATGAAATTTATAACTATAATAATATCTGTGCATATATTAAACAAACATTGAACGTAGTTTAAACTAAAAGCCAAATCTAACATCCAAGCTTAGAAGGGGTAATGGATTTAATAATTACACAAATACATACACATATATATAAATAAATTATTCAACATTAATTTGCAGAAACTTGTTAGAAATTCATGAATTCTTTATCAGTTCCTGATTTAATCATTGCAAAAAATTCTTAAAGTAAATTGTTTCCCCTAATACTCCCTTTTAGATCTGCTAGTGGTTTAAATCGCCGTTATAGTGTTTTCATCTTTTATAGATCTAAAAATAGATTTTAATTAGATATAAATGATATATTTTTAAGTAACACTCACACACATACACACATATATACACACACACACACACACACATATATATATATATATATATATATATATATATATATATATATATATATATATAATTTAAAACATATTATTCTATTGCACTTGTACAGTAAACTATTTTTAAGTTAAAAAATTGTTTGTATGTTTATTTAAATTGCTAAGTGCAATGAACTAATAAACAATGTAACATTTTAATTGTTCTATACATGCAAGTATATCATAAAATTGAATATTTATGCAAATTATTTTATAAGCGGAAAATTATATTACTTCACATGTAACCTTTATTTTAAATGTTTCAATTAATTACAAATATACATATATATACACAATCAATGTCTACACGTAATGAGTACTTCCATTAACACTTGAAAATAAATGATGTATATATAATGTTTGTAAACACTTTCGTTAATCGTACAAATATATTTTATAAAATAAACTTTTACAGTAACATTTTAATGAAAACACTTCACAATTACGCATAATAATAGTTTATTTTTTTAAATAACTTTTACATCATTTAAAATATCAAAAAACGTGTATTTTGTCCAAATAGAAAAATCAATGAAATAAAGCAATCAAATATATACTCTTTCGGCTATTATATTTATAAAAAAAATTGATTTAATTAAACCTATTTTATATTTTTCTAAAAAACATATTAATTACAGAAAAAATAGTTTACTTACTAAACGACATTATTATACCAGAATTATTGATATTAAAAACCCGATTAAAATGTTAAATGGTTCTAAATTTAAATAATATTCTGAAAAAATCAATAATTAATTTTAACACGATTGGTAATGTCGGACAAATCAATTCTCATCTCGTAATGTAGTGAACTTTACCCTATATCTTTTACCAAGAATACTAAAGATTTTCCTAGAAGCGAACAAATAAAAACGTTACATTTTTCCTGGAAACTAACAGGAAATTCCTGATTCACACATAGTAGTTGTACTATTTGTATATACATGTTGATTCAAAGTGAGAAAGGTCAGTGCCATTTCATTATAGTACATGTTATGTGAAGTAGAAGTTCTAGGAAAACATAAAATGAATAATTGCTTTTTTAGCATTTAATGTAGAGAAACGTAAAATTTTAACAGTAAATTGTCTACATGGTTTTCATTTAGCTCTAATCTCTAAAATTTCTTCATAACAAGTAAATTAAATGTTGGTCACAAGAATTCAATTGATCTAAATAAGCAACAATATATAAAAATATAGAAATTTTTCGAAAAAAAAATGTTTCACAATTATTATTATCATTACAAAATAATAGAACAATATGATATTAAAACATTTTTTCCCACCCTCATGTTTTTTTTTTGTTTCCTTCGAATATTCACTGTTAACTCGCGCACTGTGGTTTTCACTTATAGTAAATTAATACTCACTATAATCATAGACAGAATGATTTTACGGTAAATATTCGAAAAAATATTACAAAAATAAATATTATTTTTGCATATCTAATAAAACAGAAAGTAACCGTTGAAATTACTAAATTTTAATTCAGAAAATAAAATAATAATAAAAGAATACCGATAAGAAACATGAAGAAAATATAAGTTATCAAAAGCACACTCCTATCAAAAATACATACATACATACACACACACACATATATATATATATATATATATATATATATATATATATATGTATATATATATATATGTACGTATGTATATGTATATATACGTACATATTCGATTACTTTTTTTAAAGAAAATGTTACTACGAAACACCAATAAATAAAGTCATTACGACTTTTAAACTGATATATAACTAAAATTAATTAAAAACTTTTAAACTTTCTTAAACATCATGACAAATATAAATAATTCAAAAAAGGTTAGTAGATAAAAAACAATATTGAACTTTAATCAGTTTGTTAAAATAAACTTCTTAGTAAATGTATATACAAGTTTTATCCTAAAATCACTTTAGAATTAATTTTTTAATTCTAATTTTTTATATGAATTTTAAAATAAGATGATTACTAAAACGATTTATTTATACACACACACATACATACATACATATATATATATATATATATATATATATATATATATATATATATATATATATATATATATATATATATATATACAGTGGCGCACTCAAGATTTAATCTTAGGTGGAAGCGAAATGAACGGATAGAAACTTTTTAATGTGAATTAAATACAATTCATTAAGTGATTATAAAAATTATTTAAAGAATAAAATCAGTTTTCTTTGTTCTTGTTACAGAATTCTTGAATTACTTCAGTCGTGATTACATAAATCTCTATGTAGATACGAACATTTTTTCGCTATGCTTTTGTTTTTAATATTTTTTCCCTTTTCCTTTGGGGTGTTCCAAAGCCCCTTGCTTCCCCTGGGTGCTCCACTGTATATGTATGTGTATTTATATATATATATATATATATATATATATATATATATATATATATATATAAATAAAAAGGTTCTGCTTTAAATTAAAATTCATTAAAAAAAATAAGTTAGTTTTTAAACGAAATTCTTCATTGAATCATAAAAATCGGTTCATGCATTTTTTGAAGTTTTCATACCAAAATATTAAGATTTTGTCTATAACTTTTTCTCATTAGTGTACGAAACTCGCAAAGATAAAAAAAACAGGCATAATGCGAATTATCATATTTTTCTAACATTTAAATTTTGAAAAAGAATGACCGATTTTTTTTAATTTAAAACATCCTTAGTAGATAAATTTGTGTAGATATATATTTATATTTACATGGATTTTTTTTATTTATTATTTAAAAGTTAGGTTCTCTGAATGTACAGAAATTTATAACAAATCAACTTTCAAGTCAACCACATAAAAACACATAAAGGCAACAATTTTAAATTTTTTTATCATATAATTCTAAATAAATTTATTACTTATTTAAATTGCTATATTTATAGCATATTATTTCATGAATTTGAAACTCATGCGATGATTACATTTTATTAAAAAACAACTATCCTAGTAGAAAATAATTCTATTCCTGATATACATAGATAAATAAATAAATATTATACGTACATTAATATTTGATGTTTATTACATTTTGTTTCCAATAATCTAAGTACTTATTGCTCTAAAATATATTTTATCATGCTAGATTAGATCCTAATTATATTTTAAGAGGGATTTGTTTATATAAAATATAAATATCTGTACTCAGATATGACTTAATAATAGTTAACTAAAATCTGATAAAAAATGCAAAAAATAATACAGTATGGTATGGATTCTTTGATCTATTAATTGAACCTTTATTTGTTATATATATATATATATATATATATATATATATATATATATGTGTGTGTGTGTGTGTGTGTGTATACGTATATACATGTATATATATATAAAGAGAGAGAAAGAGAGAATATAATATATTTTATTTCAATTTACAGTATAATTTGATGGTTAAAATAAAATGCCAATATAATATTAAACTCATAAGTACAAAATTCAAAATACAAAGTGAGAAATCACAGTAATATTAATCTAAGAGATATCTCACATTATCAAGAGATGTTTTACATCTCTACAGTAATTATTTTATATAAAACTAAAAACTGAAGCACTATTAAACTTCCAATTAAAATTATGTCTCGGAACGCATTACATACTCCATACATTTTTTCACTAATTGCTTAAGAACACTAATTGCCTTATTAATTTCTAACTATTGTAGGAAAAACATTAAAATAGAAAAAAATATAAAAAGTATTTTTCACTGAAAAATCATATATTTTAAACTTTGTCTTTTGCTAATTTTAATTTACTAAGCTGTCGTCTATATTTCTTTTAATGTTAAACTATTCTTTATAAAAATTTAAATACTCTTAGATTTTAATTCAATATACAATATAGGTTGAGCACTGTAACTAAATTCACTTTCACAAATGAATTTTTATCTCACCCCACAAACCATAATATTTTTCTGATCAAAAATGTTCAATAATGTAAAAATCTCTTACGCGTATTTCGATAGCCATGCAATCATCTTTAATGCGTTAAGGTGCAGAATATTCTGATTTTTCTATTTCTTAGAGCTTTGAAGATATTTCCATCACTGTCGAAATGCGTTTAAGAAATAAATCAAAAAGAATAAATCATAAATTATGAAATATTTTTGATCTGAAACATTTTTATGGTTGTAGAAAAATGAAAAATTAATTTAGATATTTGGGAAATATTTTTTCGTAGATATAAAGAAAGAAAAATAAGAATATGTAAAAATAAATATACACTACAATACATGCTTACGAATATAATCTGTTATTAAAATGAAGAGCAAACTCTGTCAATATTAATTTCAAATAAATACGAAATTTGAAACAGATATTAATAATTTATTATCCAATCGTTCTCTCATTGAATAGTATTTATAACTACGTACTTTACTATATAGTGTGACATCTTGAGACATCATTCTACTGTTAAATTCAGTAATATATATATATATATATATATATATATATATATATATGTATGTAATATGTATGTATGTATAATATATAACTTTGTTCCTTTGTTCTATCGCTGCTTGAAGGGGAATGAATCATTTTGTTTTGTACCATTAAAGATTTGTCCCATTTCAGTTGACAGAGCCAGAAACGTTGAATCTGTTGCAAATGTTGACATTACTATTTGAAGATAAAATAGATTTTACAAACATGAAAAAAAAATTATATCTATGTGAACGGCATACATTTGTCTGTTTCTTACAAATTTATACTATAAAGTTTAATCGATTTAAAATATACTTATTGTACCATTACTCGCGGTTTTATTATTCAGATTGTTTGTGGACATCTACCTACTTATTTTCATATTTCATTCAAGATAATATTTTTTTAAAAAAATAAATAGAAGTCATAGTTAATACTTTTAATTTTTTATAAAGACAAATATAACTAAAATAAACATAAATTATTACTAAAGAATATAAATCCTTTAAAACAAAAAAAAAATATAAAATTTATTAGAAATTTAAAATAAATATAATAGGAAAATAATAAAATATACAAAAAAATGCAGAATCATATACAGAAATTTCAAAAAATTAGTTAAGTATATCAAATGTTTAATTACATATATGTATTAGACATTTGAAAATGTATATATTCTAAAATTATTAATTTTAACAAATTTAATAAATAATATGTTTACATGTAATACATAGAAAATTTTAACAAAATAAAACAAATTTTATATTAGATACGTCAACAGAAAAAAAATTTAAAATAAATCCGCAAAGGTAAGACTAATTATATGAAACATAAAGAATAGTTTTTGTTGACATACTGTAAATTACGTAATTTAAATTTTATACTAAAATGTAAGCATGTATATATATATATATATATATATATATATATATATATATATATATATATGTATGTATGTATGTAGTGTCTATACACCAAAATATAAATGACTCCTTCACATTAATGTTAATTGGTTCAGAACCATATGAATGCAAATAAAATCATTTTATTGAATCTCGTGATACTATTCATCTTATTTGCATCGAATACAATATAGAGATTTAAATTACATTCTCTCATCTTCATTTATTTTAATAAAAAACTAAATATTCAAAAGGTATACAAAATGTCATTTATAACAGCAACAAACCACAAAGTGGGATGATACAGCAACGCTGTTATCTCGTCGTGTTATCGGTCATGTAAAGTGGCTATGCAGGGTAACAAACACAAGGGTGTGAAGTCCTGGAGTTCACACAAGCGAAAATCGCCACTGAAACGAACGGCCAGACACGCCAGCATGCAATTGGAAATGAATTATTTGTCTGACATAGGACGATGATATGGAACCTGGCCGACGGGGCCGCACATACCGCTTTGATTATTCTTTTAATTCGGGAATTAATTTGTAATGAAAATGACCATCCACATCAAAGTTTCATTCTTGTATATTCAAAATTTTAATTTAGTGAAGTTGAATCCGGTTTTGTAACATGAGTTTCTTTTTTAAATTTACTATGAATATTTCAAATATTTCACGCAGGAAGCATTCGTCTGTATTACTCGAAATATGAGATATATTCATTACGTTTTTATACAGCATCTTAAATTTTGTGTAATAGCTTTATATTATTTATTTCGGTGTATAAAACTCTATACAATATTAAACAAAATTTAAGTTAAAAAGTTAGTGACGTCATTACGTTATACTTCACATAAATCGACTGAATATAATTTAGCGAAATAAGTCAATAAAAAGTTTGGGAAAACTTGTACGAAAATATTATGCTGTCGCTTGATTTAATTAAAGTCGAGAAACAGACTATAAGCATACTTTTTTGTTATAATTTCAAGAATTTAACGTAAATGATTGCAAATAAAAGGTTTATGCTACCCTACATTTAACGTTTATATTGACATTCGTAATATATATTATTTTTTTATTATAAATATACATACATATACATATGTATATATATATATATATATACTAAACATTTAGTTTTATAATAATCATAGGTAACAAAAAAAAATAAACCAAAGAAAGGTATAACAATTCTGTAAACATTAACAAAACAATATAAATAAATCATAATGATACCGTAAAATAGCAACGGAATAGTAGAGAATAAATTAAACAATAAAGAAACACACAAAAGTAAAATAAACATGTGCAAACACTTTATACTTTAAAAGTTTTATCGTGTTGTCTTATTTCAAACAATTTCGTTAAAAGTAAACTGTCAATGGGAATTACTTCTGAGTAATTATGGTTTTGTTAATCTGACTAATGTACCAAATACAATAAAAATTTCGTACAAGAAATTAAAATAAAAATATTAAAACTATAGATCGGTTAAACTACAAGAATAATTCAACACTACCATGTTTTCATTCCACTAGTACTAACTTATTTGAAAGCGTTATTAAGACTTCGAATACTGATGTCTCTACTTTCTTATTTTTTTCCAAAAAAAAAATTCGCACATTCATATATATATATATATATATATATATATATACATATGTACTTGAAAACTGAGACAACATAAAAATGTGATTTTTCATTTTATTGATAATTAAAAAAAGATTAACTTTGATCTATAAAAATAATAAACATGAGATTTCAATACTACTTCCTAAGTTATTAACATACAAATAATGTAACAATGGCTATATTTAGCCTACTGGGTGTAACCAAATTCTTTTTTTTTATTATAAAAATAGAAAAGAATGCTTCTTAAGCAGATCGTTTTTTAAATTCAAGATAATTAAAAGTATTTTCATGATATTTATGCAATATTCTCGTAGTTTTTGTTATTTTTTAATTGTAACTAAAGATGAATGTGGAAAATATGCATAAGATGAAGGTACACGAAATTGTTAAAATGTGAATATAAAAATATGTAATAAATTTTGGAATCTCGAAATGAAACAAATGTCAAATAATACTGAAATATCCGAAACTGAGCGCTCACTTTTGATCGTATAAACATAGGAAATGATCTTTCAGTAAGCACTCAGTCGGCTGAACACAACCAATGATTATTAAGAGTTTAAAATTGGCTTTTGCGGAATATCACAATTTTTAAATTATTACTTTTGAAGCAGGAACGCAATATATTGGTATAAATAACTTTCGACTTTTACTTACTGACAACCATTCGTAGATGTTAACCAGACAAATGATAATAAACAACAAATCTTATATATTTCGAAATATAACAACTAAAAATAAAATATATTTTCTATCTCACAATATTGTAGGAAGAAATATACATTTAATAACTTCTCTACGCTAGACAATGATTTGAAATAAATTTATATGTGTACGTGAATACTCTGCAGTGGATGCAATACATTTATCATAAATTCGACGTTGAACTCGAATGTACATTTGCAGTCGATTTGATTTGAAAATAAAATCCTCATGTAAGCGAAAGAAGATAAGTTTTTGATTTTTCTTTTATCGCAGATTGTTATGTTTTAAAATACTTTTAACTATTATTTTTCATTTGATACGAATGGTGCGCTGATTTATTTTTTAAACTCAGATTTGGAAAAAGAAATTTACTAATTTTAATATGTTTATAAAATAAACACACTTCTTAATATTTAATTTCATATCATAAAATACAACAGTTGTAGTAATTTATGAACCATTTTGGATATCAAAATGATAAAAAATTAATATATTGAGGTTAAATATCATTGCAAATATGATAAACTTGTTATAAAAAATGCATAGGTTCTGGAATATTTAATAATTATGAATTATTCTATGCTATGTCTTTTTACATATACTTGATAAAGGAAAAAAAACAGTAATATTTTTGTAAAAAATCAAATACTATTCTGATTTTTTTAAAGTATTACAACATTTTTTTATTTATTTCAAGGAATTTAAATTAACGTCTACATTAGTAACTACAAAAATTATTAAGAATATATGATTTATGTTACATGATATTATATTTTGTATAATAAAGAAAAATTGTTTACTAACTAAAAAAAAATGTAGAGGAAACAAAGAAAATATAAATAACTATTATATAGCATTGTAAATTAATTAACCAGTCTTATAATATGGGAAACAATTTTTTATTAACCAGTGACCACACTTTCAAACTCAATGTATCTACAATATGTCTATATTTTACACCAAAACCTCTCCATTACAGCGCTTCTAAAGTTTCTTTCTTGAAACAGAAGTTTTAAAGCAGTTCCTCTATTAAGTTTGACGAAAGTATTGATCGTGCTTTATGTTGGTTTTTCTAGATTTCCTGTACCCAGGACCGGTGCAAAAATGTTAAACTGCTCAAGGCAAATAATAATATTTTTAGCCTTGTGTACACAAAACAAAAATGTAAATATATATATATATATATATATATATATATATATATATATATATGCATAAATCTGTAGCCAAAGAAAAAGGCATGTTAATTGTTTACATGAGCAATATTTTCCACTAAATTAATTATGGAAAAATATATTAGCTCCCCATATATTACGTTTATTACCTAAAAAAATCTTTTGAGTAAATAAATGGATTTAATTTTGAATAATAAAATCATTGTATATATTATACGACCTAAATGTATTTATATTTCTGTAATTATTTGGAAATATTTCTTATAACAGATTTAATCGGAAATATAAATAAAGATTACATTCAACAGATATTGGGAGATAAATGTAAAACTTATCAATACTGAGAATTTTCCGAAATAAAGATTAAATAAATACATCATAGTCGCGTTTCTGTACGTAAAATTGAACCATTTAGTGTAGGCGCACTGAATAACAATTCCGGATGGATGCGTGTTTATCAAAATATATATATATATATATATATATATATATATATATATATATATATATATATATACATTATTGCGTATATCATACCTATTTATAAAATATTTGCAACCATTTACAAAATGAAAACAAAGAATCATTTTTGAAGAATAAATATCTACATATAGATATTATGTGTATTACTATATATTTATAAATTAAATGATATAAATCGACATAATTTTATATGCTCTATTTAAATATGTTTACATATATTTTCAAATTTATTATTTATTTTAAACTGACGTCATTTCAACTTAAATAGTTGTATAAAAGTATGTCATTTTATTTTTTACATATAAATTAATTCTAATCGACTATTGTTTATCTGCTTGGTAGAAAAGAATATATTTACATTTATGAGTTTTTCAAAATTGTATATTACTTTTTTAATTACCTACGAAAAAAGATTTTTAATGATATATCATTTAAGAATATTAAGTCTATGTACGTGTATAGTGCGTGTGTAGTTATTATATACATATATCATTCAATTGTACAAAATGGAAATTCAAGAAAAAGATTTATTTATCAGTGGATTGACAGAAGCTGCTGCTATTGCTGCTACTGATATATATATATATATATATATATATATATATATATATATATATATATAATTAATCATCAAACGAGTAATGTCGAAACAGTTCCTCTACTACCATTAATTACGTATTAGCGAATCAAAATAAATCTAGCTGATTTAACTTTTAGCTTTGAACTCTCGGTTTATTGATCTCACTCCAAAACTTTAACACTAAACTTTAACCATATTATAATTAAACAATAGTTTGGAGGTTGACGACTTTTGACCGCTAAAATATGATAATTCAAATCTACATTAACATAAAAGTTTAAAGATCATAACGATGAAATGAAAGCATTATAAGCTAAAAGGTCAGTAGTCGAAATCTAACTAATTAAACTCAATCGTATCTTGTGTAATTTATTAAAAAAGTAGTTTAATTACTTTAAATATATATACACATAGTATGTTTAAATAAATAAAAAGAAAAATGGAGTGCATAAAAGCATGGCTATATTATTATTTTTCATTATCATCTTCTGCATTACTGTTTCAATCTAACTATACCACTCATCTTTTGTATAATTCTTATAACCGGTCATCCTTAAGCTGTATGCTTAAATTGAAATTGTTGTTACCAACATATAAGACAATTATTCTAGAGACAACAACATAAAATATTATAATTTATTTATGGTGATATACGAATCATTTTATTATTTATATTTATTTTATATAAAACATTACATAACGGGTTTTCCATAAGTAAATTTTATTTTCAAGAAATTATACTAAATACAAAATAAACTGATACAAAATTACAAATATATATATATATATATATATATATATATATATATAATATTACAAAAGCACCTAATAATACTGATATATTTTAAAACGATATTATCAATTTTAGATTTAAACTAGAAACAAGACGTCTATTAAGAAAAAAGCTTCTCTAACAAAATTGTTTCATACTGAATTATAAATAATTATATTGCCACATAGCTACGAAAATAAAATCAATACCGTTTTTTTCCGAATACTTTATTCGTATTTGATGTTAATATCAATATTCAACATCTAATCGTTTATGAATTTATTTAATAAATAATTAAATACCAGCACAATTAAAAATTGGCACTGAAATTTGTGTAAATAGAAATGAGTTCAGTAAATTCTTTTATGTAAAGAAGAATCTTTTTTAGATTAGCTTCAGGTGTGTTCATTCGTTTTTTTATTCAAATGTAAATAATATTGGAAAAAACATTTTTATTAATTTTATTAGTATTTATAAATATAAATACCAAAACAAGATTTTCTTCACTAAAATGCAAACATTATTTTATATGCAAAAATAACTCATCTTTATCCGCATATTTGTATTATGCTACAGTTTTTTAATTGGTTTTAAATGTTAGTTACAGCATCCATATTTTAAATTAATCTTGTTAAATAAAATATAATATTACAAGAAATTCATTTTGTTAGAACATAACACTTTTACTCTAATTTACTTCATGCTTGAATTTTAGGTTTGGGATCCTCTTACATGCTATAAACGCAACATTATTGTAACATAATTTAATTAAAATAAATTATTTCTTTCGCATTAAATCAGATTTAAATAAGACATAACTCTAAATTTCCAAATTATACTTTATTTTATTATTAAAGTATTATTTTTTTATTAAAGTATTAATTACAACTGTCTTCTCGTTCAGATAAAAAGTTTTTTTAATCATTAAATTTTCTTGTCCTTTAAATAAATATATTCAATATTAAAAATCTACCTTTTTTTACTAATTTTTACATAATATTTTATAAAGAAAATGTTTACATAACGATTTTCATTTGAATTTTGAATATTGAATGTAACTTTTTTTTGTCGTTGATATATATATATATATAAATATAAATATATATATATATATATATATATATATATATATAATAAATATGTGCATTTTGATTAAATCTTTATCAGTATATTCAGAAAAAAAAGTATAAAATGAAATGATAGTTTTCAATTATGTTCTTAAAATTTGAATTTGTTAAAATCATATTTATGTTAATAGTATATATTTATATAATTAAGGCAACTAATACTCTACGAAAAAAAAAACAAATATACTATATATATATATATATAGTTATATATATATATATATATATATATATATACCATTCTAAAATGTAAGTAAAATATAAAGAAACACAATCTATGAAAAAAATACTTATTTTTAAACTACTAAAAAAGTAACGATAAAAATAACTGTAATTAATTTTATATTTAAATACGCATTTAAATATAGATGCATACATGTGTGTGTGTGTGTAACTTATCAGAAATTGGTATTTTTAATTGACATTAATTAAATTGTATTTTAAAAGTAAGATAATAACAAGTGTTAAAGTTTTAGTTCAAGTTTATACATTTTTATAAAAGAGATTTTAAAATAAATTTTTAAAAAGATTTTTAATATAACCGTTAATTATCCGTTTACGAAGAAGTAAATTTTAAATATGTTGAAAAAAAAAACAAGTTTTAGGCAAATAATAATTAGAAAATAATAGTTTTTTGAAAATGTTTTGTTAGCAGTAAAATAAAACATTAAGTTTCAATAATTAATTCGTATTCAAATGAATACATCTGTATAATAAGATTTCAGACAGCAGTAAAAAAGATTCACAAAAACTAAAAGCATTAAAAGCTTTTAGCTCGTTTTATTTAGATTTACAAAATGAATCATTTCATTTATTATTCTTTATATTGATCAGTTGTACATAACGATGCAGTGTAAATAATTTGTAAATCTTTTGCAAAGACGAGCAATAAAATTTCACAGTATATAATATTTTTTTCTGCAATATAATTTCTTTGTCTATAATACTGTTAATATAAAAATATTAAAAAAAATAATCAAAATAATCTTTATATACTATTATAAAAATATATCATTTACATTTTTATCTAGATAAATATTTGTATGATAAATGAATAAAAATGGCCTTATACAAACTAATTATTTTCAGACATTTTTTCATTTCATTAATTTTAAACTATTTTAACGTGATTTTAAAAAATGTGTTATTAAAATATTTTTTATAACAATACATCACTTAAAACAAACCAGTCCAGTAACAAGAAGTTATTTAGGAATAAAACTAATCGCTTGTACATATTCTCCACTTTATTTTTTTTTTTTTGAAGGAAGATGCAGAAATAAGAAATTGATGCAAAATACAGAAGGAAGCAACTGACTCTCCCCGGATTCTATTTACATATATTTCAAGTTCTATAGATAACATTTCAATCCCATACACTATTACATTCTGTTTTCGTCTTCCTAACGCTAAATTATCTCTCTCTTTTATTTCCGAATCGTACTACTTAATCGATGTTGTTACAAAATTCAAAGTACTATGAGCTTTACTATCAATCAAAAGATATTTATAATTAACCCTCTTCATCTCCTTTAGACATGATTCTTGAAACTATTGGCTTTTTGTAAAATAATCAATTATAAGATAAATTAAATACTTTTTAATCTATTGATTATCTTTCAAATAAATATTTTTATTGTACTTAACACTTCAAACTGTTTAAAAATCAATTTTTAAATAAATTCACTTTATTCCATATTTCTATATTTTTAATATTTTTGTTCTTCTTTTAGTAAACTATTTATATATTCGTAATTTAGTATTTACATTTCTTCTGCATGTATCGTATGTCTCTTCAACCCAATTATAATTTCCTTGAGTATTTGAAACAATTTTCGTCAAGATAAATATAATGAACATATCAAATTATTCAAATATAATATACCTTATCTTTTGGCAAATTATAATATTTTCAAATAAATATATGTTTTGCTTGTATTTTAGTTCTCTGTGTTTTTTAAATTTATATTAGGATATAATATAAACATATAATTATCTGTATTATATATACATACATATATGTATATATATAGGAGTATATATATATATATATATATATAGATAATATCCCCAAATAATAAAACTTATAAAAAAAATTCAGTGAAAATAATAAATATCATAATATTTATTATCACTATTCGAGACTATTAATTTGTAACATTTAAATATCTTTTGTATATTTATAATATTTTTCTTTGTTCTAATTTAAATTGTGTTTATGCACACAAATTTATATATATATATATATATATATATATATATATATATATATATATATATATATACATATTTGTAATGAAAACAGGTCAATGAAATATAAAAAAGTAAATATAATTTTATTTCTATGATATCATCATTTGACAGATGATGCTAGTCACGATACAAATAATTGCCGAATATGGTTTTAGGTACTTATACCATTTTAATTAATAAAAGATACGAAAATGTTTTCGTCTTAAAAATATCAATCATTTAATTTTGTACAATATTAATATAAACATCAACAAATGTGTTAATAAACAAACGTGTTTAAAAAGTATATATTGTCTTATTGTATAAATAATAATTCGTGCAGAACGCAAGCAACATCCAAGAAAACATTTTGATGTTAAATTAAGGTACAAGTGACATTGTTAGTAGTTCTGTAATTGCATAAATTTGATAATAATTTATCTGGTCGTTTAAGTACACCGCAACGGCTACTCTACTGTACTTGACCCATTATACGAATACACAAACACAGGCAAAGCTTCTTTACCACCTGTCAGACCCAGTGACATACATACCTGCATCGGTAGAGTACACGCGCGGGAAAGGAAACGATAGTCTCAGGACAGAATCTGCACCAACGGTACTGATTTTAACCCGATAACTAAGTCGTTCCGGTGACGACGACGTCGGTCACTCGAATCAAATTCGATATTCAAAAAGAAATCGCACTGCACCAACAGGAATCACCACGTTTCACAGCAGAAGTAGTAAGAAGCAACACACTCGCGGTTACACTTGACGAACGGAGGAATAAAGTTCCAAAGAAAAAAAAATACGACAGCAGTGAAGAAACACAGCAAGAAGCAGTCGCCGGATTCAGACTGCGGTGGTGCTTTGGATGTTGAAGATGATGATCTTTACCGGACACTGGACTAGAGCCGAGTGGCGGGAGTGATAACCGAACCGGCCATGTCGTGCATGCCACAGGAGAGAGAACTGACGCTGTGAACGACGCGCACTTGCCGGTTATACGACGCGACTGAGCCGCTGCCTGTCTTTGTCTGTCTCGTGCTACGACATCTACTCCTGGCGCCAGCGGATCGATAGGCGGCTCTGGTCCGTCGCGTGCAACCGTGCTATTACCCCGCGCCACACTCCCCGCGTCGACGTCGGCGTCGTCGTCGTAGCGGCCAGAGGCAGCCTCTGCGCGCACGTTACGTCATCATCATGGTTACATCACAGAACGTTGTGTTTAACCCGTGAATGCAGCTACACGCATACACGCACAC
Source organism: Acanthacorydalis orientalis (assembly GCA_034766995.1). NCBI lineage: Eukaryota > Metazoa > Arthropoda > Insecta > Megaloptera > Corydalidae > Acanthacorydalis > Acanthacorydalis orientalis. The sequence goes on along the minus strand of CM068314.1, from coordinate 38,892,195 downwards.
ACGCGCATAACTCCTTGTGTGTATGTGAATGTTCGCCTCTTTTCTCTCTAATAACAAATCGCGCCACTGGCTAATAATGTACTCTTTCTTGTGGTTGCACTCGACTGTTGTTTGTATGCAAGCCGGATCAACTTTATCGTTACTTATACAAGAACGCGATGTAACTCTTTGTTGTAATTGAAACTTAATTCGTGTTTATATTTATTGTTTTTCTTTACGTATTTTACCGTTATTATTTTATATCTTTTTTTTATTAACTAGGTAATAATTCAAAAATATATTTTATTAACAATGCACACTATCAAAATTATTTCAAGTAAAATATTTTTTCTTTCGACCGTGCATTTATATTTATTTTCATGTACAATTGGTAAATAATCAAAAAATATCTATCTAAATTACTTTCTTAGAAAAGATAAATGCTATCAGTTCACACTTTAAAAATATTGTAAAACAAAATAACAATATCATTTTTTTAAAAAAAAATATATGTTAAAATATGAGACTTCAAAGATTTTATGGAAATAAAAAAAAATAATAATATAATAAATCTGCTTAATAATATTTATCTGATAAGTAGAGTCATTTTTTGTGAATGCGATGCTATGACTTAAATATAAGCAATTGCTTGCTACTAACCATTTGTAGTATAAAACAATGCATAGGTAAAATATTTTAAATTGACGGTTAAACACTTTTTTACTTTATTCAATTAACGATACACAGACAATTGAATTGAAATAAGCTGTACAGAATATCATTTGAAATATATTATGATCTACATATATAAAAATAAGAAAGCGAATCTAAAATGGCTCCGTAAGGAAAAATATTTTTATTATTTACAATAAAGATGCCAGACATTTTTTAAACATAAAAAAACGTCAGTACTAGTTTAATTTCTCTCGATAAAATTCGAACTTAAAAATAAGCCTTATTCAAAATGCTTATTTCAACTTTCCTATGATAGTTTGTATAATCATGGATATTAACCCTAAAACAACTACACGAAAAATTTTGCTGAATCTAGGAGTATTACAATCAACGTCCGTTAAGCAATTATATTAATTGGAGGATGTAAAAAAATTAGTACATTGTTTCCTCATCAACTGTTACAAAAAATATATTTGACAGAATTTCAGTATATACTTGTATTTAGAAGATAATAATCACTGACGATTAAAAATAGATTATATACTATAATATTGTCAGTTTGTATATATATATATATATATATATATATATATATATATATGTATATGTATATGTATATATATATACATATATATATATATATATATATATAGGATGCTCAAACCACAAATTTAGACCAATTGCTACAGGAGACATTATCGAAACGCATTGAATTTTTACATACCAGTTTCGAACATGAAATTGAAAATATTATTAATACCCAAGCGAAGATTATATTTAAGAAATATAAATTTTATTTTTAATTGCATATATATATATATATATATATATATATATATATATATATATATATATTAATTACAATAGTAGTTTTAATTTCTCTATGAAAATTGCTTTACTCATACAATACTGGGAGATACCCTCTAAAAAAAATACAAAAATCCATTATTCTTACAAATTCGAATACAATGAAAAACTGATGCTTTCAAAATGGAACAAAGAATTTAAATTGCCAATTACAACACATTTGACTTTTATATTTTTATAAAAAATTCTGCATATGTTTGAAGCGTAATTATTTTTCGAATTTATCATGTTTTAAATATTTTTTAAAACTATTTTGTAACACTAATAGTAATTTATAATTAATTTCGTTAATTATTTTTTATTAAAAAAGTGCACTAACTTTATGAGTCATTGATTAAACAAATTAATAATACCATTTACGTTCTTTATTTAATAATCATTGTATGACTACTTTATTATAATTATGATGAAAATGTACGATTATGAAATAATTAAATAATATAAAATAAATAATTTAATCATAATTTTTAATTATATATTTTTTATCTTTATATATTTATTCCTAATTTCAATTTTAAAAAATGTCATCTAACTTATTAATGTAGAATTAAATATAAAAATAATGTAATATTTTAGAAATTCGAAGGCTTAAACATTTAAAATTGGTAAAAATGATACAGTCAAGCCTCGAATAGTTTTATTCGTAAAAAAGTAATTTTTCGTAAAGCACTGAAAATCCTTTTGTTATTATTATGTATATACATGTATTTTTATATGATATATGAAAATACGTTTAAAAATACTATAACTTTTTTAACGCATAAAAGAACCATCAGTGCAAAACAAAAACGAAAAAAGACACATAACAAGCACATAAATGTATAACTAGAAGCATATTGTAAACTTGTCATTTTAACAAAAAGCACATAAAACAAAAGCAATATAAATTTTAACCGATCCTACAAAACGTACATCATTATCGATCCTACTACATTTTACACATATCTCTTTTTTGTTAGTCTGGTTTTTCTTATGGCTCATAAACTGTGAAAACAGTTAATTGTTTCAGACACTAAAAAGCGTGATAGTATATTTCTAATAGTCGTTACGTGTTCCTTGACTGTTTACTTCAACGAAAAATTAAAATTGGAATGAAACTTGTATCAGTTAAATTAACATTTTCTGAAAGTTATAATTATATGTTTATATAGCTTTTTCTTTAAATTATGCCAATAAAATTCAGTTTATTATATTTATTATAAACAAATTTTAGTCATAATTAAAATTTTATTCATAATTATATGTTATCATATATATATATATATATATATATATATATATACAATTCAAAATAATTATAGTACCATTTATCTGCATTATTATTCAACACAAAGTCAAATATTATTGAGAAATTATATCAATTACTTTTTGAAAAAATGATCTTAACATTAATAATGAAACATGCATCAGCGTAAAAAAAATCTGCAATGGAAATTTCTCAATTTTTGCTTTGAGTATTTTTCGAGAAATTACATCGTTTCATATTATTGTACTTTATTTTCGAGCTTACTCTATGTGTAACACGAGACATTCAAAACGAAACACATGTATATGTAAATTAGGTAGCATTTATTTAAATCAGCTCTCATTCTTTGACAGATGAAAAAAATAAATCATCTAAGAAATCAGTCAAGTTGCTATAGAAAAAAGCTCTTTCATTTATTTTTGCTGCCTTACTCATTCAATTGATTTATTTCTTTAATTATCATTGATTTTTCATTTTTTGTAATTAATTTGTTTTAAATCAATTCAAACATTCATTTAGAATTAATGATTTCTATGATTCTTTATAAATAAATTACGGTTATTGTTTAAAATTTCTTATACTTTGTTTGCCCGAATTTTTGTCTACAATAAATTTTTACCATGCAAGAATTTTAATTAAGTCATAAATTAAAATAATAAGTATATGAATTATTTTCAGAAATTTTTGGATTTTAAATTTATTTTATTTAATTCATGGTATATTATCTTCACTTATGTATAAAATAGTTATATTCGTTTATATAAATATTTATTTAATTACTAGAAAATGAAATATGTAATATTTTGAAAAGAAAGTTTGAAAAAAGTCAGTTCAACAAAAATTTATTTTACCAACATTCCTATTAAGAAAAAATCTTATTTTTATTAAATTTCAGAATTTCTAAATTAAATAACAGATGGAAAATAATTTAATTTGGGTTAACTTTCTGAAATTTACTAAAATTAATAATATTCAAAGAATGTTTAGTTCAACTATGTCACAATTTAATTTGCATCAAATGAGATCCTGATATACATGTTAGTTTGTTTACATAATTCACACTAAGATGCATGTTAAGATGAATTTACATTATATTAATTGAATCAAAGAATATCTATAACAATGCTCAACAATACATGACATTCAACTTAATTCTATTTATATTCAAAGTAAGGAGATTGTTTCTGCTATAATAGAGAAATTGCAATATTGACATTTTAAACCAATTTCGAGCACTACAATGACACCAATAACCTTATAATTGAATGTATCGTTTACATGTATATAATATATATTTACATATATATATATATATATATAATTATATGTATATATATATATATGTGTGTGTGTGTGTGTGTGTGTAATGATATATATAGAGGAAAAATAAATTATTACTCACACACACCGGCATTAATTGCCTTCTCTAAAAAAGTTCATTTAGCTATCAGACATATATATAAAACGTAATATAACTAAAAAAATATTATGTAGATTGCTTTTTAATAAATTATCCCAATATATATATATATATATATATATATATATATATATATATATATATATATATAGTATAATACCGATAATTTGAGTATGAATTTGATTGACATCGAATAGTACCCGAATAATTAAAAACAGTGATAATCGCAATTATGATTATTAAAATCTGTTATATATATATATATATATATGTATATATATATATATATATATATAAACATATTCTGAATTACTGTCAAATTCCTCAGTGTTCAGTAATTATAGAATAACTACTTAAATGGAGAGATGATGTATTTCCTATTCGAGACATTTTTGGCTAGAAAATTGATTAAAATATATTTTTGTAACTTACGACCAATCTTGCACAACACTTGTGTGTTTTGATGAATGAAAAGCCAGTTCTCCATGTTTACGTTAATAACGTATTAACAAATTAATGAAAAGCTTTATTGCTTAATGCTTCGAAAAAAAAACAGTCAAAATCGTTTTACTTAATAATGTGTAGTGTCGCAGAAATCATCAACATCACGATTAGTCCACACCTTGTTAATCGACGTTCCACTGTATGTGTGTACATATATATATATATATATATATATATATATATATATATATATACATATATATATATATATACATATATATATATATATATATTATACATTTACATATCTGTGCATTTGTTACATATCTGTACATTTTAATATTGAAAATATTAACGATTTTTATAAAAGTCTATGGTTTTATTATAGGTAAGAAATATTATTTTTTGCTATAAGATATTTAATTTTTTTAAACTTACATATATATATATATATATATATATACATGTATATATACCTGTATATATATATATACAAATATGTATAATATTTTTATATTTATATATATATATATATATATATATATATATATAATAATAATAATAAAATCAATCTTTTAAATACTTACATAATAACTATGAAAAAAATAATTTCAGTAATATGACAAATTATCAAAGTTCTATTTTTGGAATAATAATCAAACTAGTAAGTTAAATTGGACGAAAAAAAAACTACACAATAAACAGACATATATATATATATATATATTACTTATACTCGTATATTAAAATGAATAACCTAACTATTACCAATTAATACATTTTTTAACCCTTGAAAATCAATCTATTAGAGTGGTTTACTAATCTGCTCAAGACATATTATCAACGTTTTTTCTTAAATATAATGTTTTGTACATTAGAAAAAAATGTGATTATTTGTCTATACATTTATAGTATTCAATATTGTTTTTAACGTTTAGTATTAATTTATTAATAATAATCTACAGCGCAAAAATTTATATATATATATATATATGCAAGTATATTCCTAACCAATTTATCAAAAAAGAAACCATAGAAAATCTAAAAAATATTGAACTGAAAATATAAAAATTCTTCTGTCTTATAATTAACTGAATGTAATGTTTTATCGGTTTTTTGTTCCTTTCAAAATAAAAGATATAAACTTAATATATATATATATATATATATATATATATATATATATATATATATGAGGTACATTTTTCTCGTTATAAAACAGAAAGAACATTAAATTAAAATATTGCAACATTATTTATAACGATTTCATGCCAAAGTTCAATGCATTTCATTTAAGTTATATTTTACCAAGAATATTTTATTTTGTTCACTATATATTATTTATTGTTAAAAACATATATATGAGAATCAGACCAAAATATTTCAACGTAACTCTGTTATCCCAATATCACCGAATCTTATTTTAACTCCTTATAGTTATCTCTCACGCTTTTCCATTGTCTTCTGATATATATTTTTTTCTCAGTCATTCATTTTTTGTGCACGCTTACTTATAGCATCCCTGTCACCATAAATAATCAACTACATTATATTCATTACTGAAGACTAATGCCATTTTGTAAAACAAAGCTTTAAGTTTATAATTTATTTGTAAAATGCTTGTCAGTGACCCTGTTTGGTTGACTCATTCGTTTACTTTTTATTTTACGAAATTTCTTTGTAAGCGCACATCATATCAGAAGGATGTGGCTGCAACATCGGCCACCCAGATCATACAATTATAGCGAAGTACAGGGGTTGACGAGCACAATGCCCTGAGGATGTTGGGAATCATGCTACCACCCTCGCTGTATTGTCAGTCAGTGGTAGTTCATGTTTTAAGAAAATTTGTTACTTAGACAAATATGAGACATTTTAAATTTTGAATATTTCACGCAATATATATATATATATATATATATATATATATATTTATATATGTTTATATATGTTTATATATATATATATATATTCGTCTATATTTTCTTTGTTATTTTTTTTAATCTAATAATTTAAACAGTTATTAATCAACAATACCATATTTTGAGAAAGTGTTAAATTTCTCTTCCACAAATAAATTTAATTTCAATGTCAAAAACTTAAAATTTTTTATCTCACTAATTCGTTGTATCAGTAATAATGCTTATTAATAAAAAACAAAAGATAAAAAAAAATAATATACATCTAGAATTATTTCATATTCATATTTTATTAATATTCATTGTTTTACAATTTGTAATAGATTAATAAAAATTTAACTCCTTAATTATTATTCTAATTGAAATACAAGAGTTTAAAATTGTTTAATTACATATATATATATATATATATATATATATATATATATATTTATATATATATATATATTTATATATATATATTGATTACGAATTATAAAATGGAATCATTTTTTCATTATTCATATATTTTCATTTAATTAAACATCTAGAAATTATTATTACTTATATACACGTGCGGACACGCATTATACATACATATATATATATATATATATATATATATATATATATATATATATATATATATATATGGATGTGTATGTGTGTATTAAAATTATATTAATATTACAATATTTTTGGAATAATAATTAAATTTTACCTTTACTAATGAATTTTTCACTTCTTCTTGAAGCTCACAATTTTTTTCTAATTAAAAACATTCTTCAATTGATTATTCTCATTTTGATAGTCTGCATTATTGTCAAAATGCTAAAGTATGAAAAAAATAATGAAACTGATTAATAATCAAATGAGCATTTATGATTAGAAAAATTTTATATGCTTCGCGCGGTATTTGTAAAGAGCATATTATTTTATTAAAATAAATATGCAATTTCAATTATTTTTCTCTTTATTCCCCATTACGATTAAATATTTAAAATGAGATTTAAATTGAAACTGAAATTTTAATTTTTAATAGTAACCACTAAAAAAAATAAAAATAAGTTTAATTGGAAAAATGTGTACATCTCACTATCACAAATTAACAAATTACTATTGTATATTTACAAGATATTTTCGTCAAAATTACTGATTGTAACTAAAAACTGAAAAAAATATAAAATTAAATTCATTCAATAGCCGAGTTTGTTAAAAAACTATTTATTGTTATAATTCTCTGAACGTCTTTGATTACCAGTGGCTGTCAGAAAATAAATATTGTCATTCTTAATAACCCTATTTTTAACATAGTTATTTATTTAAATAAATCAAAGTTGCGAGCATCTTACTTATATTTTATATATTTTTGCAATAAACTACAGTAACCAATTAATATAAGGTACTTATTTGTATTATAGCATTGATTAGTTTTACACTTCAACCGGTTTTAATTAAAATAAAACCTACTGAGTATCAATACGTCTTATAAATAAATTTGTTTCATTTAAACAGTTTTTACTATTTATAGTGTTTATGTATTTAAAACATAAAATATTTTGAAATAAATAAAATGACACAAGTGTATCATTTTTTACATTTCAATATTTTTTCAATAAAAGAGTATATTTATAGAAACTGAATATGTATTGTTAACACGTTAGCTAATAACTAAATATGATATTCGTGTTAGATTATTGTTTTCAAGAGATTAAAAAGGAAATAAAATAGAAAATTACATTTTACTGTTATTTGAATTAAATCTTTTACTGTTATTTGGTTTTGGAATAAAGTATAAGAAGTAATGTTAACAATATTCTTCATTTTTGAATATATTTTTTCAAATTAACTAATCTGTGATACTGCATTATACCTTTAATTTAGTATTATAAATAATGCCGATTACTTAAAAATCATTAAGAAATTTTTACAATAATATATTTATATTCATACATATCCAAATATGAGTATAAAATAAATTTTAGAATTTCGTTTACAGTAAGAAAATAAAAACTGAATTTGATATAAAAAAAATGTTTATTTGTTACTATTTGTTATATTTGCTTATAATAAAAATTAAAACACTGTTTCCTATTCTGAATCACATTCTTCTAATTCGTTTGTATTACTTGCGTATAATTATATAGATAATTATATTCTAAACACATTTAAGCTTTCAATATATCCAGTAAAACTTAAATATAAAAAAATATTAAGTAAAAATTGAGATTTCAATCAGCAGATAACAAAAATCTAGAGAAAATAATATAAATTGTTGTATATTTTGAATTTTTAAGAAGAATATATCACTTTATTATTTTTATCAAATTATTCATTTCTAATATGATATGCAAAAATATTAATTATTGACGAATTTTAAAAACACTAAATATTATACGTTGTACTGAAAAATCATCTACAGCATTTAAAATTATTATATATAAGTTAGTTAGTATTAATATATTTAAAAAATATAAGTAATATTATAATTGTCTCTCTTCAAATTTTCACTTTCAATAAAGAAAATCTATTTCCATATTCTTTCTAATAAAAATTTTCAAACGCAGTGGTATTTTTCACAGTTGTACTCATATGATTAACTTATTTACTTCAATAACAAACATTTAGAAATATATATATATATATATACATTCATACATACATATGTGTGTGTATATATATATATATATATATTTATATATATATATATATATATATGTGTGTGTGTGTGTATGTGTGTGTAATGAAATTATTATAGATTAAATATTAAATATCGAATACGCCACTGTTTCTATTCAGCAACGTTAACTTATTCTCATAAGCAACGAAAAAGCACTATAGCAAGACGAGAGTCACAGCCAGTGAGCTTTTATCATGTATCTTCAGAAGGCCAACGGCCAGGCCAATGTTCTTTGTCACCTCCTGAACTCAGACTTACACCGTTAACCGCAGAAAATGGCAATAGAACACGATTGCATTTCCAGTGAGTGTGTTGCATTGCATCTTGTTCGAATAGCGACGTTGTGTTTTCAAATAAAATAGCGCCGCGAAACTTTTCAGTGTCTCTACCATCATCCATTTCGTTTTTGTTGGAATTTGTAATATATACATGGTTTCAGATAAACTTTATTGGATTCTCTTGGAAACCGCATAATTTATCAAATAGTTATCTTGTAAATAGTTAACAAATCTCATAACTACAAATCATTTGTGGCTTATTTATATATTTGATATTTGAATAGAATTTATAAACACTAGCTTTTTTTTAATAAAAGGCTTATATTAGAAGAAATATTTTAAAACATAATAGACTGAAATATATTTTAGTATATATAATATATAAATTTATGGCAACATACTGAAAATTGAGTTGTTATAAAATGAAATAGTAGACAATTCTTTCGGCAATACAATATTAAATATTAATTTCATGTAGAATTTAAAAATTATATTTAATATAACATTATGTTAAAAATTCAGAAATAATTCTATTTGTTGATTTACTAAAAAAACTTTCTATTTTCTTTTCAATTCTTGCAAACAATAATCTAACATGAGTATCATATTAAGTTATTAGCTAACGTATTATAATAACGTATATTCATTTTCTCTTAATAAGTATACTCTTTTATTGAAAAATATTAAACTCTAAAAAATGATACACTCGTGTCATTTTATTTTTTTAAAAATATTTCATATTTTAAATACATAAAAACTATAAATAGCAAAAACTGTTTAAATGAACTAAATTTACTTACTAGACATATTGACACTCCGTATTTTTTATTTTAATTAACACCGATTGATATGTAAAACTAATCAATACTATTGTATAATGCAGTGTAGTCAATCAGTGTTTATTTTTTAACTGTGTAAAATGAAATTGTTTTATTTCTACTTCAACATAAATTCATCATATTTTTTAAAAAAAATTATCTACTTGTGATATTTTGTGAACAATTTAAACGATTTGCTACATTAATTAGAAATAATTTATTTTTTAAACGAAGATGATAGCTTTAAATAATATTCTGAATTACAGTTTCATTTGTCTGTAAATAAATAAAAATATTTTCATGTATTCCGCTATAAATAAAAAATATTCATAAATAATAAACCAATCAGGACAAATCAAAAAAGAAGAAGAAATGAAGAGAGAACTTAATACAGTACAAACAGAAAATTATTTATCTCTAGTTACAAAAGCAGATCTATTTGGCTTTATTTTTCTTATGAAAAATAAATTTAAGACGTATGTTATCTGCACCAAGTTGATTTTGTTGCTTTTTTATACATTCCTACTTAATAAAACGGTAAATTTGAATTTTACTATTTTGTTCGTCATTCTATGAAACAAGGTTTTACGCCAAATTATATATATATATATATATATATATATATATATATATATATATATATATATATATGTATATGTATATGCGTGTACATGTCAAAAAAATAAACAAATATTGGGTCGCCGACCTTGCATAACCTGATTGAAATTGAAACACTGATTTTATAGCATGCACACATGAAACACAGAGCCTTTTTTTCTTATCGAAAAAAATATTGAAACGTTATTATACGTCGTGTCACGGAAGTTTTACGTCACAATGAAACTTAATAACACTACCGAAAGAAAAATATTTTTCAGCGAAAGTATTAGTGTTGCTCGATTTATTATAAATTTAAATTAAAAACTTTATATACATATATATATATATATATATATAGACAGAGAGAGAGAGAGAGGATGAGAAGAGAGAGAATATAAATGATTGATATATTCACATATTTTATATTTTTGTAATTTATTAAATGCAATGATTAAATCGCAGTGTAAAACAGTAGATTTAAAATGGACTAAACATTTTTAAACAATAAACCACAAAACTATTTATATTTAAAACCATTCTAAAAAATCATGTATTCAAACTGTGTTTATTATTTGGTCCAAATGTTCTTAAAAAACATTATTCTTACTACATATTAAATTTACCTCTCGTACAAATAATATTACTATATAAAACAATAAAAAAAGGGTGCTTGTATCAGTATGCGCGCCAGAAGTGAAACTTCTTTACCGTTGGTTGAAGTGTAAAGAGTTTTAATGGTATGGTATCATGCATGATAAATGAATGGTTTCGTGTTTGTTTATTGTTATTTGAAGAATCAGTATAGGAAAGAGGACAAAAGACAGAATTTAGTATAAAATGAAGACGGTAAATATAAAACAATAAGAATTGAATTAGAAAATTAACATTTTTTTATAATATTTAATCAACTTCCATAATTTCTTCTAGCGAGGATTCAATTATTACAGCTGATACTATCGGCTTATGATAACTGAAACATGAAATGTATGTTTTGGATTATATGTTTTAAAGATATCGCGAAAAGACAGCATCTATAGTAGTACCCGATTTTGTCGTTGCGATTATGGGATCAATATTCATATTTAAATTAAGGTTTTCACGTAGATAACTAACAAGTGGTGCTGAATCCGCTGACGCGAAATTGACATTAAAATCCCCAGTGAGAATTATTGGTAATTTATCCTTTCCTTTGCCAAGGAATGCTGCACCTCCATGAGTTTACGGTAGTAATGAGCAGTGTATAAAATAAATTATATCATCGTTTTTTTAATTCGGAGAAATGTAAACCGCTACAATTGCAATTGTTTTCCATCTTCCATTTTACACTCATCAACGCAGAATTCACCAACTGCTATTACTATCATATCAAATAACAGGGATTGTGCAAAAATTATATCTATAAACAGAGGGTCAGTGTTAACTAAGCTGTCGCTCGCTTCTGCCGTCTACGGATGAGACATCCTCACTCTCTACCCCCTGACGCCAGTGTACGTCGTAACAACTTCGGTAATACTTTTTCGTCTCGGCCTTGAAAATTAACCCTCGACTTAACGAAAGAAGTTTCACTTCAAAAAATGAAACAATAAAACTTTTAAATAGAACGCGTCGTCTTAACGATTATCACACTATCACATATGTCTTCATTCATTGTCTTACCATCAGTAAATTTTCTTTATAACATTCATTTCGTCACAAGCTGATGTCGATATTTTATTTAATACAAATAAGTGTTCGCATTCACTAGATTTTCTAAAAATTCAATATTATTTCTATATTCAGATTTTTATGTTTAAAGTAAATTTAGGTGTATGTGATATTTGTACGATTTACGAGTTCTTCATACTTGAAACCATAAACTGTCTCTCATACAGATTTCGCGAGTTTTTGTTTGAATATATATATATATATATATATATATATATATATATATATATATTAAAGTTAAAAAGTAGTTTTGTAACATGTATTATTAAAATTTAATGTAATAAAAAATAACCACAACGACCCAAGATATTACATTTTGAAAATGTATATTTTTTTCATCATAATTTTTGAAAATTTTGTCTGGAATAATACTTTTTCTGAATTCAAATGATGCTGAAACATTATTTAAAATTTTATTCTCTTCATGAAATTAAATATTATAACAATTTTTTATAATACATTTTTATTGGGATAACATTAAACTTAACATATTACTTTGTATCAAGAACATTCATATTAAATAGATTTAAGGAGAATTATAATTTGAAATGTGTTGTCATATTTTTATATTTTAAGATAAGAATACTTCTTTTAGAGCATAAAATTAAAAAAATATTTTTATTTATTTATGATCAACATTTTTTCATATCGTTTTTGTCCAATTCAAAACATTATCCGGATTCACTTATATTAATCCAGTATAATAATAAATTCATTTAAACGTGTTATTTTCAAAAAATATTTTTTATGAGTGATATTATATTTATGTATGTTTATATACACTTTTTAATGTTATTACTACAATCAGTAACACACGTTTATTTATATTGCATAATAAAATTGTGAAACAACCAAACTGGAAAAAAATAAGAACTATTGTATTACATGCGTACATGCCCGTAGTAAGGAGTTGACTAGGAGTGCATTTCTCTCATGGTTGCTCTGTTTGTCCCCTCCCCCCCCCCAAAATCTGCGATTTTGGGAGATTTGAAAATCATGGAGAATCATTTGTAGAATATCCCTAATGAGTTTACTTGATGGTTAAAAATATTTTAACACGAGAAAAAAATCGTTTCTATGAGCGCGTTACCACAGTAACCCCCAACAATGTTGACATAAAAAAAATCCCCTTAAAAATTGCGCTTTCCTCCTCGAAAACTGTGTTTGCACCCTCTGATATGATGGTTTGGCTACGGGCCTGCATGCATATATTACTCAATTATCAATACAATTTTTGATAGTCACGAACTAATTTTCGTTCATTGAATTAAATGCGTATTATAAATTATTTTTTTTTCAATATAACTTTTCAATTGATAGAAACTAGCAAAAGTTTACTTTTACTGTTGAATGTAAATGAATCAGTCATTTAAAAAACTACATAATTCAGAATTTAAATTTGACAGGTTTCAATAAAAATTGCATAATAAAAAAATATTAAGATTTTTTAAAGATTTTCTTTGTTAATATGTTTTTTAGGCCTTTAATTTGTTAGTTTGTTAATAGTTACTGTTCTATGAAACCTTAATGTATAAAAAATCAACGTAAATTGTTTTGACTGATGTTATTTTTGCAGGAAATAGTATTAAATCCATAATAGTTTAAAAAAAAACTTTTTTTTATTATGATTCTTTATTAAAAAAAAACATTATATTATAGTACACAAATATGTATCTTGTTTATAATCTAATATTAAGATGCATAATCATATTCGCCATCGGATTCAAGCAGAAATTCTTCCATTTCTTTGGTTGACCAGCTGAATACTTCATTGTAAAATGAAATGTGCTTCGCTAAGATGCTATCTTTTACTTGTTTTAAATTGTTTATTTTTTATACTTTATCGATATTTTCGATCCATATGCATTCGCAAACAGAAGTGACATCACAGCTACAGTATGTTTTAGTGGCTGGAGTGTGTTTTTAATGAGCTATCTATGAAACCCTCAATCTTCACCATCCCAAATTTATTAGCATCGTATTCAAAGCGTATGTATGTTAAAGGTGCAAATGTTTTTGTCTGGTTTTTCGAAACTGTTCTCCCATAAAATTCACTCGATGAACTTTTTTTATAAAAAGCCAGCATTTAGCATAGAGGCAACAATTTTTAAATTCAAAAATCTCCTCAATTTTCACTTCTTTTACTGAAAATTTTATGCTGGATTGATTAACCAAATTAACGTATTTTTTGGTACATACATACGATCATGCTTTCGCACAATTTTTTTAATAACTCCAAAATCACGCCCATTAGGCAAAAAATAATGACCAAGTTTGACAGCTAGACACAACGAGGCTAATATAATTTTTATGCTTAATATGAGACTACCCACAAGGATCTTATTTTCACAAAAAAAAACATAACATTTACTTTTTGAAATGACCGATTCAAATAATATTATAATAAAAATAAGATAAAAAATACGAAAAAAGTATCGAAAGATTAAAAAAATTAATTGAATATTAATTGACATACATACATACGTACACACACATATATATATATATATATATAAATATATACATACATATATGTATATATATATATATATATATACATATATACGTATGTATATATATATATATATATATATATATACATATATAATGTATATATATATATAATGTATATATATATATATATATATATATAATGTATATATATATATATATATATATATATATATATATATATATATATATATATATATATATATATATATATATATATATATATATATATATATATATATATATATATATATATATATATATATATATATATATATATATATATATGTGTATATGTATATATATATATATATATATATATATATATATATATATATATAAAGACTATATCCACATTGTGTTTGTGAAAATTTCGTTCTTCTATAAATTTTATTTGTTCATAAACACGTTAACACCTATCCACACCCACATAACATTTTAAGAATTTATTTTTACAAATGTTCGCGCATTTATTTCTCACAAGAGGCGTGATCCATCACGACGAAAGTATGTAATGCTCTATTTCATCCCAAAGGTGGCTGTAACACCCACGCATTAGAGATGGATGTGACAGTGAGGTCACAATACAACGTGTAACTTCCTTTGAAGTAGCAGCAGCAGCAGCAGCAACAGCGCACTGCAGCCATGTGACGTCACCATGATGACGTAACGTATCCACCTACGCATATTCAAAGCTCACGTATATGTTCCATGTTCATTCATTACGATTTTCCTACAATTTCAATTGTATTAGGTAGTGTGTCATCAACAGTTAAGTAGGTTTATTGTTCAGTCGTATTTCATATATTTGATATTTATTTATTACATATTGAAAAGTCAAGAAACAAATATTAGACAGAAAGTTTGATATTGAATATTTGCTATTATTAAATTAATAAATTTAAAACAAATATCGTTACTTGTTACTTTTATACTGAAATAGAACAAAATATAAATTCTATTTATTTCATTTCAATGACATGTAGTGTACAATAGCTGAACTGTCCACACAGTTTGTATCTGTACTAAAGTGTAAAAGTAATTCATTATTTAAATTTTAAAAGTAAACATTTTAAATATAAAATATTGCTAATAAATTAAATGTGATATAATTAATAGTGTTTAATAACAAAATAAAAACATAATATAAATGAGAATATCTCTATTAATTCGTTTTAAATATTATAAAGTTTATCAAACTGTACACAAATCTACAGCTAAAGATTAAACTTTGACTATAGCGGCACAAATTAAACAGACCAGTGGCCTTGGGCTTGGTGCATATTTTTTTGCGAGTATACGACAACCGAAATGTCAAATTTATATGAATACATCGTTTTAATCGCTGGCTGAAATTAAGAATATGTATAACAAGGTCGGTATTCAAATGAAAAATAATTAAAATATAATTGAAACTCTTAATAACTTTGTTATACTATAGTTTATATGTCTGTTCTTTGTCAGAATAATTGGTTGATTACAGGACATTATTCACCATGGGATGCGTAAGCAGCAAAAAAGACATCAATGATCAACATCCCAATATTTTTAAGGTAATGAATGTAGATGACCATGGACAATTAGTAAGTCCTGGCCAGTTAGAAATAACAGAAACGGAAATGATTCTATATCATCGAGGAAAACAAATTACACGATGGCCACTCGCTTACATACGACGATACGGTTTCGATTCTGAACACTTCAGTTTCGAATCAGGAAGGCGATGTCCTACAGGACAAGGAATTTTTGCCTTCCGATGTAGAAGAGCCGAACAACTCTTCAATTTACTTCATCAACATGTCGCAGTGCAAGGAAGCCAAAACGATGAAGTATTCAATCTTCCGCCTAATTCAGAATTTCAATTACCTGTAACTTCTTCTGGTCCTGCCATACCTACCCGACCAACCATTCAACATTCAGAAACTATTCTTTCGAGTTACCTTGATCAACAAAATCCACGTGTTCAAGTAACTCGAACCCCGAGTATAGGATTTGTACGACTGAATTCAATTACCAGTAATGGACCTCTGAGTCCTCCTGCCATCACGCCGCCGTTAGTTAGTTCACCAGAGCCTACGACTGAACATAATAATAATAAACGAGCGAGTTTATCATTGCAGCATTCGTACAGCAATACGTTACTTCCGTCGGAATCGGAAACACTAACGAATATAGTTCCACCGTACATGAATGTCGAACAACCTGTTTCGCCTTCCCACAGTACTATCAGCGACAGTTATGCACAGTTAAATCTAGACCAAGAGGCGAATTGCTCCCACTTATATGTAAATATATCACCGGGCGATATAACACCGGCTATTCCCATATCATCTGTAGTGTTGACGAAATACACAGAGTCATCGTGTGTCTATATACCCAATGATATACCTATACCTCAGACACGTCCGTTGATAGAAGAAAAAGAAGAAGAACCCCGACACTGTTACGCTAATTTAGAAACAGAAGAAATCGAAGGTCTAAGAAACAAATTTATACTGACTGAACATATACCACCGTTACCTCAAACTCCTCCAGGAGGTGGAGAAGTCAACTATGCAACTTTAGATTTAGATAAGGCCAAAGATGAAATAAGTACTAATTGTGTTTTACTAGCACCAGACAGTCCTAAGAAACAAACCAAAGGATACGCTCTAATAGATTTTGATAAAACAGTTGCACTCTCCCATTCGGTCAATCCAAGTCAAGAATTGGATAGCGAGGGATCCCGAAAAACACGTCATAATTCTACTATTAGCGATCTGGGACCCATTTCGACCAGACACAGCAGCTCTCTTAGTGATTAAACATCGAACTGGATCAAAAATATTTGTTAATTACTGTGATCCATACCAAAAAATACTATTTGAGCATAATTGCTCTAAGTTTTTGCCAGTTTTTTGTAATATTTACAAAATGCCAAAGATATTTGATAATTTTTATTTTAGTGACTAATAAATAATAAATGTATTATTTTATCAATAAATGTTTTATTAGTCTTATTTATAATATAAATACTTTTGTAAATACAAATAATTATTTTTAAATTCATGATATTCATTTTTCAACACATGTATTAGAAATTATTCTGTAGTGATTTTATCAAGTCTGTTAATTTTATAGGAAAAATAATCTTTTGTATGTATTTGAAATAATGAATTAATTCATCAGATTTGAAGTGTTTTAAAGGTGATATTTTTTATGCAAATTTAATTAGGTTGTATTTGGTATAAGTATGTTTTATGTTAATACATTTTCTTAATATAACTTTCATAACATTTACTGATGCCTTTTCTAAGTAAAGAGTATGCTTTTTTATATAGAAATTAACTAAGTATTAGCGCTGTTATTCATATTTTTCAGACAATCTGTTTTACCGATTCAGTTCAAGCGGGAATGCACTCGTTAACAGCGAGCTCCTGCGTTGTTTTGTGAATGTCTATAGTGTTTGTTCGACTGCGCCGTGAAATAACTGAGAACATAAACGATATTTTAAATGTTTAAATGATTTTGCGCTAGTAAATTTGTTAATGCGGAAAGCAAATTTTATAAACGTGTTTGTGAATATAAGAAAAAGTCGTTAAATTCATTTGGTAAATGTACTTTTTTACATTAGCGGGTGTGGAGTTTGCTTTGACATATTCATTTTGTTTCCATTATTTTCTTCAGGAAAAACGTATCATATATAACATTAGCATTTTAATATATTACCGCTAACAATCAAAGTAATTGTGCTTATGTCTCGTATTGTTAATAATACTATTGTTTTGTATATCACAAAAGGTTAGGAGCAATATTAATGCTTTACTGTATTTTCAGAAACGGCAGTGTGTAGATCGGTATTTCCAACGTTTTCTTACATTGAAGTATAAAAATTAGTAAAAAAATGGCTACACTCGCAGAGCAAGCTGCCGCTCTATTGGATTTTAATCAAAAGTTGGATATCGCACTTCTAGACAGTGTTGTAGTCAGTATGTATAATGGAGTTGGTGAAACACAACGTGTTGCTCAAGAAGTCCTCACAACACTTAAAGAGCATCCTGATGCATGGACACGTGTTGATACTATTCTCGAATATTCTAGTAATCAACAAACAAAATATTATGCATTACAAATTTTGGAACAAGTAATCAAAACTCGTTGGAAAGTATTACCTCGTAATCAGTGTGAAGGAATAAAAAAATATATAGTCGGATTAATCATTAAAACCAGTTCTGATCCAATATTATTAGAGCAGAATAAAACTTACTTAAATAAAATGAATATGATTCTTATTCAGATTTTAAAAAGAGAATGGCCTAAAAACTGGGAAACCTTCATCAGTGATATTGTTGGAGCAAGTAGAACGAATGAATCATTGTGTCAAAATAATATGATAATACTAAAACTTTTAAGTGAAGAACTATTTGATTGCTCCTCGGGCCAAATCACACAGACAAAAGCTAAACATCTTAAAGACACAATGTGTTCAGAATTTTCTCAAATCTTTCAGTTATGTCAATTTGTTTTAGAAAATTCTCCAAATGCTCCATTGGTAGGTGCAACATTAGATACATTGTTGCTATTTCTAAACTGGATTCCTTTGGGATACATTTTTGAAACCAAATTAATAAATACATTAGTCTTCAAATTCTTACCTTTACCTTTATTCCGGAATGTTACGTTAAAATGTTTAACAGAAATTGCATCTGTTACTGTTAGTAATTATGAAGATAAATTTTCACAACTGTTTCTTCAAACAATGCAACAGTTAGAGGCAATGCTTCCTCTGCAAACAGATATGAAAGCAGCTTATGCAGAAGGTCAAGACCAAGAACAAAATTTTATTCAAAATTTGGCTATGTTTTTATGTGTATTTTTGAAAGAACATGGAACCTTAGCAGAAGAATACCCTCCAGCATTAGCAAATGCACTACAATATTTGGTTTTGATATCAGAAGTGGAAGATATGGAAATATTTAAAATATGTCTTGAATATTGGTGTTCATTAACATCAGCTCTCTATGAATCGAGGTTTAGTGGTCATCGTCGTTTGTTATATCATGATGTTTTAAATAAAGTACGGTACATTATGATATCTCGAATGGCAAAACCAGAGGAAGTTTTAATTGTTGAAAATGATAATGGAGAAGTTGTGCGGGAGTTTATGAAAGATACAGATTCAATTAATCTGTACAAAAATATGCGTGAAACATTGGTGTATTTAACACATTTAGACTATTCTGATACAGAACGAATAATGACGAAAAAACTCCAGAATCAAGTTCTTGGTACTGAATGGTCTTGGAAAAATTTAAATACATTATGTTGGGCCATCGGTAGTATTTCTGGTGCTATGCATGAAGAAGATGAGAAACGTTTCCTTGTTAATGTTATTAAAGATCTTTTGGGTTTATGTGAACAAAAAAAGGGAAAAGATAATAAAGCAATTATTGCTTCCAATATAATGTATGTTGTCGGACAATATCCAAGATTTTTAAGAGCTCATTGGAAGTTTTTGAAAACAGTTGTTAATAAATTATTTGAATTTATGCACGAAACACACGATGGTGTTCAGGATATGGCTTGTGATACATTTATCAAAATAGCTATTAAATGTCGACGACATTTTGTAACCATTCAAGCTGGTGAAGCATGTCCTTTCATCGAAGAAATACTATGTACAATCAGTTCTATTATATGTGATCTTCAAACTCAACAAGTTCACACTTTTTATGAAGCTGTTGGATATATGATTTCTGCTCAAGTAGATCAAGCAGCACAAGAACAGCTTATAGAAAAATACATGTTTCTTCCAAATCAAACCTGGGATGAAATTATAAGTCAGGCTAGTAAAAATGTTGATATGCTCAAAAATCCAGATGCCGTCAAGCAATTAGCAAACATCTTAAAAACGAATGTACGAGCTTGTAAAGCACTAGGCCATCCGTATGTTATTCAGCTAGGTCGAATTTACTTAGACATGCTTAATGTTTATAAAGTAATGTCTGAAAATATCGCAGCGGCCATAGCTTTAAACGGTGAAATTGTAACAAAACAGTTTCTAATCAAAAATATGCGAGTAGTTAAAAAAGAAACATTAAAACTGATAGCAGATTGGGTTTCAAAATCAAATGATCATTCGATGGTTTTAGAAAATTTTATACCTCCATTATTAGACGCTGTTCTTTTAGATTATCAACGAAATGCTGTACCTGCTGCTCGTGAGCCTGAAGTGCTTAGTACAATGACAAGTATTGTTAACAAATTGGAAGGTCACATAACATCTGAAGTACCAAAAATATTCGATGCTGTTTTTGAATGCACGCTTGATATGATAAACAAAGATTTTGAAGAGTATCCCGAACATCGAACAAATTTCTTTTTATTATTACAAGCTGTTAATAATCATTGCTTCCCTGCATTTCTCAGTATACCTCCAGCACAGTTTAAATTGGTACTAGATAGCATCATATGGGCATTTAAGCATACAATGCGAAATGTAGCTGATACGGGGTTACAAATCTTATTTAAATTATTACAAAATGTAGAACAACATGAACAGGCTGCCCAAACATTTTACCAGACTTACTTTACGGATATTCTACAACATGTTTTTTCGGTTGTCACTGACACATCACACACAGCTTCTTTATCAATGCATGCTACTATTCTAGCATATATGTTTTCACTTGTAGAAGTTGGAAGGGTGGTGGTGCAGCTTGGTCCTGCAATCAATAATACAGTATATGTACAGGTAAGTAAATTATTATTTTAATAAATAATATGTGTGTGTGTACTTATGTATTTATAATATGTAATTTATAAGTGTGTGTAATTAAAAAAATATATATTTAATCCATTTTTCTTTGTTTTAGGAATTTGTTGCAGCACTTTTAAGGTCAGCATTCCCACACCTTTCAGATAACCAAATAAAAATAACAGTTCAAGGGTTATTTAATCTTAATCAAGATATACCAGCATTCAGAGAGCATTTAAGAGATTTCTTAGTTCAAATTAGAGTAAGTACATTTTCCAATACTAAGTAAAACAAATTGGTGTCAAATGAACCATTAATTTATATTGTAAATACTTTCAGGAATATACCGGTGAAGATGATTCTGATCTATTCCTAGAGGAACGAGAAGCAGCGTTACAGGCAGCACAGGCAGAAAAAAGAAGAGTGCAGTTGTCTGTTCCAGGCATTCTTAATCCACATGAAGTTCCAGAGGAAATGCAAGACTAGCCTCACTCGCATGTTTTTCCTAAATCATCAATATCCTCTCCATTTTCCATTCACCTCATGATTAATAAATTTCAGGCTTATGGTAACGTGAAACATTCAAAGAAATACCCATTTGCTGCCCGTGTACAGTATTTGTAAATTTTGTAGATTCTCATTGTATGAAAAGATGATTGAATTTGATTGAATAGAAGTTGTAAGATGTCCCATTAAATGTGACTTACCTGTTAGCAATGTCAATAATGATTTTACTAAAATTGATCTCGGGGTTTTTTTTTAGTATTTTCCTAAATTTTGTTGTTAATTGATTATACTTTTAATTTTGTATTTTTAAGCTTCTTATTTAAGCATATGTGAATATGTTATTTCTTTAATATAATCAAATATTTGTAACAGCTAAGTCAATAATACATCCATTAATATTTACATAATTCCTCTAAAAATTACTGACCAATTTCTTTAATGCACAATGCAGTATCATTTTGAGTCATGAATGAAAAGCTTGTTGATTTTTTTACAATGAAAATTGTATCAACAAGTTATAACGCGCGTTAATGTGTTAATTATATTAAGTTTCACAATAAAAAAATTTGTGCCTAGATGAGTTAACTCTTATTACGAGTGTGAACGAATTACAGCAAGACATCAGGACATCAATAAAAGACTACGGAACTGTAGAAAAGTCTAGGGCTATTTTGTGAATGATTTCAGTGTGCTCGTGAGTCAAGATGCAGCTATTGGGTGTGATGATCATGTGAAGTGTGCGTTGCCATGTATAGAGTCTCAACGTTGGAAAGATGATCAGTGATTAGAGTATGTGTTGCGTGTGTTATGACAAACAGTGATGATAAACTCAGAAATATCACTGATGTTGATATTCTAATATATTTTAATTGTGTATGAGCGTAATAGATAGGTAGAAGGATGTCTTCGTTCTATTGTTGTTTTTTTTCTATTTTCTGTATCGAAAAGCTATTAAAATAATACACAATATGTTCTTTTAATTGATTTTAGTTACGTACTTAATACATATGTTATCCTGTTCGTTTAAACAGCTTCCTATCCATTTACTGCATACGATTTTTGTTATTTATTCCAGTCATGATATTAAGTTTGCAGTATTTGATCTTAAACAAACAATATCTAGTGTGCAAGTAGTTAAATGCACTTAAAAATTGTTTGTTTTTGAAGTGAGATAAACTTTGTAGACTTGAGGGCATTTATTTTTTGTATTTGGTGTATGTTTTGAATACAAGATAACGTATTATATAGTTTAGAGAGAAATTGAATGTGAAAATTCTCAATATACCTTTATATGTTGAACTAAGGTAAATTTGAATTAAGAAGTATGAATGTTTTACATAGTCTTTGCTTTGTGACGAATAACATATTTTAGAAATAAATTGTATACAATCTTAAAAATCCATATATAATAGTATTTTTTCAACCCTTTCTTTAGGTTACAAATTTGAAATCTAAAAACTGTTGTGTGTACATGTGTATGTAAATATTTGTACATATATATATACACATACACACTCCCATACATGCCCATACATATATGCACATTCATTAAATGAGCAATAATTTTTTATTATCAAAATGTTACAAAATTTTATTTTATTAATTTTCATATCTACAAATATTTAGTCATCTAATTTTATCATTACACTTATTGGATTATAAACCATATGACAACAAAATTCTTATGTAACTAAAATTGACATATTTACAAAACAAAATAGGTAAGTAACCATCAATATTTGAAATAACAATTCAATAATTTGTTTAAAAATCTTAAAATCTAACTGAAAATCCTTTGAATTCCGGTTTTGTCAAGCTTTCCCAATTGGTTAATTCACAACGATCAATTTTACAACCAGGTGATCCTTCGTTTGACAACCACGTGATCCTAAAAAAATATGTATTTAAACAATGTGGATGGCTGCATTTTTTAATTAGTACCTATAAAACTGTTTAATAATACAAAAGATACATTTTAGTAATTTTTATATTATATCGTTTATGAATATATTGCATTAAAAAATACGACGAAAATAAATTTCAAAAAAAATCAACAATTTTCATCAGTTTCTTAAACGTACAATCAAATATAAATGGATGATAATACATTATTTTAAGCAGAACATTATTTGCCGCTTATTAAAAATATTAAGCCTATTAAATTAACTACGTCAATAAAATACTTATAAATTCAAGAATTTTCTCGTTCGGACTATTTACGAAATAATCATGGTTAAGCATATTTAATCTAATTACGATTTTATTATACAGAAAATTCTGATTTCGGTTTGAATCATTTTGTAAATTAATTTTGTATTTTTTTAGAAAATTAAATAATCTATTCATTTTATATTAGTTATTAAAAAAATACTTTATATTTTTGTTATCAATTTACATATATTGAACATATTAAATCATAAAATGAGCAAAATTGGTAATTAATTTAAAATCAATTTTAAATTTAAAAGAATTTTGTTTTCAAAATTTTACGAATGATACATAGAAATTATTTTATTAAATCATATATTTTCAGATGAAAATTGTAGAATAACACACTTTATTAACTATTATTTCTCCTTTTAATGCGGGAAAAATGAATAATTTCGAAGTTAACATCATACGTTTGCGTTATTCAAAATAATTGTATTGAAAACAGTAATATAAATAAATAAAAAGATGTTTTGAGGTAAAATTCAACAACAGTAACATCTTCAAAAAAAGAAAATGCTTTAAAAATCACCTAACTCACTTTCATATTCAACTAGATGCTATAAAACTGTAGGTGGCACTCATTAAATAAGAGAATGTTAATTTGTTTTTTGATTATAGAATAATTTTACTTCATACATGAAATCATTTAATTATAAAAAAATGATTTTGAATCTATTTTATATAAATATTTAACCGATTATTTTTGTGCATTCGATTTCTAATTCAAAATAAAACAAGATACATATTTCTTAATTTTAAAAGCAAGAAATAATATACATTTCAATACATATTTATTTATAGTTAGAAACCATTACTAAATTGTATTTTTTCATATTGTAAACATTTTTAATGTGTCTCACTTTTACAAGCAACTTTTTTTACGATAATTTAAAAATAATTGTATTATCTAAATTTTTATTGATAAAAAAATCATATGAAAGTATATACACATATTAAAGAAAAAACAATCTGTATTTAAAGAATATAACACAAACAAAATTTCCACATGAATTTTAGAGAAAGTATTTTTATTTATACAATTCATTTATATATTACGTGTCAATTGTTGTTAGTATCAGTTGGCATCAAATCAATGACAACATAGAAGAAATCGAAATTTACCTATTAATAAATCAATGTTGGCAAACGTACAATAATGTGTACCTATACATTCTCTTAAACTTTATTATCTTATTGTTTTAAAAAAACCAACAATAAAAATAAAACAATATAAATATTAACAGTCAAGACGAAAAAAAACTACATATTTTTAATATCCATTCTTACTATCTAACGGTTAATAATTAAAAAAAAATGTACGACTAATAAAAATGCTTACATTTTTTGAACATTGTTTTTAGCACCTTGCAATTTTCCCATAATGGTACCTCGTTTAGAATTTTTCACCCATCCTCCGATATTTAACTGATCAGACATTTCTCGGCAGTATTTAGTAAAATAACATCCTATGTAAAAATATTCAAAATAAAAATATTTATTATTTTTATCAATAAATTTAATCATTAAAAATATATCATACCTTGCACACTGCCATATACTTCAAATTCTACTGATACAACCGGTTCACTTGGAACACCCATTGTACTTGGGTATGCGATAAGTTAAGGATAAATCCAATAACTATTCTGGATCTTTCAGTACCAAAGTATGCAGCGTCTCTATAGTCTATTTAAAACTGACGCCCGACGTCGTTTTTACATTAATGTTTTGTATTGGTGTCGCATCATTTCGTAATGTATTTTATACGGTGGGGATAAATTCTTCTTTTTTTTTATAAAATTCAATTGTAAACAAATACATTTTATTTTTACTCAAGCTAAAGCGAAATATATATATATATATATATATATATATATATATATATTAGCTATTAGCTATATTCATTTAAATTAATTATAAGAATAATATTTGTATTGATTACTTTAAGTATTTTTAGATATGTATATTTTGTACACTACAGGATAGAAACAATATATAAACGTATATATATATATATATATATATATATATATATATATATATATATATATATATATATATATAAAAAATTCGATATAAAGATTAATTCTGTCTTTAAATTAAGTCTGTTAAATCGGTTTTAAATTAAAATATTTTCTAGTCATATTAGGATTTTGAAGTTCCAACCTTAATACTGAAAAACACTACATATGTTGGCCAAGTAGTTGGCATAACCTCACAAAACAGTAATAAACACGATGGTGTCAGAAAATTAGTCTTTTAGGTATTATATATTTTTCATATTCCACTTGAAAAAATTCTGCCGAATCTGGGAGAATGATTTGTTCAGCTTTGAGGGAAGGTGTTGTGACGCATAAAACACCCAAAAAATACTAAAGTAGTGGAAAAAGTCAGAAAATGTATTACGTTTTCATCGACTCAAAGCCGACATCTTTCATTCGACAAGGAATTTGCCAGTTACCCGATATATGGATTAAAGTTATATGGAGTAATGGGAAATATTTTAAGGATTGAAATATATTTAATTTTTCTGTAAAGTTTCATTTTCTATAAAAAAGGCACCGAATTAATTTGTACATCTATATATTTATCTATCTATCTATCTATCTATCTATATATATATATATATATATATATATATATATATATATATATATATATATATATATATATATATATATACATGCATGTTCTTGTGTGTGTAAATGTAAAAGGATATACTACGTGTATATCTGATTTAAACAATAACATTTTCATCAATGTTTCTTCATTCGTTTTAGGAACACACATAATATTTATTAATATTAAAAAGTAGGTGTACATATAAAAAATAATACGAAAAAAAGTTTTTGCTTACTAAATAAGAAATAAAATGTTATATTTTTTATGAATACGTTTCTTGAACGATAAAGAATTTTAATCGATATATTATTAAGTATAGAAAGATATTGAAATTGAATTAATACCATACATTATTATAGTTGAGTATGTAGTTTTAATTATTAGCAGAATTCAATTCTTTCACATAGCTTGTTCATTCATGCTTTTTAACAAAAATAGATTTATAATATATAAAATACGGAAAATTTTTTATGTTAAAATTGTTGGGGTTTACGGCTGAAATCCTCTCATAAAAACGATTTTTTTCACGCGTAGACACTTTTATAATCAAGATAAACGAGAATCTTCCATTAGGAAGATTCTTCCAATGATTCTCCATGATTCTCAAATTTCCCAAAATCGTAGATCTTGTTGGGGGGGGGGGAAATGATCCCCCTGTCCCACCTCTGACTATGGACCTGCTAGTACCTAAAAATCATTTGTGTATAATTATGACATACATAAGATTATGAGTAGTGGTGGATAATAATGACTTCCAAGGAGTTAGTTATGTATGATATTTATTAAATAAGAAACTTTATTACAATAAATTCGTTAATTTGCAAGATATTTTTCAATGCTAAAAGGTAAATGCATTTTTAATTCAAGAAAATAATATTTTTTGTGACTGTCTGTGCATACTTGAGCAATTTGGGTACAGCAATTTAAAAATGTATTAATGAAACATTTTAGTTGATTGCTATAACAAACTGAATCATATGTCTAATTTTAATACATACAATTATCATGGAAAGTTAAATTATACACATTGATACATACATATATATATATATATATATATATATATATATTTATATATATATATATACATATTATATATATATATATATATATATATATATATATATATATATATATATATACATATACATATATATGTGTTTGTGTGTGTATACGTATGTGTGTAAGTATGTAAATAATAAATAAGCAATTTTTTTGTTAATTAATTTTGAAGTCACTTAATATTGATTTTATATATTTACCTATATACTTTTTGTTAGACAAAACTAAAATACACAAAATTAAATATATACTATAAATATTTTAATACTTTACATATAATCATTGATAAAAAAAAAATATGAAACTAAATCATCCGAATGAGAATACTTTGTAAGAAACTATTTTAAATATGTAGACTAACAATTGCAAAAAACAAAACGAGGCTTTTAATCCTAAATAAAGATTATGATGATTAAATCTACCAATGACTATTTGTATAAATTTTATTTTTTATGCAGTGGTTTAAAATGTTTATATTTATATATTAATATATATATATATATATATATATATATATATATATATATATATATGTAATTATTATTAATTTATGCGTTTTTCATTCCAATAAAACTCAAATTGATTCATCGTATGCATACATTACTATCATCTGTATTACTCTAGGGAATTTTACTCACTACATTCTTGCAAAAATAGTGATGACGGTTCGGGCAACTACAGAGTGTTATATGTTGTGATATTTTAGTAGTAATTAATATTAATATTTCAAAGTGCTTAAAAATTGAAACAATTATCTCATTTTAATAGATATGGATGATTTAGGTAAGTAACTAATTTTATTTACATGTTAAAACATAACCTAACATATCTTATCAGGTTACTTAAATGTTTTATTGAATAACACTCTATCTTGCTTTTTTAATATTATAATGAGTTAAATGAATATTATTTTTATTCAAATGATATATATATATATATATATATATATATATATATATATATATATATATATATATATATATATATATATATATGTAATAATATATGTATGTATGTATGTAATTAGAAAAAAATAAACAACTTTTTCAATAACTATATTGTTTAATGTATAGTTAGAGAAGAAATATAATTAATTGTGAAGTTTGAAGTTATTTTCAACATATTTATAGAGAGTAACATAAATACATTTGCGATGTTTTATTCGTTTGGCAAAATTTTCGTAATACAATATGTCTTATTTACATAAAGAATATGTGAATTACTCATATTTAATTTGGATTTGTACGCGTTTTTAAATATTTAGTTTTGTAATATCGAAATTTATTTATTCTTTTAAATCGTTACTACTGTTGGTACAATTTTTTTTACCTTGAAATTATTAATTTAAATTGCGGTATAAAAAATAATTGCCGATTTTGTAAATTCAACTTTGGCTTTTATCCAATTCAAAACAACAGGGAAGCTTGTTACTGAAATAACTGTCGAGAATTGAGGAAATTAGTTCCTTACTTTGAAATAAGTAAAGAAGTGAATGCATTTGTTAACAAAAAAGTTGTTTTTATTTTATTTAATTTGTTTTATAGTGTTTTTGTGCATGGGAAAATATTTGTTAATAAATTAAATACGTTTTAACTTATGAATGCAATTATCGTTTTATACAATTTCTATGAATATATATATATATATATATATATATATATATATATATATATATATATATATATATATATCAAACGTATTTTATTTTGTTTGAAAAATGTCCTTACTCAGAATTAAATATTTATGTCTGCTATATATGATTGAAATTAGTTTATCAATCTAAGTACATTAAATGATTAATTGTATTGGAATTTTTTGAGATGATGGCAGTTATTAGCAATTACAAAATAAATTATTAAGTTGCATCAGTTTCTATCAACTTTATTTCAAACTTTGGTTTATTAAAGTTTATTTTGTAAAGTTTCTTTTTTAAAAAGTTACTAATATGCATAGGTACAATAACATTACACATTGTTATAATACCCGATCAATTAAAACTCATATTTACATTTTGTATACAATTGCCTTCTTAGGAAATCTATTTAATATATAAAGATGGTTAAAACATGCTTAACAAGGACGTTTATAATTAATGAAAAAATTTTGCAATAAGTTTATATTTAAACTTCTCTTCGAAGGGTTGTTTTCTTTTCGAAATGACCCTTCTATACGGGATTATTTCGTAGTAAAAGAAATTTAAAAATGGTATTAATTTTTGAGATCTTGAATGAAAATAATTTCTGTATATTTTTGTTATTCTATTTTATAGATATTATAACTTGAATATATTTGTGAAATATTATGGTAAGTGGCTTATAAAAAAGTTAGTAATAAAATTTTCCGTGTCCCATAGATGAAAATTAATTGTGTATTTTTTGGAGTAATGTAGTTAGCATTATTTCTTTATTTTCCAATATATATCATCTTATTTCAAATTCTTATTACAAAGACACAATATTTTCTTTTCGATTTTGTTATTAATTATTTCATTAAAAAGTATTTTCTAATTATTAATTCGTATATTATAGATACTTTTAATTTATTAAACTCAAATAAGATTTTTAAAGATATTAGAAATAAAAAAAACTTTTCTTAAACGTATATTAAAACGAAAGGTTTTTGAATCATGTTGTAGAAATATATTTACATATTATTATTTATCAAATTTTATGCATTTGTATTTTTTTTAAATATAAAAATAAGTATAATTTTATAATAAAAAGTAGTAATTTATTTTGGAATTAGGATTTACGAAAAGTATCTCACTCGAACAATTACTCCATTTGATTTACTTGTATATCTCACTAGTTTTATGTACGAAAAATGTTTTACTGGAAGTAAATAAAACGTAAAATATTTTAATTCTTATCTTAATATTGTTTATCAAAGTTCTGCATTGAAAGGTAAATAGAAGTCATTATCAAAAAGTATATTTAGAAATATTTAAAATATGAATATGAAATTTTATAGAGTTTGATGTTATTTTTATGTTAATTTCACACACATATACATACACAATACACATGTTGAGTATACAGATAGCTGTTAAGAAAGCTGTTTGAAACTAATGCCGAAATTAACATTAGTTTTGCAAGTGAAAATAGTGAATATTTGCAATAAATAATGATAAAATCGTTGTGCTTCTGTTTATATATATATATATATATATATATATATATTCTGTATTTATAGTTCAAAAATTATTAAATTCCAGCAATTCTATATAAAATAGTATTTAAATAATTATGGAGCTTACATTAACATTATCTCTATATGTAAATTATTGATTAAAATATACCCACAAATTAATACTTGTAGTAATACATTAGTACATTAGGTTATTAAATAAATTATATTGTGTACTTCAACTTCTTTTATTAACATTCGATTTAGAAATATTTCTTGTAAGTGATTTAAATCTCACTAAACAGCATGTCGTTTTTTGGTATACTTGTATTTGGTCATAGTTCGCCTTCACTTCAATTGTAAAACATTGATGCAGTATATGGTTTTACTGACAGAGATTTAATTCGAACAAGGTTACAATACACACAAATGGTGTAGTCCTAGTTTGTTATTGAAATGATACCTTTGCTTTATAATGACCTTGACATATTGTAATTTCAATATTCGAACAAACGCAATGTTTGGCTCACAGCGAACGAGACATCGCCAAGTATGCTATATAGGTGATCATTAAAGATATGTCTTATGTTGATTACTTTATTGTCTTACATACATATTTGTATATATATATATATATATATATATATATATATATATATATATATATATATATATATATATATATATATATATATATATATATATATATATATCCTCCCCCAAATTCCTACTTCATTGCCTCAAAGTGGCGGGAAGGTGCGAACGGGATTTCAAGGAGATGTACTGTGATATTCTTTGAATATTGGTAGGTTTAACCATACAGAGAAAACTTGAAAATTATTCCCGGCCAAAATGAAGAGGTACTCGCCAATACGCAAGTGGGATCAGCGTGGCGAGTCATGATCCCAAACCTTACATGATGAGTACAAATACAAAACGGCCCTCATTCTCCGGAGGCCTACTTGTCCCCTGCTGTGGCAGTAGCAGGGACCAAGGCAAGCTGGCAGAGGGTGCTAAGAATCCCCGGAGTCTAAACACCGACTGCCCTTCTCTCCACAGGTCATCTACGCTTAACATCTCTACCTACAATTGCAGATCACTATCGAACGAAGAAAGACTGGAAGAACTCCAAGAAGAACTGACCAAAATTAAGTGGGACATTATAGGACTTAGTGAAGTACGAAGAAAAGGAGAAAAAACGATTGAAATGAAAAATGGAGATCTTCTTTACTATCGTGGATCAGAAAAAGGAAATATAGGAGGAATCGGCTTTATCGTAAATAAGAAACTAAAGGATAACATTGTGGAAATAGAAAGCACATCAGAACGTGCGGCGAGATTGGTAATTCAAATATCAAAGAGGTATCAAATCCAAATCATGCAAGTCTACGCGCCTACAACAGCTCATAAGGACGAAGAAGTTGAAGATTTTTACCAAGAAATAGGAAAACTTAATGACAAGGGAAACTGTCACTACAAAATTATAATGGGAGACTTTAACGCAAAGATCGGAGAAAGGCAAGAAAACGATAATGTAGTTGGAAAATTTGGCTTTGGAACAAGGAACGAAAGAGGAAATCGACTAATTGATTTTGCAGAGAGCACAAGTTTATATGTAATGAACTCCTTTTTCAAGAAAAATATCAAAAGGAAATGGACATGGAAAGGTCCCAATAACATCAAAAACGAAATAGACTACATCCTGGTAAATAAAAAATCAATTGTGGAAGATTGTTCCGTATTAAATAGATTTAATGCCGGGAGCGACCATCGGATGGTAAGAAGCAAAATACGCATAAATTCAAGACTGGAAAGAAGAAAACTTTTCAAGACTCCGAGGAAGACAATTAATATTCAAACTCTAGAAGAGAGGAAAGTAGAATTTGAAATAGAATTAAAAAACCGTTTTGACATATTGGAGAATGCAGATGCGAATGTAGAAGAAAAAGTGGTTGAAATTATCAAAGAATCCGCGCAAGAAATAGGAGGAATCCTTAAAATAAAATCAAATAAGAAAATATCAGAAAAAACTAAATGTCTAATGAAGAAGAGAAGAGAAATAAAACTAACAGATAATGTGAAAGACCGAATCGAATACATCGAACTTGGTAAAACAGTGAGGAAGTGTATTAGAGAAGACGTTCGAAAGTACAACAATGAACTAATTAAGAAGACTATTGAAGAAAATAAAAGCTACCGAAAAATGAAACAGAGCTTAACGATTGGCAAAGAACATATAACTGCCTTGAAATTAGATGATGGGAGCAGAATTTTCAACAAAAAGGAAACCATTAAAAGAGTAGAAGAATTCTACACAGACCTATACAAAAATACATGTAACAAAGAAAACGAGAATAGAAAACATACAAACCAAGGTGTCCCACCCGTGCTACCGGAAGAGGTTACATATGCAATAAAGAATATGAAAAATGGAAGAGCAGCCGGAAATGATGGGTTAATAGCAGAAATTTTCAAGTTAGTAGGAGAAAAAACAGAAAAAGTTCTCGCTGATATATTCACTGCTTGTATACAAAAAAGAACTATCCCAGATAAATGGAATGAAGCCAACGTAATTCTTCTACACAAGAAAGGAGATAAAGAAGATTTGAAGAATTATCGGCCGATTAGTTTACTACCTACGATATATAAGATCTTTACTAAAATAATTTCGAAACGTCTACAAGTGCAACTAGATTTCGCCCAACCAAGGGAACAAGCAGGATTTAGAACCGGATTTAGTACAATGGATCATATTCAAGTAGTGAGAGAAGTAATAAGCCGATCAAATGAATACCAAATACCAGTGTGTATTGGATTTATAGACTACGAGAAGGCTTTTGACTCCATCACCACCTTGTCGGTAATATCTGCACTGAAGAATCAGGGCATAGAGGGCACATATATCGAGCTGCTAGATAACATCTATAAAAAAGCAACGATGTCAGTGAAGCTACATGAAGAAACAAGAAAGATAAAAATCGAGAAAGGTGTAAGACAGGGAGATGCAATTTCTCCGAAATTGTTTACTGCGGCCTTAGAAGAAGTATTCAAATCGCTCGACTGGGAGGACAAAGGAATCGAGATAAAGGGCGAAAGATTAAGCCATCTCCGGTTTGCCGATGATATAGTTATTTTCGCAAATACTCCGGAAGAGTTGCAAAAGAGAATAGAAGAACTAAACGATGCCAGTCAAAAAATCGGCCTCAACATGAATCATACAAAGACAAAAGTACTGTTCAATGCGTTTGTATGTCCGAAGAAAATTGAAATAAAAGGAACGGAAATAGAAGAAGTCACGAAATATGTTTATCTAGGCCAGCTTATCAACAGAGATGGATCATTCACGGAAGAAGTAAATAGGAGAATAAAAATGGGATGGAGCTCTTTCGGACGAAACGCCTCAATATTTAAATCAACAATCCCACTCTGTTTAAAGAAAAAAGTATTCGATCAGTGTATACTACCGGTCCTTACCTACGGCAGCGAAACATGGGTGCTTAACGCCAAAATAGTTCAAAGACTCCAAACAACACAACGAAGTATGGAAAGATGCATGTTGGGAATAACAAGAAGAGATAGAAAGAGAATAGAATGGATACGAAAACAAACAGGAGTCACAGATATAATAAGAAGAGTAAAGAGTCTGAAATGGAAATGGGCGGGACATGTCGCAAGAAGAGAAGACAACCGATGGACAAGAGAAATTATTGACTGGGAACCAAGGAATATGAAAAGACCGAGAAAGAGACCAATGAACAGATGGGATAAGGATATTAAAAACTTTATTGGAAAACTGTGGAAAAGAGAGGCACTGAATCGAACAAAATGGAAAGTCATGGAAGAGGCCTTTATCCAGCAGTGGATTGACAGGGGCTGAAGATGATGATGATGATGATGATATATATATATATATTACCATAGATATTTTAATTATTTTGATTAAACAATTAAAATTATTTGTTAATTTTAGCGTAACAAAATTATTCTTTTGGAAGAAAAATGTAATAATTACCATATTTATGTCAAAATGTGTAATGTTAATAACGAATGTGTAATGATAAAAACGAATTAATTAGTTGAAATCAATACCTGTTTCTAAATCACATAGCATATACATAGACATTAGAAATGTTATTATATTTATGTCGTTTGTATGTAAAACATTGGTAGATATTTGATAAAGTTTTTTCATCAGGTAAAACTGAAATTTAAATTATATTTATGTATTTATATATATATATATATATATATATATATATATATATATATATATATATATATATATATATATATATATAAGCGAACGTAAATTGATTAAAGCATAATATTTTAAAGTTTTAATAAATTATCAAATAATACAGGTAGTCTTAGAATACATATTTAAGTTAAAACGTGTACGCATTAGGAAGAGTACAAATTTTTGCTGGAAAATTAAAAAAGTAAGTATTGAATAGTTATTTAATATAAAGTATGAAGTATATAGTATTGAAGAGCATTTTCGTATCTTTTTCTCTTCTTTTTTACAAAATTTGTAGCTCAAATATTTAACAATCGTTTTGAAAATAAATAATACTATTTAATTATCATTTACTATCAGTATTTTTGTTTTGCTACTATAGCGTAAACCAATACTTGGAGTTATTAATGGAAATATTATACTTAATAACTTAGTGAATATTTAATTTAACTTATTTAATACTCTACGTTCTCTTATATTAAGTCATTTCTCTTATATGCATCTTTTGCAACACTTGGCTAGCTGACAAAAAGAAAATCATCTAACAAGAAGTAAAACATTTCCGGAATTTTATTTTTAACAAATTGAAAAAGCATAAATGTTACTTTTGAATGTTAGAAAAATATATTCACTTGTTATTAATCTTCAACAATTTACTTCTTGCAATCGAAAAGTTATCATAAATTCTTTTAAACTCAATACTGTAATTGTTTGAAGCCATGTTAATATCTTATATTTGCGGTGTGATTACTTGGGTAAATAATGTAAAGTTCTTTGAAATGCGATGTTATCATTTACACTGTCTTTTTATGAATATTGGACATTTGTACTATTACCTTTTATATTGCGATTTTCTTAAATAATATTTTTCCCTAGAGTTAGAACTTTATTCAAATGTTGTTTTAGATATCCCCATACACATCTTGCTATCTTAAGTGTTTTTTTGTTGATACGATTAATTTATTAATTTCATTTTTTTACGTAATAGATGTTTAATCTAATGTTGAAATAATAATATTAATAAGACTTTTATTATTTTAAAAACGTTTGTTACAATAATCTAAATAGCCAAAAGAACGATATTTTTGTATATATATATATATATATATATATATATATATATATATATATATATATATATATATTTATTAGGGGTACTAGAAAGTTTTTTCGTTTAGATGATACAGTGTTGATGGAGGAGATCGAAGCAAATCCAAAATTAACAATTCAAAAATTGTTTAATAGACTTCAGTGTCCTTGGTCAACAGTACAAGAACATATGAAAAAAAATTGGCAAGGTGTGGAGAGAAAGTGTTTAGTTACCGCGTGATCTTATTAAAGAAAACAAAATGGTTAGGATAAGCATGTGTACATCACTCAAGATAAGGGTCTCCACTAAACCATTTTTAAAACGTATTGTCACAGGTGACGAAAAATTGATCCTTTATGACAACAGAAAACGCAATAAACAATGGTTGTCACCAAATCAGAAAGCTAAACCATCTCCTAAGCCAAGTTTGACCATGCGAAAGTTATTGCTCTCTGTTTGGTGGGATTATAAAGGAATCATTTATTGAGATGTTCAATCCGGGGGAAACTGTTCATTCTGATCTCTATTGTGAACAACTGAATCGCTTGAATCGTAATTTAATCAGAAAACGGCCGGAATTTGTAAATAGAGGTGACGTTATTCTTCAACACAACAATACACGACCGAATGCAGCTAAGAAGACAAGTGAAAAAAATTCCTACCTTGTTTGGGAGATTCTACAACACTCTCCCTACTCATCAGACATTGCACCTTCTGACTCCCACTTATTTCGGTCACTGGAACATTTTTTAAGAAACAAGACACATAGAGATGTGAACCATGTTCAAATGACCCCTGAACAGTTTTTTTCTAAAAAGAACGAGGAAGTTTATAAAACAGGAATATTTTCTCTTCCTGATAAATGACAGTGTGTGATAGATAATGATGGAAACTATATTATTTAATAAAATACAATTTTTTCCTTTTAATTGGTTTTTATTTTAATATAAAAAAAACGAAAAACTTGCCGGTACCCTTAATATATATATATATATATATATATATATATATATATATATATATGTATGTATGTATGTATGTATGTATGTATGTATGTATGTATGTATGTATGTATGTATGTATGTACATACATACGTATACATATACATACATATATGTATGTATATGTCTGCTGCCCACATGTATTAGGTACGATATGTTCTTAATTCTAGTTTAAAATAAAGTGATTGAATAACTATGCTCTATTATCACACTATCGCAATCATTTAATCCTGAGATATATTATACCAATTTAGGTAAGTGAACTTGTATATTAACAGTTTTCATTCAGTCTAAATGTGAATACATCTCTTTTTAGAACGTCATTGGTAATTACAATGAAATCAGTATTGTTGTATAGGTCCGATCTCTAGGTCATCTGGTATTGTGAATCATACAATAATGAAATTTCATCTCATTTATGGTTATAATTCGTGTTGTTTGCAATACGATATGTGCGTGTCAAATATATACGAATCTTTTTTATTTTCTTTCTAATTTAAAGTAAAATCGAGAAAATGATAAACAGTACATTTAATCACTGTGAAATAAATTAAGATAAAAGCATTTTTTTGTTTATGAATGTTGGTTTTATATGTGTTGATCAGTGAGAAAGTGAAGTGATTTAAAAATATATTTAAGTGTACATTATTGATTAATACACTCCTGTATTACAAAATTTAATTCAAATTGATTATATATATATATATATATATATATATATATATATATATATATATATGCTTCAGAAATATTTTTTGTATTTATAATTAACTAAAAGCAATATTTTATAAAATATTTAAATGAAATTAGAATATGAATTCGCATAACTAAACAGGTTTGAAATATAATGAAAGTGAACTAAGATGCTTTATCGTTATTCTTTTCTACGTTTTTTAATCATCTATAATTTTTTAAAAAGTATGTCTGTTAATCAATTGACTTCAGGGAATAGTGAACCAAATTAAAATTAAAGATCATTTTTACCGAAATCAAATGTCCTGTTAATTTTTTGTATATTAACAGATCACCAAGCGTGACAACCGAAATTGATTAATATGTTAGTTTAAATTTGGAATTGAGCTGTATACTATCTCTATTAAAAAAAATAGTTTGTGGCATATATACTTGTTTTATTAGTAAAAATATGAAATAAAATGACTTTTTAACAAATAAAATAATTCGTGACTGCATTTTTATAAAACAGTCATAAGAATTCTTTTGAAATATCAAGTTGTTTTCAGCCAAAATTCCATTCTTTTGAATATGGTAGATTGAACTTACATTCATTTATAATTTAATTTATGTAAGATAACATATATGATAATTATTTAGAGAATATCATAGAAGAAAGTTTCCATTTTAGAAAAAATTAATGATCATAATAAAATATTTTTTTTTGGACAGTTTAACTCGGTTATAGCGAGTACACCTAATGAACATTATATCTGTTTTTGATAGAATTAACATTTTCGACTATGAGAATTAACATTTCGAGTTCGATTATTAGAATTAACATTTTTTCAACTTTTTATACAAAAGTGACTCGCATAGCCTGATAAAGTATTACGTCGATTTCCAGTATGAATCAAATGTAAGTAACTGATGCGATTTGTCTGTATTATACGATTTAATGTTTTATTTAAAGCAGTCGTGAATATATTGCATTTCAAAATGCGAAAACTGTACTTATGGCGACATAGAACTCTTTTGGTTGATAAAATGTTAAGGATTTAATATATAAATATTTAAATAAATATTTATTTGAATTCAACATGGTTTTCAAGAGGGTATGTCAATCTTCTTGGTATTTTATTTTAACAAAGGGACAAATATCTTATATGTATATATATATATATATATATATATATATATATATATATATATATATATATATTAGGTTGGTAGGAAAATAATTACGGTTTTTGTTTTCTGAATTCTAATTTTCATTTTTTTGAATGAAAGTGTCATTTCATCGTGTATATTTAATATCATTTTAAAGTGCATGTTTCGGTCTGTATTTTTGGTAACATCGACTTTGGTTTTATTATTAATTAGCTTCAAATTGGACTATTAAATTAAGCATAGAAAAGAAACAAATAAGAGCAATTTGTTTGTTTTGTATGAATTCAAGAGTGGTAAAGAAGTAGAAACTGTTCGTAAACTAAACGATGCTTTTGGTGTGGGTACTGTTAAAGAACATACGCTGCAATGATGGTTCCAAAAATTTCATTCTGGTGACAAGAGCTTTGAAGTTGAAGAAAGTCACGGGCGTCTTTTTTCAGTTCATAACGACCAACTGAACCCGTTAGTTCAATCAGAACTACACACAACAATTCGAGAGCTTGTACAAAAGTTATGTGTTAGCCATTCAATAGTTCTGGACCTCAAATGAAAAAATGTACATTTGAAGGTTATAAACCGCAATTATTTTTCTATCAACTTTATATATATATATATCAACACACTCAACTGTTTCATACAGTATGTTTTTAACTGTAGACTTGAATTTTAAATTCAAACTTTTGTATTTAGTCATCTTTAATTAATACGATAAGTATGCCAAATTAATCCGTTTAAATATGTTTATGTATATATATGTATATATATATATATATATATATATACATACATATATATATACATACATATATATATATATATATATATATATATATATATATATATATATATATATATATGTATATATATACACATATGCACACACACACATTATCGTTGGAGGCGTACGTTTGTTTGTAATATAACGTGTTGAATTAATTCCAATTGAAGATAATGTTTATTTACGTATGATAGTTGATACTTTTGACCTGTGCGTTGCTAATAAGTTTATTCAAATGCAGTTTTAAGAACGTTTTATGAAAATTATTTCTTTGTGGTGGTCTTTTATTTTTATTAAGCGGGAAGAATTTACTTGCTATTGATATTATTTTTAATTTTAATTTAACTCTATCAATTTTTGTATAATGTTATTATTTAAAGTGAAATAAACGATAAAAAACGTTACCGAATAAATATATACAAATGAATATGTATAAAGATGAGAGTTGTTCTGTACTTGGATGATGTGTTTTTATGTGAGAGTGGGGTTTGAATTTATCATATATATATATATATATATATATATATATATATATATATATATATATATATATATATATCATGAAAAGAGACATAAGTGGATCTATTAATTTTTTATTACGTTTATTCTCTTCATAAGATGATTTAAGTATAACTAAAAATTATTGGTAGATATCATAGAATTATAAACAATTCTTGTAATAGAATTGCATTCCAATTCGGTTTTTGTGTAAGTTGATAATATAAAATGATTTTCAGAACCAAATATATTACATTTTTTTTGCATTTAAATTTGAAAATTGTTATATAAGCAGCAATTATTAAAAAAATATATATGTAATTTATTTTGTTCCCTTTGAATTAAATTAAATTTTACTTATAGTATCTTATATAAATTTGTTTTTAACGTAAAATGCTGTTTGTGTAGAAATAATTGATGATTATTAAACATTCATATTTTTTAAAGATAAGAATAAAAATATTAGTATTATATATATATATATATATATTATATATATATATTATATATATTATATATGTATATATATATATATATATATATATATATATATATTTATATTTATTTATTTAAATTGTCATTTATTTACTTTTATGTAAACAATGTAGTAATTAAACAAAATTGTTTTATCAGAATGTTAAAATCAGATTTGTACAAAGATTCATCACATATGATTTGAACACATGTTCGTAAAATGATTTATTTAAAGAAAACATTGCTACAATTAGAAAATCTAAAAGTTGAAATTGAAATATGTAACCTTTTAGTAACTTAACATTTATTATCTTCTGATAAGCCAACATTTACAAGTTTCCGAAAATCATTAAAAATGAATTAATTTATTATAAGAATCTTTATGGAAATATTGATATCCGAAATTAAGCATGAATAGAAATAAGTCAAAACTCAAGAACATATATAACAAGTGACGAAAAACGAAAATAGTTGAAATGTTATGTTCAAAAATGTTGATGTAAATATATGAAATAAGTGTTTAATTCGATTTAGTAATAACAAAAAATAGCAAATTGCGTAATGTTTATATTTATATGTACGGTCTTGTTGATCATATTTAAATAGATATGTGGATAGG
Organism: Acanthacorydalis orientalis; assembly: GCA_034766995.1. Classification (NCBI taxonomy): domain Eukaryota; kingdom Metazoa; phylum Arthropoda; class Insecta; order Megaloptera; family Corydalidae; genus Acanthacorydalis; species Acanthacorydalis orientalis. The sequence goes on along the minus strand of CM068314.1, from coordinate 38,850,271 downwards.
ATGCTCTTTGTTTGTGTAATATTAAGTTTCAAGTGGTGAACGATGTGGGAAATATGCATTCACTTGACTGTGTTACTCATCATCATCCAACATCATCCATTGGCTACATTATACGCAGTAATTATAATATATATTTTTATTAATATAAATTCCTAGTCATTTTCACATAAATATACACATACATACTTGCATGCATATATATATATACATATATATATATATATATATATATATATATATATATATATATATATGATTTGAAAATGTGCATACATCAGGAATGTATGGGGCATTAAGTAGTAAATAAATATTACTACTTTTAATGAATTCTCACGCATAACATTTAGTGTTAAATAACTTGATATGGATTCGTATACTAAATAAGACATAATAAGAGGACAATTTTAAAATAAAAGTTTATTTTAATCACAATCACCATAAAATTTCGGTGTGTGTCGTTCTTAGTGTATTAAAATACTATTTTTAATAAAAAATAACTATTGATGTAACTTCATAAATATATAACCCGTTGTTTAATAAAGGGACAATGAAGATTAAATGAAAATCTATCCCTCATTGAGATATATATATATATATATATATATATATATATATATATATATATATATTATTATTACAGTTCAATTTGCGTCCTATTTTTAAATCACTGACTAAAGAGAATAGAATTGATTGCATACATTTATGTTACATACGAGTACAAATAATATGTTTTACAGGTAAATTACTTTTCTGTGTATTTATTTTCATTTATTGTTTTGTAAATTGAATGTATAATTCATGTTTTGTATAATTTTTCTATCAATTCTTCAAACTATTTGAAACATAATTTATAATTATAAACCTTATCTGCTATATGGAAAGTTGAAAACATTTAACATATGTATTTAAATCAACAATTTTTAACTGTTTTAGAAACATTTTTTTTATTCTTGAATATGATAATCTTGAAACGTTCTCAAATAATTTTAATTAAAATATACAAAGAAGTTTTTTTGCAAATTTATATATCAAAAATCATTTTTAACATGATTATATATTTTATATATCTACAATTTATTTTCATATTTTAGGCCTTTCATTATTTTAGGCCATTAAACAAATTACATTTTGTTTATATAAGATCGATGATAAAGTATCTAGTATCTTTTATAATTTTCGTTAAAATCAAGGAAGCAGTTGTTTTTTAGAAAATTATATTTTTTAATATTTTAATTAGTTATATATACAAACTCTTACCCACCCACTCAACCAGACACACACACTCTCACGCACACACACACACACACACACACACACACACACATATATATATATATATATATATATATATATATATATATATATAATGCATTATTAACATCATTTTATTAAGCAACGTGATCATTGTGCTTATTGACTGTCATTATTTAATTTATTTTTGTTTCTTCGTCATTCTTTAAATATTGTTCACCTTTTTAAATAATAAATTCATACTAGTAGTTTATATTAATAATATTTGAGCGGGTAATACTTATGCAATGAAAAACAATTTATTTCTCAATTTGAAATGAAGTATTTGTTTACGCCTCTGTTTAATTTATGTAGATTCAGAAATATGTCCATTAGTATAAAAAATATTAGGTTGCCACATGAAATTATAAATTATTCTAATAAAAAATTAAGTTTATATAGAATATGGATAATGACGTTAGTATTTATAAATTAATTAAATTAATTGTTGGAAAAAAAACTAATACATAATTGTATAGAAATAAAATACGAGAAGACAATTTTCTTTATTTTTGTATTATTTAGTGATTGTGCTGCATGATGGAAATATTCATTTTGTCATTTGAAATGTAATTTATTTCATATATATTCTATAAAATCTTTTGTTTATTTAAACATTAGGTTCGTTTTTGTAATATGAAGAGTTTTTACTTCTTATTGTATGATAGATATTTTGACATTAATTGCAATTATTCATAAAAAATGTATTGACTAAATATTGTATGTGGGTGAATTATATTTTTTCATAATAGGCATTTTGCCAAGAATGCTTTA
>CM068314.1:38830707-38845707 GCA_034766995.1 Acanthacorydalis orientalis | reverse complement strand
TTTACTTTGATTTTTTTAACTTGATAATAACGGTGCAATTAATAGATCAAATTATCCTGACTGTACGATATGTATGTATATATATATATATATATATATATATATATATATATATATATATATATATATTATTCTTTAATATATGTTTCACGAAATATAACATTTTCACAAATATCTTTATGTTCTTATGTTCTAACTATAGTTTTTCCATCGTGAATAAAAACATTTTCACACACGAATTTTCAATTTCCCAAAGTACTCAAACTTTTCATCGAATCAAAATAATTGATTATTGATCATTTTAATTATTATGGCAATGCCATTATTTTCAGAACGTCACATTAAAGAAAAACCTTTTAGGTTATTGTCAGATTACTGTGTCTAACGTTCTTTTATTATTATTACTTTTAGTAAATTTTCTTATAATTGTGAAATTCGGTTAATATTTTCTAGCCTTTAAATTTTCTATTCTTAAAAAGTTTAAGTTTTAATTGAATTGTTTGGAGATTTGTAAATAACTGAATAAATAATCTGTACTAAGATTAAATAGACAAAGAATGTATAGATTTAACTTCAGTTTTTATTTTGTTTCTATGTTTTCTCATTTGTATAAACCAATTATATTCAAACATATCAATAACTTCAAATATATAAATATAATAATATTATTACAAAAGTATATCAAATATTGTAGCCGACTTTTATTAAGAAGAAACCAATTTTTGAAAACATTGAATATTTGATTTTTTATACTAAGTACATTACTAATTTTTCTGTTATAAAATTGTTTTAAATATATCGTGTCCAATTTTTTTTTAATTTTATTAGAAAAAAAATGTAATTTGCCTTAATTAATATTAGTACTTTTTTAAATTGTTGTATTTAAATTATTTTTTTTTAAAATAAGTTGAAATTAAAAGTTGAAAAATGTATATATGTATCATAATGTTATAAAAATAATGTAAATTGAATGAAAGTTAACTAAATAAGTTGTCATTTATTAGTTGATTTTTATATAGTAGTTTGTATTCAGTCCATACAACTCGATGGTTTAATAATAGAATTTAATAATGTCATACTTTATCATTTTATATAAAAGTTAATCTTAATTTGAACTATTTTAAGAAAAGAATTCGATTTTAATCTCATTTAAAAAACTGTTATATATCATGTAAATTACTAATAAAACATGTGCGGAAAACAGGAAATCCGAAAAGTAATTTCATTATAAAAAGAAAATAGAATGGTGACAGTTTGGTGTTATATTTTTTATTCACGATGTAGACTGTGGAGAAAAATATTTTCCATTCCTCCTACTCCGAAATAGTCGTCATAGTCGCATATCTAAAATAATCATCACTAGCTTGTGTGACGTTCTTTAATGTGTGTTTCGTATGTCTTGTATTACCAGCTGTTGTAGACAGACAGCATGGTCTGAATCCCATTGTGCATAAAGAATTTAGACGATTTTAAGCTCACTTTTATATTAGATAATATTTTGTGTGCGTGCTTCGTTTATTAACTTCTTCTAAGAAATGACAAATGTGACTTAAATTTAATACTAGTTATTATTTGCTGTATTTATTGCCGGTAGTTATACATTGAGTGTATCAGTGAATTAAAAAAAAAACTGTTGATCAAAATTTTAATTCAAAAAATGGTTTGCTGTGTCTATTGTTTTGAAATCAATAATATATTTTAATAATTTTTGTGAATATATTTTTTACGTTTACTTTTACTTTTAGTGTTATACAGTAACATATTTTGCTAACATTAAATCAAGAACATAACTTTGAACATGTTTAATTGTAAAAAATGTTTTCATTGATGTTATAACAAAACACACACATATCTCTGTCTATCTATATATTTATCTATATATATATATATATATATATGTATGTATATATGTATATACATATATATGATAGTATGATTAAATATGTATATAATTAACTATATTTTAGAATATTCAGTAATTTTTTTATAGTTTATTAAACTGTTAAAAAGATTTAATAAATAATCCAAGTATTATAAAAAAGTCAATGACTTTAGTAACGAAACTAAAAAAAATGGTATTATTTATTTTTTTTACATTATTTTGAGAAAGAAATACTATTAACAAAAATTGGTTAATTGATAATTCCTTCTTACTTACTAAATGGGACTTGAAAACTCAGAACTAATTATAATAGAGCCAGTTATTCGTTACGCCGATGAATATATGAACATCATTATATACTATATTACCTTGACCTGAGGAGTGAAATCCCCAATAAAACTTTTTAGTTTTATAAGATATTTATTATATATATATATATATATATATATATATATATATATATATATATATACATATAGGTACGTATTAATAAAGCAATAATTTACAATTCGCTCAATTTGTTTTTGTACGTACTAGTGTGCATGTTTAAATATAAATTGTGTGTTTTTTTATGTGCGTGTGTGTAATAATTATTCATCTATCAGTAAAGGACATCGAATATGAAATAAGTAATAATATTTACCACTTTCATTCCTTTCCCTTTTTCAGTTCTGGTTTAAAAAAATTAAGAAGGGATTTAAAATAAATGAAAATATTCCACATAAAATCTGTGCCAAGAATTGATTTATTGAACACGTGTTATATGTTGTATATAAAACTTTTTCTAAGTCTAAATAAAATATTTGTTTTAATGTATGTGGTTAAATATGGAAGAAAATATTTTTTAGAAATATTGAAATTTATAATATAATTGATTACAGTTACTTTGTGTTCATTTAAAATCAATTATTTTTAAATCGTGCGCATAATGACACGTAGATCTTAAAGTAATTCATTCATTGAAAATGTTTTAAATTAATTTGATTAATAAACATTAATTAAAATTGTATACACATGTTATTTGTATTTTCATTAAAAATGATAATAGTTGTAATAATATCGTTAAGAACCTTAAATACTATGTAATTTTATTTTGAAGTTACTGTTATGAATTTGATTTAGAAAAATATTCCCCACTATATTTGTTATATTTTAGTACAATAAATCCGATATGTTTCTTGTATCTAAGCGTTTACATATTTGGCTGAAAGTACCTAATGAAATATACAAATAAATATACAATAACTCATAACACATTTATTTAATGGATTTGTGTAATAAAAGTAGGTTGTTTTGAAAGTTATTGAACGATTTGGTAATAACAAAGCAGGGCTGTGGAAATATATTGTAAAATGTTATGGTAATGTGGTAACATCAATCATGTTCAAAGGGTGTATTTATAAATTTTACGTTAAATACATTTAAGTTTGACGTAAAGATACTAATTTTATCTTCTTAACGAGTTATGTTACACGTGTGTTTATTTCCAATAAACTCTTGACAGATGTATCTGTTTACGAACAGTTGTCACAACGTTGTGTTTAATGTCATAGGTAAACCGCTAAATATGATTGTTTATAAACATTATTTGAAAATGTGTGTAATTTTAATAAGTTTATTCGTAATGAAAAATTGACTTTTTTTACACATTTATAAATATTTCGATTTTATTTACATTTTATTACATTTTTAAATTATTCGTTTACATAAAAATATATTTACCAAATAAAAGCATATATACATTATATATATATATATATATATATATATATATATATATATATATATATATATATATATATATGTATCATGATTTATAACTTATGTTATGTGGAACGTACGCAGTTAATATAGTTTTTTGAATTCATTTCAACCATTATATTATTTGATATCGCGCTTTGAGTATTTTCGCAAACAAAATTGCAATTTTTACTTAGTTTAAGCTGAAAATATAGTTTTGCTATAAGTATTAATTACAAATTGGAACTATTCATTTATTTATTTTCTAGTATAAATGTAATTAAAAAAGAAATTGCTTAAAAATAATCAACTTTTTTTGAATTGAAATACATAATTTATCTTAATTTATGATAACTAAGTTAATAGTATATTATTTTGTCAATAAATATCTTCAGTCAGTAAAGACTATTTTTATAGAAGTGCACACAACAGAAATACAAAAATCTTAATTAAATTATTGCTTTGTTCTGTACTATATTTAACATTTTTTGATTATTTATTTTGGCAACAAATAATAAATTATCAGATAAAGTTAGTGTTAAAATGTCACGTTAAATTTTGAATTCGTAATCTTTATTATTTGGGGCGATGTACATTTATATATATATATATATATATATATATATATATATATATATATATATATATATAAGATAAATAGTTAAAAAAATTACTTTTTCACTTCATTTTTTATCGTTATGTACATTTAAAAGCATTGTTAGTTTCGTAAAATTATGATTTTATACTTAAAGAAAAGGAAAATTAAACTTTTTACTGAAATTTTAAATATATAAATAAGTCGTAGTCCGATTTTAAATTTTAAAAATATGTATTTATTCAGTTCCTACCCTCGTTAAATGTTTTTTTTTTATAGTCGAAATTAATAAGTGTAATTAAATTTGTAAGGAAATAAGAAAAGTATATCTAATATTAAGTTATATAGTTACGCTGATATAGAATTGATAAAAAAATTAAATGAATATAGAACTATATTGCTTTTATAATGCGATACACTGTTTTAATGAATATATTTAAACGTTGTCATTTTTGTTGAAAGCGAAATTAGTATAACCAATGTATGTGTGTTACAAATTCAAGTAAAACTTAAATAGTTGGCAAAGTTTGATTGTTAGTGACATCAAGGTTTAGGATTTATTGAACTTGTGAAGTGTCTATGTATACATATTGAAAAAGTAAATATGGATAGGACAATGTATGGAAAAGTGTTACCTGGAACGTATCATCCATATAGATGTACGTTGAAGAATGGGTCATCTCCGGGATGTGAGTATTTAATTTTAATGTGTATATACATTTTTGAGTTTATATTTATTTTATATTTGTTTTCTGTATGTTTTTGTATACTTATATGTTGTTTAAATAATTGTATTATAAAACACTTTATTTTTGTTACTATTTAAAAATCAAATGTATTGTATATTTATTTTTTTATCTGTCTGTCAGTCTGTTGCAACCACAGACTATAGAATAATATTGGTAATATTAATATTTTTCTTAAGTTCATGGTTTTACTTATAACTCCAGGCTTTTCATATGTTCTTGAAATAACTTGAATGTGTACTCACAATAACCTAAGTGCACACAGTCTATATTTTTCCGGGATCTACATTTTGATTTCTGAAGACTTGATTTTATTTCTTATTAAAACTATTGGAAATATGGCGTTATCAAAGAATGTTTGTCATACCGACAGGGTTTTTAATAATAGCTTTCATATTTAAAGTGCTAGAATTTCTTATTTTTTTACATTAAAAAATATTGATTTACATTTAAAAAATCCTGCTATTTATATGTCATTTGTTCGAGAGTAAACTGTAAAAAAATTATGCTATACTGTCAAAAGTAATAACTATACTTAAACGATTTTGAAAAATAAATCGTTTAAATTTTATGTATTACAACTATTTATTCATAAATAATATATTATTTTTTTTTTAATTATTGTGTACGTATATATATATATATATATATATATATATATATATATATATATATATATATATATATATATACATATCCCTTATAATATGCTTAAGTATGAAAACAGTTTTAATTTTCGAATATTCCTGGAAAACCCAACTAATCTTTCTCTCCCTCTCTCTCTATATATGTATATATATATATATATATATATATATATATATATATATACGAATGCTTATATATTTATATAAAACTTTTTTTATATTATTTTTATATGTAATAATGTGATGAATATATTTTCTTAAACATATGGTGAATTTTTCTTTTGTATTTATATTGTTTATGATCTAATATTTTAATACGAATATGTATTGACAATTAACCATTTATTTGATATTAAGTTATTTAAATAATTGTTAAGTAAACAGTAATCATTATTTACAATTGAATTTTGTTCTCCACTTTAAGTCAATATACTGGTTTTTAAAAATCACTAATTTCATTTTAAAGTTTTTTTTTATTATTTAAACTGAAATTAAAAGAAATATTAAATCCAATTCATGGTATTATATATCTTATAAAAATATTATATTTTGTTGTCATAAATTTTGTAGAATTCAGTTAATTAATAATTTATTGATTTGATTTTAGTTAATATCTGTTAGAATCCTTTTATTGTACACCTCTGTTCATCAATTCTAAAAATACGCTTCCTTTTAGCCAATTGTCTAATTGTCGGGGAATGTCAAATTTATTTTCTTGAAATACATTTGACTGTCTTATTTAACATAATAAATTTTACGTGGTCTGTTTTATTCACAATATTTGAAGTAATTTTTATGTTTAGAAAACAGTGATGTTTGTTTAAGATCCACAGGTGTGCTCATAAATCTGTACATTTCAACTAATCATGTGTGGGCTTGGTTTTTTTATGTTAATAGTAAAATATAGGAAGTATTAACATTGAAGTAATCCGATTTTTGTATTTACTTTAGTTTTTTTTTTTTTTTTTATTTAAAAGATTATTTTATCTCAAAGCATGTTTAATAAATAGTATTAAAGTATAATATATGTTTTTAACTTTGAAATTTTATTCAGATAAAGAAAATTAGTTTAAATTAGTAGTTCAGCCATATCTACATTACTTTATTCAAAATTTTAATTAATACCTTTTTTTGTTTTTCGAGTAATATTTTATTATTTAAATACGAAGAACAATATGTAAAAAAATATATAAATGTGATGTGTCCTTTCAAATGTGTAATTTAAATTATATTTGTAACTAAATGCTGATATATAGTTTATTATAATATTTTTAACGTTTTTAAAAATTATAAGATTTGTATTTAATTATTTTATATATTCTTTATTTTAAACAAAAACATAATAAAACAAATCTATAATTAAATTATACAATTTTTATTGAATTTTAAGATAACATTTGTTTCAAAGAATGTAAAAACTTGGATCTGTTTTTTAAAAATAAACAGTTAGTTTACACTTCTAAATAGTAATAAAAGTTGAATCTTTATTTACATTGTTATACATTAAAACAAAATTTAGTAATTTAATTAGTCATAAGTCTATTTAAAACACATTTAACTTTATAGCAATCTCCTGAAATAAATAGATGAGGAAATGAGCTATGTGAAATATATTATCCCGTTCGTCTTTTTGTTATTCTTATTAAACTCGCACTGGTCTGCATATTATAACGCATTAGTCAACTCGAGTGTCACTATCTTATTCGTGTTCTGCTTAATTTTATCCACGCATAATTATAACGTTTAGCGTTCGTTAATTAAATCAGCTCCAGAACTCTGTTAGAAAATGTATTATTCATGGGTTAATATTCTTCTTTTCTTTAGCCTTTGGAGAATGTTCTTCATTATTTATTTCTAATGTTGTTTTATGTTTGTACTATTAATTATGCTATAGATATATATATATATATATATATATATATATATATATATATATATATATATATATATATATATATATATATGTTCACATATATACCGTATATCTCGGCGTACAAAACGCAGTTTGAGCATCCAAAAATTGGTTGTAATTTTCGGATGCGTCTTATTCAGTAGTGATAAAAATTATGAGTTCAAAAATTAGGTTTGTGGGGAGAGTTTCTCTTAAATACCAAGTAAATAGAGAAGTAAACATTTTATTACCTTATATTACATTATATACCTTTAGAATTTCCTATTTAGAAATCCACCTACTAACATTATTTTATTATTATCGTGCGTTTTGTATCACCAATGTACCAGCGAACTTAGTGGATAACTTTTGTCAGAAAAATATTTTTTTGAAAAATAAACTAATATTTTTGAAACCATTAAAGCAAATACTTTTTCCATCATCAAATTTCGAATGGTTTATATTAATTACTAAACAACTCAAACTAAATATGATCGTATGTTCACGAGTCTTCCACTTTTCAAATTAAATTTTATTGTTATGTAGCGTTTTACATAAAAGCTTAACATTGCTATTTTTTTAAAAAAAATATTTGTTATACATAAATGATGTTTCTCCCTAACTTCAAAAGCACTGATATCAATTACTGATGGTATTGTATTCAGTTGGGGTATTAAGATATTAGAAAAGACATACATAACTATAATTAGTTTATATATATATATATATATATATACACACACACACACACATATATATATATATATATATATATATATATATATATGTATATGTATGAACGAAGTTCTAACTTTATAATATTTATCAATAATTTTCGAGAAGAATATAAAAACCTTTAATATTATTATTAAAATTAATTATTAAGCTGTATAATATTTGACTGAAATATTTTAATCGAATAAGAATTCTATGATATTACATAAAATAGTTTATCTAGTTTTGTAAATAATTTATTTAATTTCATATGTTTATAGAATATTGATTAATTCAAAATATATTTTGTGATTTCGTTAAATAAAATGCATTTTTTATATTTTTTTACATATTCTATATATTATTTTGAATCATTATCGTGTGTGTTTGATTATTTTAATACATGTAACATTTTTGAATAGGTTTATTGTTATAATACTGAAAAACTATTCTACTTCATATTTATAAACATGGAACATCAACTTTGGAACCAACTTATTTTTAATAAAAAAAAATATTTTTGTCTTTATAATGATTTAATAGACTAACTTATTTTTTTTTTTAAAATATATTCATTTTTTTACACATTAACATTTATATCAACTGAAGAGTCTTCTGATTTTTTAAAAATAGCTTTATCCATTTAAAAATATTATACATGCTGTAAATGTTTCTTGACATTTTTTAGGTTTAGCGTCTTAAATTTTAAACTATTATTTATGTTTCCAATAGAGTTTTAAAACGTATTTTAGACTAGACTGCTATGTATTGTGTATTAAAATTCAAATAAAAATGAGCTTTATCGACAGAAAAGAAAATCAAAATTATTAATTCATCTTCTGTAGCGTGCTGAAAACAATATGTAAATATATATGTACACACACATGCACTCACATGTATATATGTGTGTATATATATATATATATATATATATATATATATGAGAGAGAGAGAGACAGACATAGAGGTTGATATTTTTTGTAAAAGTTAGTCAGCGACAATTCATACTATTCTTTAAAAATCGAATTTAACTAAAACCTAAAAATGCTAATGCAATTATATGAAACACTATCAGGTACGAATATGACAACCAAATATAAAAGAAACGGCTGTTGTAAAATATAAGAGGAGGGGTAGGAAGTGCACACATGTAATATTTTCATCTAGTCTTTTTGAATGAAAAATAGATATTTGAAATTGGATTTTCAGAAGTAAATTAATTTTTTACCCCAAAAACCATAAAAAGTTTTATTTTTCTTTATCTTAGCGCTCTGGGGATAATGCCATCGCCATCGAAATGTGCGTAAGAAACAATTAAAAATTATCAATAATAATTTATTGAGCATTTTTAACCTGAAAAATGTTTGTGATTTGTGAAACGAGAAAATATTTCATTTGTGAAAGTGAATTTAGCTACAGTGTTAGAACTGTATTATGAAATTTATTGGACTTTTTAAAAATAAAGTAAAAAGGTACCTTTATCGGCACCTGGAAGTTCGGCTGGTTGATTTCGAAGAAGTGGGTTGGTTTGTCACGAAATGGTTCATTTGTAAACGAAAACTCTCGAAGATTCTCGGAATGTACAGATAATTTGCGAAACGTGAGTCCGTGATTCTCTGTGCTGGGAAGTCACTCATACAGACAATAAAAATTTGAAATAATTAAAATTTTATTAATAATTATAAGAAAATTTTTAAATTATTAGAAAAATAATCTTTATATTATATATTATTTTTTCACACAATTACGAGGATAATTGCCACCATTAGCTTCCACAGCACAATACAATTAGTATTAAAAACACGTATGAATTTAAATTAAATTTAGTTCTAATTTAATTGCCTAATTAAAAATAATATTAGGTATTTAAATAAAATTATTTTGTTAGGTACATAATATTACCTAATAAAATAACTATATAATAAACATATGTTGAGTAAATTAATTAGCTGTTTTTTGGTTTGCTTATTCTTAAAAAAAGAGTTCTTTTTATAGATTTCCTTCCGGTAATGACATTAATTAGGTTATTTAGCAAGTATTAAAGACTTAAGTGGGTATATTCTTGTGTGGGTGCATGCGATCGTGCGTGCTAGCTTATATTTATATATATATATATATATATATATATATATATATATATATATATATTTATCTGTGTATGTATACGTAGATATTCACCTATAAAAATAGCTTATGATAAATCAAATTTACAAATAAAATAATTCATTTTGTTGATTTCAACAGTTTTAGTGCAAATTTTAGATACTAAAAAAAACATAGTCTTTAGATTATATTTTTTACATCATGTATATGTACGTTAGGTTGCATATTTCTGAAGTTAAAAAAAATAATATTAATTTTATATATTGAATTTATTATTGAAGTTCGTAATAATTTGTATGGAAAGCGTTACGAATTGTTCATTGATATTTATGACTCATCACAAATTTACATTGTTAAACATATGTTGTTTTTCACTTTGTTTACTATGTTGAATTAATTTCATATTTTATTTGACTTAAAAGAGCATTTTAATGTGTCGGTCCGTGTCTTGAATGTAAATTTATATATTCTTACCTTCTCGTTGAAGTACCAGAACATTATTTTTATTGAATAACTATTAAAAAAAATAATTAGAGTATTTTTTTGTATTAAAAACAGTAACCTAGGTCACTTTCATATTTTTTGAATTTGAGTTATACGTTTATTGATTTTGAAAGAGATTTTTGAAATATTGTTAATAAAAAAACATTTGTTATTTAAATAATATTTTTAGCGAACGAATAATATTGATGGTAATGTGAATTTTATTGTCTTTCAAAATCCTTTTCTTGTTAATAATCATATAGAATGTGTCTTGTATTTTTATCTACTGTACAATAGATATTTAATAATATATTATTGGGATATTTTGTCATTAAAAATATATACATTATTGTTAAATGTAAGTATCGATGTTGATTTCATTTTATACTTTGAATTATCACTATGATTCAGTGATGTTTTTAAATAAATGTGCACCTAAACTTTGAACTTTATTAATGACTCAGATGAAGTTACAAAAATTATCTAGTTTATATATATATATATATATATATATATATATATATATATATATATATATATTATTGTACAATTATTTACTATCAATATTGGTTTGATTATATCTGTAAAAAAATAATTTCTGACATTAACTACACAAGCATATGCGTCATGTGTAACCTTATTTCATTGATTAATTGTGTAAGAAACTAATGCTATTACTAAAATTATTATAGTAATATATATAATTATTAACCACAAAATTAAATATTTTCTTTAATTAGGGTGTACTATATATCTCAACTTCGATTTGCATTTTTATACATTTGTTATTAATTAAAAGCAAACCACGTAATTAAAGTACATGCGTATATATATATATATATATATATATATATATATATATATATATATATATATATATATATGTAATATCACACACCCACACACATACCATATAGTAAAAGCTTTACATAATGCTGGTTTGCAATCGAAATTCTTTCGTTATAGAGAGAATTCACTATAAAGAGTTAATACATATTCTATAGCTTAAGCTACTGCCTACAACTATTTTTGTTAATAAGAAATCCATTATACAAATGTTTCACTTACGTGTGTATGCGTACGAATATGTGTGCACAGAATTTTGTTTAAAAAGTCTGCGAGTATACTTTACAGATCCATGTTATAATACTTTAAGTGTATATATATATATATATATTATATGCACACATACGAATATTAATAAATATTATTCATTCGTTTTTAGACTTATCTGGCACGTTATTAAACATAACTGCCTGTTTAATTAAAGTAAAAAATTAGATAAAATTATTCACATTATACGATGAAAAATCATACAATTCTTATTATAACACGAATTATAATTTATACAGTCGTCAACTCGACAACATTCGAGTTTTAAAATTTCCGTTCTCAATTATATAAATACTTAAATGAATAGTAAAAAAGCATGTATTAAAGTGAATATTATTTTTATAAATAAAATCCATTACTGGCAAAGTGTAAAATACAATCTGTACAAAAATGTGAATGTATAAAGTTTCCCTATTTCGGTTTATGAAGAATCTAATTTAAGTATCAATCGACGAATGACGTATTGAATTAAAATATAAACTGATAGATTTGTAACAATGCGAAAACAAAAAAAGCAATCCACAAAACGTCCGGTCATGTAGATATAACACTAAATGTAATTTACAAAAATATATAAATCGAATAAAAATGAGAGTGATGTCACACAAGCACTTGTGGTGCCACAAAATGTAACCCTTAAAATAATTGGTCAATAAATACGTTCATATGAATAAACGTAGTGATAAAAATGTGTTTCTTTGTGCATCAAATGTTGTGCCAATATAAACGTTCGTGTGATACCACTCACAAATATTCTTCAACTTGTTTTTCAATCTTATTCGATTTTTATAACATTCTAATTAGATTATTTTTAGTATTATTCTTGGGCGAAAGGTTGTTCTGATTATCTAATACCCATATTTGTAAATTAAATTTCAAGTGATTTTCATTGTAATTTGTATGATGATACTATTATATTAGACTTTATTGTAGCAATATAAAAAGCTCTCATAAAACCGGTCAAGACCTTTGTATATCCCAGCCATTTTAACACTACCGATTGATTAATTTATCAATAATGTCCTAATAAATTATTAAAAACTTAATATTCCTAATTTTAAAACAAAATTGTGCCATGGAAGTATACTTTTACGAACAGTAACAAAGATAAATATTTTATCATTTGTTAATAAAATAATAGATTAATCATTGCGAAGAGAATAAATTTTATACAATTTAATTATTTTTCAAATGTTGAAGAAATAGGTGCTCATAGAGTGAATGAATATCGAAAATTATGACAAACCATGGATTTTATTTTGTATATTATTACACTTTTAGATTTATAATAGAAGAAAAATTGAAAAAAAGTCTTTATTGTAACAAGAATACTACATACATATGAATATGTACATTATTTTTTGGAAGTTTATGTAAAAGATCTTTTTTTTAATTTTTACTTTTTAGTTAGTGTGAACTAATATTATTTTTTATAACCTTTAATTTTTTTATTAAAAACTCTAATACTATGTTTGTATGAATGTTAACGTAAATAATGAACAATTTTTTTTAAAAAAACAATTTTTACAATTTTTTTTAAAAAAATTGTAATTGTAATAAATCATGGTACAATATTTTTTTAATAGAAAATATTTCTATCGTGTTCTTTTTGCTATAAAAAATTCCACATACCAGAGTTAAATGTTCTTCTTATTTAGTTATAGCACTATTTTTAACTTCGATAAATATATTTTCCTTTTATGTATATTTATTTACATTACATTCATTTAATAAAATTATAATTTTTGTTACATGGGTTTTCTTAAAAATAATTACTTTATTTCTTCGTATATATATATATATATATATATATATATATATATATATATATATATATATAATTTAAATTACTAATTGTTCTAAATAGTAGTTTGAATTAAAATTTAAAATAAGAACATATTTGTAAATCCATGTATTTGAAACGTATTTTGATAAATATTTATATTTGAGTAAATGACTTGTATTTACAAACCCATATTTTTTGTTAATAAATTTCAACTTATAATAAAAAGTAATACTATATATATATATATATATATATATATATATATATATATATATATATATATATATATATATATATATATATATGTGTGTGTGTGTGTGTATGTGTGTGTGTACATATATCATTTACTAAATAATAAATCTTAGTATTTGACTCATTATTAATGTGAAGAAATTTATAAAGTTAATTTGTAGAAATTTTGTAATTTAGGGATAGTTATATGATAAAACGACATTATTTGTCTATGACAACATGACGTCATATATGATTAGACATACTGTTGGACTCACTCACACTGACTATTTTAGTAATTAGTATAAACATGGCCTGATTGAAAGCAATTGTATAAAAACTTAAAGACATAATAATTACGTTGATACCGTCCGATTGCAACAGTTCACTAAGTCTCCTAACCTCAAACACTTCTTCAATGCCGAGTACATGCTAGCCACACGCAGTGGGCGTCTTCCAGCATGCCAATGATATTAACTCGTGTTTCGCATCTTGCATATTCGTGCATTTGTCTGTGAATTTCGTGTGCCTTTGAACCGAAAGGAACGCAGTGTTTTCGAATCTGATATCATTATTAAAGAACATTCGATCGAAAATTGATTTTGGTGTAATCAAAACGAATTCCTGTGTGATATATTCGAATCGTATTTATATTTAGAATTATATATTTATTCGCGTGTCAAGTCTGTTCACTGTTTTGACGCACGGATTCTGTCAGATCGTAAGATCATCATGAATGGTAAGTGGTATTTTCTAATTTTGGCGTTTGACCTTTTTTTGGAGTAGTTGAAATATCGGAGTATATAATAGGTTTGGTGTATTAAATATTCGTATAGTAAATTATTTATTCATAAAATGTGGGTTCTCGACAGCTGTTTTCTCGGTTAAGTAATATCTGTTAATTGTATTCTGAACGTCCTTTTTAAGATATATATATATATATATATATATATATATATATATATATATATATATATATATATATCAGTAAATGTAAAGTACATAATATTTATTTTATATTGAAAATGAAATATAATTTAAAATAAATACCACAAAATTACAAAATTTA